>JAOVYU010000026.1:21920823-21936492 GCA_025674565.1 Synodontis membranacea
ATGTCGGGATGTCAAAGAGGCTCCAGTTCTAGTTCATCCCAAAGGGGTTCAGTGGGGTTGAGGTCAGGGCTCTGTGCACGACACTCAAGTTCTCCAAATCCAACCTTAATACACCATGTCTTCACACCATGTCTTCACACCATGTCTTCTTTGGCTTTGTGCACAGGGGCATTGTCATGCTGGAACAGGTGTGGGCCTCTCTTACCTCCCTTACCCTAGTTCTTCACATTTCACCAGCCAGAGAACCTTCTCTCGGCAAGGAACACTGGTTCGAGAGAAGAAGCAACACTGTGCTGGTCTAGAACCAGGAACCACTTATGTCTGGATTATCGTGACCAGTAAGGGCAATTTAAACTTTATGTCCAACATTATATATAAAGAACAGAGCTAATATAGCATCCAGTCTGTGTAATCCAAAGTAAGAAGAGAAAATGATGATGATGTAGTCTGCCACTGTTGTTTTTTGCTTGGCATTAGTGGTGCTAGAGTGGCTGGTTAGTGTCGCGAGTGTGTATAGCAGCTGTATACAGACATATATACAGTGACCTAACGGCATGGCTCTATGGTGGCTCTGTAGCCTGTGGAAAAAGCAAACTTGCTATTAGAAGGCTTGCAAGTTGAACCAACTCAGAACCAGCATTAGTCTAGAACCATAGTCACAGCTCAACGTCCAGCCTGCAGAAACACAATTACAAGTAAGCCGTTAGCTAGCAGACTGAGCTAGATTAGCGTTAGCCAGAGCTTTTGATGGTTTACAGTATAGTAAAGGTCTGTAGTAAAGTAAGATGTCACAGCTAGGTTCAGTCGCGATTGCTGTGTTAAATATAATATACGTGCTGATGTGTAAGGGACGTTTTTACTAAAGAAAAAAAACATTAAATTTAGATGAGTTAGTTAGCTAGCTAATTTTAGTTTTCTGTATATACAGTACAGTACAGTTGATAATGGAGGTGTGTTCAGTGCAGCATAGATCATGTAACCGTTCACTGTTAGAATGCCAGTTAATGAATATAATACTAATACTACAAATAATAATAGTAAAGGTAAAGGGATGAGGTCTGGATGTTCTTTCACCTTCAACTCTGACATTCCTGGCATGAAAAATGGATGAACTTGTTTCTCAAATGGACGATGTGAAGGAAGAAGGTCTTTGAATTACTACTCAGTACCCGACCTCTTCCTCACACCCCGTACGATCTCATACCGTCCGTGAGAAGCATCTTTATGGTCATCTCATTACATTAATGTGCTTTACTGTGAGTGCTCTGCTGTCCAGTTACAATTAGCCACCTTAATGAATTAGAATGGCGGTTATGATAGTGATGAATACTGCATGAAATAAAGATTGTACCGTTCATTTGGCTGAACCATTTTTTGGAAGGTTAAAAGGGGAAAACAGAAAAAAGGTGCCAATTTTTCTCTCTTTTTTTTTTATTCTTTCAATCATGGTACAATCTGTATTAAACTGTAAACTGTATTATCAGATATTTTAAGCTGGACGATATAGAAAAACAAAACGGAACATTACATTTTTTAACTTGTAAGATGAAAGGCTTTTGTACATCATCTTCACTTTCACTTTTCAGATTCCTGGTGCAATATTATCCACATGCAGAGCTAAGCAATAAAAAAGAGGCACCGTGTAATATTCTGAAATTCTGAAACCTTAAAGCCATCAGGAGGTTAAAATTTTGCTATGCTGACTTGTAGAAAAACGCCAGGCGTATGCATTTCGAAGTGCTACGCTATGTTTTCTTGTTCATTGCCAGCAAATTCTCTTATTGGAAACGCCACTCATTCCTGTTAGAGAAGGCTAATTAAGTTTTTTTTTTTTTTCCTTTTCACCTTCCCTTTGGGCTTTCCTGCTTGATATATTGCTTTATGTGTAGGAATGTAGACCTGAAACTGGATGATTTCTTGCTGTGGAGACGTATAACAATTCTCTGTGGGTTGCAATAATGTTTAAACGTCTCCCACGATGTACAGAACAGCTCAGTGTGGGTTTCTTTAAATTACAGATTTCAGTGTTGGCTTTGGTTTGAAATATGCTGAACCTTTAGGACCGTGGTTTTCAAAGTGGGGTCTACGAAGCAGAAAACAGGGTTATTAATAATATTAATAATAAAATAAATAAAGAAATAACGAAAGCTTCTGTAATGACAGTGTATGAGACTGAGATAACGCAGTGGGGTGATTGGTTTTGTCTGCTTTGTAATTTAAGATGAATTATCTAAACCATTGCACTTTAATCAATGCAGTAGTTTATTATAACGATTAGTAGTTATTGAAGAACTACTACAGTAACGCTCGATATAGTAGGTACTCAAGCGTAGATTAAAGTTTCCATATCTACAACTCTTCCAGAAACCCGTTGAAGGACTTTATGAGATCTGAACGAGTCCTGGGCACACTGATGAACAGTCGGGCCAGACACATTCCCAGACACGTCCCCTGAGTCCAGTTTTAGCAGACGTCTCCCAGCGAAGCACCGTCTTTCCTTCCTGATGTCCAGCCAGACACACTATGACTCACCACCTCATGGTCACCTGACAAGAGCCTTGTGTGCTAATTGGCTACTACGCTGAGGACACAAGAAGCCCTAGAGGTATAGGTAGTCTTTGTTCCTGCACAAAGTACATGTAAACAATCACATCCAGCCTCCCCAAGCACAAATATTGCATAAGACATACGAGTTACTAGGTCACCTTGACCTTTTTTTTACTCCTCACAAAGACCTCAACCTAAAATATTAACACCCAGATATCTGCGCTTTTAAAAACGTATCTTTAATGGATGTATCAGTGTGTGTGTGTGTGTGTGTGTGTGTGTGTGTGTTATTTTCAGCAAATGGCACTTACAGGGATGTATGTCTTCATGTGATTAAAAAAAAAAAGCATTTCGGAAAAAGGCCACAAGGTACAGTAAGCACAAATACCTACCACAAAAGCGTTTGAAAGCAAGATGATTTTTCTTTTTTGATGTTTGAGACCCATTTAGACAGGAAGATTTGGGTAAAGGAGGTCATAGAAAGATCCAGAAGACAAAAACTTATATTGTAGGCATCATGAGATGTTATTTCACTCCAGCTTTTGACACACCACAAATATGTCCTTTTTGTGGCCTGATTTCTGTAGCTTCTTTCTTTCTAACGAAGAGATTATAACGCTGTCAAAATGAAACAAAATAAAACAAAACCCTTTCCTGAGCCTCAGGTAAGAGCAGTGTGTGTGTGTGTGTGTGTGTGTGTGTGTGTGTGTGTGTGTCAGAGAGAGAGAGAGAGAGAGAGAGAGAGAGAGAACAGCAGTATGTAGAAATCAATGGTTGTTAAACTGATGAATGCTCACTACCTTCATTCCACCATCTTGCTGATGACAAGGCTGGGTGTTGGGTTGGTTTCCTGTTTCAGTACAAAAAGATGTGAGATTGTGAAAAGGAAGTCTGATGTGGATATTCAGTCCCAAAACTGTGTTTTTTTGTTTTGTTTTGTTTTGTTTGTTTATATTTTCAACAACAAGCCAAAGGACCATTGCGCTGCTACATGGTTTTCCAATAACGTGAAATATAAAGATAATTCAGTATCACAAATAAAAAAAGTTCCTCATGCAGCGTAACACACTTGCAGGAAAGCATAATTCGCCACCTTCCACATAAATAAGTTCACAGATGTTCAGGATTGGCTAACATCACTGTGATTGACAGGTGAGAAAGAATAAGCCCCTCCTACAAAGAGAGCTCTCTAGACTCCTAAGCATTGTGTGTCTGTGGCATTGTCAGGAATCGAAATCTCCATCTTTTGATTCGCTTTAAATGAATTTACAATCATTGACCAGTGGTATAACGCACAGTGCACGAAAGCAATTATATATAAAAAAAAGACATTATATTTGATCTCTATCCCAGCCTCATCACTTGCCTTCTTACACTTGCTTTCTTGTAGCATCTATCTGCATGTCTAGTTATCACCCTTCTGTCTCTCAGAGGTTGCATCAGTGCTAGCCTGATACTCAGACCTGAACACAATCAGCAGGCTGTTAATCAATAGCTCACATGTTTAACACATTTCAGCCTGTGCATCCTGATGTGACAGCTCTGTGTCATTGGGATTCAGGCAAGTATTCTTTAACCTTGAAGACGATGAGAGGTCACCGGGACGGGCAGGTCTAGAGCTGTGTACACCGTTCCTTTGAAGAAAAAGATTCGCCCTGTTTATATTCATGCGCTTGATTTAATACAGTATGTTATCGTTTAAATACAAAAAGATGCTCCACATATTCTAAGGCTTATAATGAAAGGATTTTTCTTTAATGCTTTGTTGCTTACCAAAGAAAACATGTAATCATTGGAGCGGTGGAGATTTCGGTTAGATGTTTTTCTAACATTCATGGAAGGAGTCTCCAGTGTCAGTGACCCTGTAACCGTCGCGATGTTTCACAACACTGACTGAGACTCTTTACGGTTTCACTGTAACATAACAAGCTTCTTATTGTTTTTAACTGATTAACTTCAACAGAGAGAAAAAAAACACAGAGGCTGGGAAGAGAATGACAGTTTGGGTATATCTGCTGTAACAGTAATGAGAACAGGAACTATCTCGTCTCATGGACGTTCTGCGACGTTACGCGTTCAAAACTGCAAACTGTTAAAAAGCGCAACGTGTCTTTGTGATTATGTGGTTTAAGAGGAGTAAAAGACGGTGGTGTTATAGGAAAATAATCGTGAGAGTGGTAACGCTCTCACCCTGATGTGAAACGTGGATTATTTTAATGTCCAGTATGAAGTACATGATTTAGTACATTGCTGTATTATTGGATGTGATTGCGCTGTGTCCAATCGACAGAAATAATTGATCTTTCTTTGCTTTTATATCAGCTTCACATAACTGCTATGTTTTAAGAAAAAAAGGGTAAAGTAGATTGATCTGTGACCTGCAACTCGGGTGCATCGGCTTCATTTCTTGTATACTCGGGCTGCAAAATTCCGCCATTCTAGATCAGATTTTCTCATAAACGAGCTGGTTGAATGAAATAAAGGAGTTGATAATTGACCCACACACACACACACACACACACACAGAGAGAGAGAGAGAGAGAGAGAGAGAGAAGCACATACATTAAAACCAGGAAAACCATCCTTTGGGCTATGACTCCATCTCTCTCTCTCTCTCTCTCTCTCTCTCTCTCTCTCTCTCTCTCTCTCTCTCTTTTGGAATACCAGTAATACAGTTGACCTAGGCTGTCTGATATTAACACACTGGCAACAAAACACCTTCTGTCACACACACAGGAGGTTAATTCACATCATAGCATTATCGAACCGCTCTCAGCAAGACGTCACTTTTATGTGGTTTAATTTCCTTCGTATCAGAACGCATTAGAAGCTACTGGAATGTGTCCTGTTTGAAGAAGGAACAGCTGGCTGTAAATAGCAGGAGAGCTTTTTTTTTTTTTTGCTTTGTCTGTATGCAAAGACTATGTGGGCAAAAGGAAACCACCCCGGAAAGGGTTAACGAATCCTTCTCAGAGATAGATATTGCCATGGAAACAGCTGCGTGACTGCTTGCAGCTTGTATTTGGTACTCCCGAGGAAGAGGGGGAGAGAGAAAGAGAGAGAGAGAGAGAGAAAGAAGGAGAGACAGAACAATAGAGCGAGAGCTATTTTAAAATTCTGAGAGCACTAACTGAAGTGTTTAAGAATTAGGATAGTGAAAAAAAAATGCCAAATATCATGAAAGACACTTCAGTCAGCTGGTCTGATGTATGTAATCGGTGCACCATCTCTCTCTCTCTCTCTCTCTCTCTCTCTCTCTCTCTCTCTCTCTGTGTCTTTGCAAGATGAATCGGAGATATACCCATCACGTGTCTTAACAAGACGAGGTCTAGGCTGCATAAAGAACCAATTCTCTCTGCATCCGATCAGAATCTGATGCGGCTATATGGAGCATGCATAAATAAATAAATAAATAAACAGAGAACAGGGGAAAATACTAGTATGAATATGAATCTGTAAATAAATGAAATACTGGGTGGTGTATTCACAGATGTGAAGGATGGTGCCTGTGAGCAAGAGAGAGAGAGACAGAGAAAAAAGGGAAAGAAGACAGAAAGAAGAGGGAGGGTGAGATTGGGAAGCAGTTATATTCAGGATGGGAGAGATCCTGAGAGAGAGAGACACATACTGAGAGAGAGAGAGAGAGAGAGAGAGAGAGGGGAATAACCATCACTGAGTGCTGTAATGACGTGGAAAAGGGGGGCACAAGAGAGAATCCCCCCTTTCTCCTGCTATCCTTTTCCATTTTCTTCCTCCTTCTCACCTTCATCCATCTCGTTTCTGAAATGCAAAAACTGATGTTATTATTATTTCTTCCTAAAGTTAAACATTTTAACAGTCGTTGTAGAAACGGATATTTGAGACAAAAGCTCCAGAACACCAAAGATTTTTAGATCCATCAGGACCATTCTGTCGGAAATAAGGAAAGGAATCTTGTGTATCATCATCTGGTCCATTTCAGTTCCTCGACTGTCCCATTGTTCTTGTCTGACAGGAACGGAAACCGATGTGGACTTTTCCTGTTGAGATGTGTTTTGAGATGCTTTTCTGCTCACGGTTTTTGTAAAGAGTGGTTAATTGAGTTATCATAGTCTTCGCGTCAGCTCGGACCTTTCTGGGCGTTCACCCCAGTGTGTGTGAATTCTAGAGATTTTTGTATAAAAAGTGAAAATTCCAGGAGATTTCAGTTTTCAGTTTTGTGAAATTTCTAACCCTTTAATGGCTACACCAAGAAAAAAGCTGTGAAAAACACAGCTGTGTATTTTGCATTTGGGGCAATAATAACAATAATGTTCAATTTATTATTATTTTATTTATATATATATATATATATACCAAACGGTTGAGATTTCCCTTTATGGTAAAACGCTCAATACAAAATGTGCTCATTGAAATAGCTGACCAGAACATTAAAGGGTTAAACTAGTACGCTACCCGATGCCACATTTCTATGGTCAGAGTCACTGAGATAACCGAGAATGCTTCATCAGTAAAACGTTTCTTTAAATCTTTTTGGAATCTCGACTACAGAAATGAGAATGCAATACATGTGTATACGCACACTGTCCGTGTGTGCTAGGAATCTTATGGGCCAAGCCGCGTGTCTCGTTATCCGTCATACATCATTGCCTGACATATGCGCTCTCCTTCCTGGATCGGCTCCAGCGGGACACATCTCATTCAGAATCAATTAAAGGGCCAACGTGATATTCACTCACAACTTCATTTTCACCCATTGGCACACACTGTTAAGAGAGTCAATGGAGGCGTGTTTTGAGAAAGCGCCCACATCGATTGCAATCATCCAAGAAATGTCACCGCTTTACCCACGATGAGTCCACTAGTGACTCCGCAGAACAGGAGTCAGCGGGCTGTGAAATGCCCCCTCTGTCTCTATTCCGAGGTCTATCAGATGACGCTAATTGGAAAGTCTACACTGTAAAAAAAAAAAAAAAAAAATCTATTAATTCACAGTAGGAAAAAAAAGAGAAGAAATTTTTTTTTTGTTTGTTTGTTTTGCAGTAGTAAAATGACATTGCATCATCAATTATCACTTAAATGTATGATTATTTAAAATCAAAAACTTTATAACTTAGTTTTTACATGGTTATTTTTTAAAACATCTTTGAGAATCATAAACATTAATTTACTGCCTTACGTTGTTCTTTTTAGTAACTTGACGAATGTTAAATTGATGAAAAAAAGTAAGGAAAATTAAAAGTCAGGTAGAGACAAGCTTATGATATGATGATAAACGTCCAGGCGTAGTTTGGTAAAAACAAGATCTGATGTCCAGGATATACAGTATGATTCCACAGAACAAGCTGGCGTTTCTCTCGGATCGTTTTGTATTTTTTTGTTAAATGTGCTCTGTTTCTGAGCGTTTATTAGATGGCCGGTGGCCGTCAGGTTCCCGTAGCGTACTTACATTCACGCTCCATTGCTTTTTCTGTGCTAATTAATAAGTTTAATCCTCCATTTTTCAAAATGTGGGTCTAAAACTTGTTACCAACAAACACTCATTCCTCTTCTTTTTACTTCCTTACAGTATCTTTCTTTCTTCTTTTTTGTCCTTCTTCCAGTCGTCACTTTTAAAAACGTGAAACGTGGAAGGTTTTCTTTTGAGGTTTGTGTGTTCTGGGCTACTGTAGTGGCGCAACATGGCGGCTCGGGAGATATAAAAGACTCATTCTGAGCTTACGAAAACACAATGATTCATAGTTACAGGTCATTATACACTAATGATAACATACTTGTCAAAATTATATTCCATTTCTGTTAATTGATCCCCATAAATCCTACATAGTGGACCTTTAACTAAAGTAACTAGTTTTTCTTCTTGTCTAAAGGAACTAGACAATATATATATATATATTTTATTGCAGTTCTACTTCCATAGAACCATCCCATCTTTTTTTTCCCTTTTCTCAAGCACTATAATCTAGATGATTAAGTTGTATAACTAGCGTCTGAGCTGCCTGCATCTGTGCTAATTGTCACATTGCTCACATTTATGAAGGTAAATTATTAGTTAACGTCCCTGGTGGCCACATGCCCTCTCTCTCTGTCTCTTCTCTTCCATGGGAATGCTCAGCGAAGTCAACGATTCAGAAGAAGATTCAAAAAATATTACAGCACTAAACTCAGTATTTTGAATCCACTTTCTCAACTCCCCAACAAGACATAAAGTCATGGTCAAGGTGACGACACTGCTATTAGCTCTCAGCAATGAAACGACCAAATTGGAAATCTCCGCTAGTACTAAAGGATGAAGTCGAACTGAAAATGTACGTATATTGGTCTGTATCTGACACGAGGAGTAATGTTAGTAAAATGAAGAATTGTTTTAGTACTGTTTAAGCGGCCGAGCCAAATTCTACGCGCAGTAGGCAACGCTGAAGATATACACTCTGTCACAGAGACAAACTAGGCAGTCTAAATGATAAAGAAATGGCTTCTCAGTCTGAATTTTACGCAGCAGTATCTGCCCTTTTTTCATTTGACATTTTATCCGCACAAAATATGAGCAGGAAATTGGAGCGTTTACAACACTCCTGTTTACAACGATGCTGACGGTGCAAAATGCAAAATGGAAATGCATGGCCATGTTTGTCCCACTTCTCACACACACACACACACACACACACACACACACACACACACACACACACACACACACACTGCTGCACAGCTATTGAAACTTTGATTAAGTTTCGTAACTTTCCGATTAGACCAGTATAATACACGAGCACCTCTATAGAGATGAAACACAAAAACAGTGCTGCAGATGCAGTGAAATGTAAAAAAAAAATAATAATAATATCCTGGTAATATGTACTGCTACGGTCAGAGGTGTTCATTTCCGTTCCAAACTGCTGTTTACTACAGTAGTGTGCCGTTTCGGTCGAAGTTAATGAATCTGTTAATGAGGCAGAAGAGGATGGAACTGCCTGAAACTGCTACAACCACTGATTGAAAATTATTTCTGTCCATCTGTCCTCATATATATTTATTATTCTTCTGGAAGATCTATTTCAAACAATAATTATCAAACTAAATCAGGATATTAAGATAATCAAACTGCAGTTGTGTAATCACCTGGAAAAATTGGATTATATCATGACCTTGAACTATTTTTTTTAAGGTCACTAGGGATGTATTGTTGTAAAATTGCGGATGTGAAAACTTTGGAAGTGGTTTAGTTGGTTTGTATGTTTGTACCAAATGTGTTGTGTTTTGTCCGGCAAATCAAAGTTGTACTTTTACGAACGGTTTCATGAAATGAATGTAATTTCATTGGTGAGGTTTCAGTAGTTCAACAAACATGAAGGTTAAGGTCAAGTTTTGCTGATATGACTTTTGCATTGATAACTTTAGGACTGCAGTTGCGACGAAGAGTTTTGCGCTCCATCAGTGACCAGTTGCCAACTTTAACAATGTGAAACTTCATGATTAAACTACAATGAATTTCCTGGCTACACTTTTTTTTGACAATAAAGCACTCAATTAAAGAAGTGTGTTACTTGTAATCGATGGGTTCCCTTTTGAATCTGGTTCCTCTCAAGATTTCTTCTATTTATAAATTCATATTTTATATGTATTTGCACTTTGCAGCACTTTGCCGGTCTAGAACCAAGAACTGCTATTAAAACCAGTGCTGAAGCAGTGTCTAGTCTTCGAGATGATGAAGTCAGCCATTGTTGTTTTCTTCCTGGCTGAGAGACGGTTCTCTGGCTGGTGAAATGTGAAGAACAGGTTCATGATCAGGTTCAAACCAGCCCTTGAACTGCATTGGTGGAAAAGGGATAAGAGAGGCCCGAACCTGTTCCACCATTACAATACCCCTGTGAACAAACCGAGCTCCATGAAGACATGATGTGTTAAGGTTGGAGTGGAAGAAGTGTGTCGAGCCCTGACCTCAACCCCACTGAACAGCTTTGGGATGAACTGGAACAGGAACCTCCTCGACATCCCGAAATCAGACCCTGACCTCACTAATGCTCTTTAGCTGAATGAACACAAATCCCCCACAGCCGCGCTCCAACATCTAGCGGAAAACCTTCCCGGAATTTTTTTCATACTTTTTATACACTCCGTATGCCGTGACTACGGAGCACCGTACGGGTTTTATAGGTATAATTTTTCCAACATTTATCACAATTTTCACATATTAAGAGATAAATTCTTTAAAAAAAAAACATGTTAAGTTGTGTAAATGTTAAATGTAAACCTAAACGTTAAATGTTAAAGATGCAGTAAATGTTAAATCTAAATCTAAATGTTAGAATATTAACATTTAAATTTAACATTTAACATTTAGATTAACATTTAACATTTACATATCAAGTGCACAATAAATTTAATATTAGGAAACATAGCATTGTTTTTTCAATGAATATACAGTATCTCTAAATGTGTGAAAAAAAAGACACCTGTATAAACATTACACTGTTTTTACAAACGGCGCCTCGTACATGACGGCGGAAGAGACGTGATCTAAAATGAACAATCGCCTAACGGAACAGGAAGTAGGCGATTTCTACACTTACAGTAAGAGGATCATAAACAGTGTGCATGGATGAGTATGGATCACAGGCAGACGGTGTCCTGCATTCAGTACTAGGTCACAAGACAACGGAGTCCCAGTCTGTCTCTCTCTCTCTCTCTCTCTCTCTCTCTCTCTCTCTCTCTCTCTCTTTCTCACATCGCATCTCTCTCATAGCATCTGCATCTAGTGTGAGCATGGCTATATTTAGAGAGGTTAGTCAGTGATGACATGCATTTCTCCACAGGCGTTATGGATGGCGGGAGGGGTGGAAGAAAAATGGGAGAAAGAGAGAGAAAGTGGAAAGTGTTGAGACCGACTGGCAACCTGATGGAATGATCTCTATTTTCCACATTATTCGCTTCTTGCTCTATATACTGTATATTTCTTGGATTATGTTGCATCCTATAATTTAACTACAATGTAACTCATACTCATATATCATTTACTATACACACCAACTGCCCGCTTTATTGGGAACACCTGTCCATTTATTCAATTATCTGATCAGCCACTCATGTGAAAGAGGTCAAAGGACGGAGAATAGCGGGAGCTGACAGTAACTACTGTATAGGAACCGCTCTTTACACCTGTGCTGAGCTGAAAAGCATTTCGCAACACATCAAACCTTGAGGCAGATGAGCTACAGTACAAGAGCAGACGATTGGAAAAAAAAAAATTATGACAAGATGACAATTAGATGTATTTATATCTCAAGATGTATTCTTAAATGTCAAAAAAATAAAAAAGTCACCTGGTCTTTTTCCTACCTGACTATGTTTGGAGAACCGGTCCCTACCGCATCCTCTGTCTTATCGCACCATCATTACACATTGGCTTCAGTGCATTGATTTTATGAAGCTTGTGAAATTAGTGTGAAAAATAAAGCTGCCCCTGAAACAGATGCAGTCACGTTGGGTGTGGTTTTATTGACGTCTCAAGAACATGCTGTCCGACACAATTAACCCGCTCGTGCGTTTACTTATCAGGCTAACGTAAAGAAAGAGGCGAGATTGAATAAGAAGACTCTGTGTGTGATATGTCTTTATGTGTTCATTCGTCATTTATTATATACAGTAGTACGTAATCGCAGAGTTCTCTAGGCGTTCTAGGATCGGAGCCAAAACCAATCAAGAGTTCTGTTTCAGAGTTCTGTTTTATAACCTGCTAAACCAGGTACTACAAGTCTCCATGGATTCACTCTTCATGTGATTCGGGATTCACAAAAATAGAACATATTAAATATGTTCTTGGTAGTATGAAAGGCTATAGTTCAAGCACTACAGTGTCGTTATTGTTTCTCCCGGTCAGATCGGAGACGTTAAAGAATTCCACTGCCTAGCGATATGACTGAGGAGCTAATCTGAGAAGAGCTTCGTGACCACAATGCCTTTCCCAAACAAGAGCGTGAACGGAGGACAAAAACAGAAAGACGACGAGCTTCTCTTCTCCTGACATGTAATTAAACTAGAAACAAAAGACAGAGGAAGTTGGTAACGTCAGTGCCTGCAGAGACCGAAAGCGTTTCCCCCCCCCCCTGCATTCATGTCATATCAGAAGTATGACAACTACGATTCTCATGGAAACTGTGAGTTTACTCTGAGTACAGAGTTTATCTTCACCGGCATTATCGACGCTAGTGAAGACTTGACGGACGAAGGTGCAGGTCTTTTTCCTCCATTCCATCTCCATTCTACTTTAAACCTTCTCCTACAGTACATACCCACATCCTGTTCTATCTGTAGACTTGAGCTGGTAAAACATTTCTGACACCGGATTTCTAAATCTCACAAAAATAAATGTGCAAGCTTTATGATAACCTGGATAATTCAGGACCTCGTTGGACGGTTTTCAGTGCTGTTCTTGCTAATTATCCAAGGATTACCCTGATCTATGCTGCTTAGCAACCAAACATTATTGCTAACAGACTATAACACATAATGAAAGAATTTTCTCTTTTTTTTGGTCAATATTTTATGAAAGCAATAAGCCGCTCGTGGGCATGATTTTATCACTGATGATAAAAGGGGGTTTTACTCGGCTTCACGACGGACCTAAAAACTCCAGTACGTGTGAAAAACATCACTGTAATTTGCATTATTCATCAGAAGCGTTACACGATATTCTCTTTGCCACATATAAACAGGAAGTCTTCTCAGTCCTTCTACTACCTTATCAATCATAACTTGGTTGTGAGGTTGTTGGAAGGGTAGAGATTCTGCATCTAGAGTCCTCTGGTGGTCCTTCATCACCAGGATATTGAACATCCTGCCACATTAATCTTACTGTTTTTGTGTCCTGGGACACATGCCCCTTCCTCACTTAGATCAAATAAAAGCCCAATGATAAATGACTCGTCATATCATTAGAATAAAAATAGCATGCGGAGAGGAGGAGGGGCACGGGGACAGTTGTTTGGAGGTGCGCCAGGGTTTCGCTGGTATGGGACGATGGGAAGTTCGGGATGGGGTTGAGTCCATGGGGAATGCCGTACGGGGAACTGTTTGAGTTTGACATTGAGTTCGGTTGAAGTGGATCTTAAAGAAAAAAAAAAATTTGCACTGGGGCCAATCAGAGTTATGTTATATCGCCATTTACGGATACGTGTACAAAACAGATTTAAAGCCTTTAATGGCTCTTGAATAAATAACATTTTCAAATCTTAGTAGTTTACTGTACTGTATGTATAACATTTAGAGAGAACATGCATGTTACTGAATTCTGCTCAGTTAAAATAATGCACCAGTATTATTCACAGGGCCAATATTCACAGATTGCCTAAACCGGATTAAAAAAAAAAAAAATTAAATATTGCAAAATTAACACATGGATTCATAAAAATAAGTACACATCGGTGTCCTGTCTGTTTTTCAGGGATGAGTGATCTTGCCTGATTTGCAATAGAAAAGGTCTGCTTTATTATAATGTACGTGACTCATGCTGTATATTCTTACCAATCAGCAAAGAAACCTTCTGGTGTGTGCGGTGGTGACGTCTATAGCTCTCTGAACCATCAGAATGGTAGTTATAACAGTTGCTGAAAGCTCCCTGATCTGCAGCCTTGTTAAGTCATTATAATAACAGTAATAATAAGACAAGGCCATGGGGCTGTGGATGATGAATCTGAGTGATTCTTTTTTTTTTTTCGGAAAACAAAGAAGCGTGTTTTATATATATATATATATATATATATATACTTTTCATCATCATCATCATCATCATCATTTCCACATCCTTTCCTTTTCCTCAGGGCTCACGTACTGTACACACTCATCATATTAATAACAAAGCATTATGCTATACATAGCATGTTTACTGCAACATTAAACCATCTAACAGTCTCTCTTAGGGTTGACTGGTATTGCTAATTTTCCTCCGAGACCCTGTTAGCTCAAATCAGGTCCCAAAAGAGCTTATCACAGCAGTTTATGACCTTCCCTTTCTCCACCACACTCGACTCAACCGACGAACGGCTGGCTAATTAGCTCAAGAGTTCAGTAGGGTGCGTATCAGAGCAGCTTTGAGTGAAACAGCTAAACTTTTATATTTGTTTATCGCAACTTTCTATATTAATCCTTGAGCATGCAAGAATCATGGTGGTAGTACGGTAGGTATATCCTAATCAGGTATCAGACCCAGATAACACTCATACTGTACATCAGGATGATGTGGAATATTTACGTCTCAACGTCTCTACGTTTTTATGATCACTCGCCGCTTTCAGCCGTCCTTGTAAATTTTATAAGCCATGAACCCTGTGAACGCAGCACTTTCTCTATTTCTGTGGAGATTTCTTTACTCTGTATTGTCGTAGTTTATTCGCTCATAATTGACCAGGTTTCCATATTAGATAATTAAAAAAAAAAATTTCTTGGATATCAAACTGTATACACTACAGTACATAAACTTGTGGTAGGTTCAAGCTCTTAAACATGAATTGTAGATATTTATTTATATTATTATTATATTTCAGCTAAGAATGATTTGCAGCTTATAAATTTCACTATTTATTTCATTTTATTTCTAATAAAGATTAGGACAATGTCGTGCTACAGTATTTCTCCACACTGTGGTCGAATTCTCAAATCAGACGGTTTGGATTAATATTCTACAACGTCTCTGACGGTAACATAAATCACGTCTTTATATTAATGCGCTCGTTCTAATATGTTTTTGTTTCCATAGGAACAGCTCCATGTGATCTAAGAATAATAATAAATGGACGAAGAAAAAATGTATAATTCTTGATGTGGTGATGTTTTCTGATTTTTATTCAACATTCATGTAAACAGTCTCCAGGTTCCAGTTTGTAACGGTCAGTCAGGGAACGTTTTCAGCCCACAGAGGACTTTACAGCTGCTGTAACATAAGTGATATAGAAATATGTGTTATTCCTTACATCTTTAAGATGCTATCCAGTTTTAGATAAACACCACTTTGTCGACACAAAGGGCTTTCTAGTCCACAATGGTTTTCCTTCTGAAGTGGTTATGAATTCATCATGCTCTCTTTTGTATCTCATGTGCTTTTTTGTATCTCAGAACTTCTTTTAAAGTGACGGTGGCCTACAGCTTGTA
>JAOVYU010000026.1:21952304-21962822 GCA_025674565.1 Synodontis membranacea
TCTGATCTTCAGTGTGCGTCCCAGATGAAAGGCAGCGTCATCCCAATCGGAATGCACGTCATGTCTTCGAATTCTCCAGCATACAAGGCAGCCACTTTCAATTTAGTAACACGAGCCTGGCAAGCCAAAATAAACTGATTTAATAGAAACTAATTACTCGGTATGACTTGTAATGAAATATAAAGATGGCTGTGAGATAGGTGTCCTAGTCTCACTGTTATATGGACATATTTTAAAGAAGGCTTTATACAAGTCCATGTTGAAATGTTCACTGATATATTCATAATTCCCTCGGTTGTGATCACAGGTTGTCGTCCTGACCTTGCGGAGTGAGTTTAGTTGACATCCTGTCTCAGCAGAGGAAATTGGGTTACATGACAGCTGCTGGAACCATTCCTCCACCTTCCACCTAATTAACTTGGCTTCCGCTGTGGGTCAGATTTGTGAGTGGGGTCGTGTATGGCGAGCCCTGGATAGTCACAGATGACGGCTAATACTTTTTGATATACCGTTTTAATAGGATTTACATGAGAGATGATAGGAGCTGTAGTGCGAAAGTTCCACTGGTGCTGAAGTTGTCATGTCCCATAAGCACTACAACCTACTAGATCTAAAATTTTAAGCGTGCCCATGGATGTTTAATTAATGAGGTGACGATTGGCATTCCATAAGTGTCTATTACAAGTGAAATGGCTGCACAGAGACCGCTACGGGCGCAGATTGAGCGCTGAACTTGAACTTTTTATTACTTTCAGTCACACCCCTTTGCGTGGCACATTATAACTTTAATGGAAAACGAACAATGACTTTCCAGGTTGCTTTTCACATTTGAGGTTCTGCACGGTCTCATGCAAAAACACATGTAAACATTCAGAGACAAAAACAGAGCAGATCAGGTACAGGTGTGTACCTGTACAGTATCTGCCGTTACTTTAACAGATTTTTGGAGATGTCTTGTAACAAGCCTGTGGCGACAACCTTGAGAGGAACCAGACTCAGAACAGAACCATCTTCATTTGGGTGATACCGGATAGTGGAATTACAAAGAAGATGCTAAAGTAACTGTGTGCATGGTCAAAAAGTACGTTGTGTAGAACATAAATCAGTATACACATAAAGTTTTCAAATGATTGACTGATGGAGGTTTGAGTGTAAGAAATGTTCATGTCAGCAGCAGTCCAGCATCATCTTCACTGTCTAGGTGAATATTGAGGCTGTTCATCCTCAACGGGAGCGAGTGTGCTGTGATCATGTGATGATAACTCCAACCAGAAGAAGGACATGAGGATGGATCAGACAGGTCCAGAAGGCAGAATGGGTCAGAATAAATGTTTTGTCCAGTAAACCTTCTTTTGGTTAATCAATGAAAAAGAAAAAAAAGTTTATTTAGCCTTACCGACTGCTGTAGGCATCACATTCCTGTGTTATTGACGCCCTGATCTTAGCTCATAGACAACATACTGGACAGTATGACTTCCCGAGTTGGAATTATCCAGCATCCTCTCCGGACACAGCTCCATCGGATTTCCACTTGTTTACTGCACCATACACTCTCTGTACAACATTTCAAAAAAGTCCAGGATACCAAACTACACAGATGAATTAATTTCCTCAAAACTCGAATCCTTCTTTCATGACAGTGTTCATTCTCTACGTACCAGATAAATAGCAGAAAGTCATATAATCTAACTAATAGAAGTCACATCCAAAGCAGCTGAATTTATAAACTGACTGTACTTTGAACTGTTTTACTCTTGAACATATACATGAACGTACTTATGCTGAAATCTTTACTGAACATGGATTTATAACGGTAAGAAACAATAATAAGGAGAATTCAGATGTCAAAGCTTGGGGTCGAAGAAAAAATACACTGTATAACGCCAATCTGCCCGAAAACAATGAACAATAGTCTTCTAATAAACCAAACTGACCAATGATTGCAAGCCAAATAGGCATACAGCTGCACTGAATACAGAAACACGGTTATGCCGGATCATTTAAAACACTCTCAATGTTGAGAGTTATTCTGTATTCTCGTTACAAATCTGTTTCCTGATTTAGTCTCAAACATTATTTATAGTCTGAACCCATCTGAATGTTTTGCTAATGTCTTTCTCACAGGGTTGTCTGTGAGAGCATTGATTGGTCCAATCAGTCAGTGATGGACTGCATTCACCAATTACATCCATCAAAGGGATTTGTATCTGCAGCACTCAGACTCTAATCTGATCTAATTTTGGCCCGTGGCTGTATACAGTTCCCTCCATGACAGCAGAGTTAATCAATGCACTTTTCCCTCCATATTGCTACAAGCGACACATTTTTGGCTCCACTATGTCACCACTGGGAAAGGGTCACTTACAGTATTTTTTGACATTTAATCTTTCCCCCCCCTGCATTAAATTAAATTGTGCAGAATTCCTTTTTAATTCCACCTCAGTTGCAATCCAGTATTATCCAGTTTGCGGTGACATGGCGTTAGGGTATAAGGGACAAGCGCAAAACAACAGGGCTTGTGGATGGCACGTTCTGACACATCCAGGTTATGACATACTTTACTCGGAGTTTAGACAGTTATGGAGTTTACTTTACCCAGTGACGAATTACACACAGACACAGAAAGACCTCGTATTTCCCCACTGTTAGTTATATGGGGCGATCGTCTCGGCACTTCTGGGACTCCTCATCAGAGAGATCGTGTCGCTGCACATTGGTCTGGCCTCTCCTCGCACCGTGCTTTCAACGCGTTTCTCCTTCCTCCCCACTGATCCATGCATCAATTGTCTTGTTCTCTTTTGGAGTTGAGTGAACTTTAAAGTAAAACCAAAGGCTAATTTCAGACGTTCTCAGAGATTTCTCCATCCTCCCCAAATCCACCTGACAAAACTCACTGAACTAATTCTACCTCCGAGTTAGATATTTGTTATCCATGGCACACTATTATGTAACTTATAAAAGTCGTCACGGCACTGTTTGTTATCGTCGAGGTGATTTATGACCAAAAATCCCCCTCCGTTCTAGGGTTCCTGCAAACAAATCTGTGGTTAAACTGCTGAACTGAATAGAATCCTGAATATATTACGTCTAACTAATGTATATGTCAGTGGCGGAAACATGGTTGTCAGTTGTGGCAAACGGCAATAAATTATTTAGCGTTCAGAAATTTAGCAGATCACCCAGGTTGAGAGAAAACAGATTTGAGCAGCATAATGCACGCTGAGATCTGATTTACCAGCAAGGCTTTGCTAATCAATAAGAAACCACCAACAATCAGAATAAACCAGCTGGGAACCGCAAGAAAGTCATTCCGACCTGCATGATGAACTTGTTTGTTCGAGTTCTTACCGCCTGTTTTAATCTGAGGATTCAGTGAACAACGCTAGAAGAATAATTGTACTTAGCTTCAAGAAATGATTGCTATCTTGGGATATTAATTTGATAATACATTAAGAGTTTGATATTTATTAATAAAATTGATTTACAAAATACAAGCTGCATTTGATAATGGTGAAAGGCCATAATATACTCATTTACTGGTTACTGAAAAAGTATTGATGTTGTCTATACTTTTTTTCGTTGGCAATTCCGATGAGTTCCTATTCTGCTAATCCTGACGAGGGCTGCTAAACATCTCACGCTACAGCAGTGACGAATCTTCATTTGACATATATGTGCAAACATTCTAGATGATGCACAATCAAAGTGCAGTGTACTTACGCAACCATTTAGCCCCACAGAGCTTTTATGGCACATAATGCAAAATAGAGGCCCATTGGGGCAGCAATAACACTGCTCCACGCTCACTCTTTATGACAAATTTTACTAGTTTAGAAATATTTAACAGGTGCAAAGATTTATAGCAAATAATCGTAAGTTCAGACAGTGTGACTGTGATGTACAGAACAATTTCTTTTATAATATATATTGCAAAGGTTGGGAGAGGGAAAGGAGGATTATGGGGTGGATAATTTCCATCCATCAGAAATTGCACACATTACATAGTTTATTTGTAAGTGTAATATTGAAATGCAGCATAATACTGTAGGTGAGTGATACTGTATAGCTACTATGTTCAAACATTTAATAGAAGCATTTCTTTAATGTACTGTATGTGTTTAATGCATGGCCTTAAAGCAATTCATGATCCGCTAAAGAGTATTATGTACTATATAGATTAGAAAAAATGGGAGTATTTGGAAAGCAGGTATGTGGGATAAACAGTGTATTTTTGTACTGATTTTTTTTGTTTTTGTGTGTTGTTGTGACCCTTTGGGAAAGTATTTATTATCAGAAATAGTTTCACTGAGAACAGTGACTTTGAGAATTTCATATGCTGCTTATTCAGCATATCGTGCTAAGTGCCTAGTTCTAGTTCATACCATCCAAATAATTTAAAGCATCAATTATATCCCATTATCTTTCCCCAGTGCTGACACTTCCAGTACATATCTGTAGTAGCTCTCTGTTTTGTTTAGTTTTGTTTCGTATCCCAGCTGCATTTGTCCAGATGATTGCCAAGCACAGATGAGACGAGAGAATGGCTTTAAGTTTCTTCTTCTGCACAAATGGTTCATGCACAGGGATAATCATAAACATAATAACAGAGAGTGTGATTAGGGCAGAGGAAAGAAAAGAAATTTTATTTAAATAACAAAAGAAATTCATTGACGGCCAAAAATAACGGGGAAATCAGCTTGCGCTTTGTGACCTTCTGGTAATCTCAGGGTGGATTCGCAAAAGGTCCTTGGCTTAATCGTAAGCCATGTGGAATAGTGAAGAAAGACAGAGAAAAGGCACACACTTTCTGGACTAATTTTCCTTTGCTGCTGTGTATAATGACATTATTACCGTGGAAATTGGTGTGGGAATTTATCTGTTTGCGTTTCCGTGTGTGTATTTTTATGCCTTATGTGCATATTTACTATAACACACACACAAATACAAAAACTCGTGTCGCGTGGGTGCATCCATGTCAATATTTACACAAATCTCACTGATCTGTATCTACACATATTTCTGCGTATGCCAGGATATCTCTCTTCGAGTGTGGGAAGAGAAAGCAGACAGCGACACGCCAGAAGCAGTAAATCCCGACAGGAAGAAAGCCAAAACCCGGCTATCTTGAAGGACTGCAGCAAGAAACAATTTGCATAAGCTTCTCTTTCATCTGAGAGAGGCACAGCAGAAGTTTTAGGAGTTTTCTGCTTTTCTTTTCTTTTTTTTTTCTTTTTTTTTTTAAGCGTTCACACCGTTTCGGTTAGCAGAGAAATGCCCTGTTCTTGCACCTTGTACTCTTCGCCTTGTACTCTTTTCTTTACGTCCTACCTCACACACACAGTTGTTTTCTGGGAAATTATGGCACTTTTTTTTTTACCGTCCTGCTAACTGAGCCAAAGCAATGTCTAGCTCTGGCCCAAGGGACTTATTTTTTATGAAATTGCCACTACCTTTCAAGGCACAGGTCACTTAGTTTAAATGAGCAGAGAACAGCCATTTGTCAGTAGTCTGTGGTTTAACTGCGTGGTTGCAGAAGTGGCTCATTAGAACCAGCCTTAGAGTTTGAAGAGAAATAAATCTAATGGCATCTCACATGGACGTGGCCACTAATCACCTAATTTATGGTGGAAAGGGCTCGGGCAATTTCTTGGCCTAATTCTGGTTAAATAACTCTGATTGCATCATTGCTGGGTCCCACTATACTATAGCTTATAGTTTTGTCCGTTTCATTTGTATGCAAATTTGGATGCATGCAATATATAGAACTGGGATGGAGGTTATGTTACGAGTGCTGGCTAATGAGGAGCATTCTTTTGAACAACCTGAGTCGAGAGCTTTAATAAGTCGTTATCTGAAAAAAAAAATCATATTAGCAAATTTTGGTAGAACAAATTGTCGTGATTAATTATAATGAAAATAATCTGTGAATACTGTACATTGCTGAGTAAAAAAAATATGTTTACAGGTTTTAAAAATATTTAAAAGAATTTGAATTATGTACAGTTGGACAAAAAAAAAGGTATTTGTTTGCTAAGTTTCCTGTGTTTATAATGATTGGGAGAAACAATAGTCAGGTTTATACAATACTTAGACATTGTTTATATGACAGGAAATATCCTGTTTCTCTGGAAAGTTTGCGTACTATGCTTAAACCTTTACAACCTACATACATATTTATACACACAGAACACAACTCGTGAATATTTATACAGTATGAGTACTGCAATGCACTGGACTCAAGACAAAGTTCAACATTCATATGCAGTAAGTCCCTGTTTACAATCCAAAATCCAAAATAGTAGAATAGACAAGAACCAAAAGACAATCAGGTTTAAAAGACCAGAATGAGAGGATAATCCAAAATAGTAGTCAAAGAAACAGCTAAAGCATGTAGACACATTCAGAACTTACAGTATGCATCTAGACGCTTGGCAAGACTTCACGGTAAACTACTGAAAACTCTTAGCTTGTGTATATGAAATTGGGACGCGAACAGGAAATTGGGGTCAGAGATTGTGGTACTGTAGAAATGAAGATATTACAATCCCTGCTCATAGTAATGTCCTAGTATAAGTTTTAATTATAAGTAATAATGTTAGGACATCACTGCTGAACTATAATCATGACATCAATCTTAGTGCAGGGTGATTTATTTCATAATGAATTATTCTGGCATAATCTGACACATTCTCTATCAAAGTCTTTATCTGCCTCTCATATACTGTACGTCTAGTTTTAGATACTTATCCAAGCGTATTTCCCCTCGTAACTGTCTACTGAAAATGATGCCATGTGTGGCGAAATTAAAATCTTATAGAACTAATGAACAAGTGCAAGTCCAAACACGTCCTCAAACAAGAACCATTAGATGGTGTTTAATCTCACTGAATGGACAGTATATACAGTAGTTATTATCTGGTTTGTTTTAGTGAAAAAAAAATCCGTAAGTGTGATTAATTATGTTTAGGCAAAGCATGTGTTTAAATTGATTAATGTTCTTAATGTTGTTAATATTAGGATCTGTATGTGGAAACACCCACACACACACCCACACACACACACACACACACACACACACACACACACACACACACACTTGTTAATTTAAAAAGTATTTGTGCGTGGTGGAAAAAACAGCGTTCCAATCAGCAGCAACGTTGATGTTGTTGGCCGACATTATTATAAACCTAGCCTCAAACAAAATTAAGTCGAGAGGCTTTCACACTTGACTTATGCTATAATCTAGTGAATTCTTAGAGTAACCCCAAAATTGGCAGTGGAGAATCAACAACATTCCATCATGCAGCACTCATTCTAGCCCCAATCCCAATAAGTAAGAAATATATCTTCCAATAGAAATGGTTCTGTACATTATAGACATGCCTCGATGGGGCCTCCATGGATCAGACCTTTCCATCCAGCACATACAGTAGCACAGATGCTCAATGGTATTGGAGATGTGCACAATTTGGAGGCCAAATCAACACCTTGATCCATTTGTCTTCTGCCTCAAACTATTCTATAACTATAACTATACTGCCACAAATTGGTGCATTTGGTCCGCAATAATGTTTAGGTAAGTGGTACGTGTCAAAGTAACATCCACAAGAATGCCAGGATCCAGAATTTCCATCAGTGATCTTTAGGAGCCCATGACGCTGTCACCATTTCATGGGTTGTGCTTCCTTGGTTCAACTTTTGGTATTTGCTAATCAATGCATATCAAAACACGCCACAAGATCTGGTGTTTGGAGATGCTCTAGTCATCTAGCTAGCACAATTTGGCTCGTGTCAAAGTCACAGAGATCCGTACAGTTGCCCATTTTTTCTGCTTTCAATGCCTAATATATCCCACCCTTTTACAAGTGCCATTGTAGCCAGATAATAAATGTTTTTTTACGTCGCCTGTCGGTGGTTTTATTGTTATTTCTTATCAGTACACTTTGGCTATGTTTGGATCAATGTCAAAATGTCATCAGTTGATTTGGTAGCATTAAGGACAGATGGACTGAAAGCATGCATGGCAGAAATCTTAGACAGGCAGAAAATGGGCCGGGAGTTCCTGAATATGACATAATTCCAGACATTCTGTGACCTTGCTGTGATCTTAAACCTGTTTTGATTTCAAAATGGAATCAGGTCATCTGCTAGGTCCAAGGAAAGATTCCTGTAAAGCCTACAAACATTCAACCAATCGTTCTTGAGAATCGTTCGCACTGAGCAGAATCTCTGACAACCCGAAAACATAATACTGTACCAGAGGCGTAATTAGTATCTGCTATAGTATGCATTTGGCTTTGTGATATACAGTAATAACTATGAATTGTTAAAGTCACTAAAAGTTTATGTCCCTTGAAGGTATGTGCCTTTGAGTCTAAGATCTTTTTCTAAAGTTTAACGCTCATTCATGTATTCTGTTCATATTCTCCATGACAGATGTATATACCTAGGGTTGGCTCTATAGAATTTGTCCTATTTTATATGCAGTGTGTTTTGGTATGGTACTGTAGGTCTCTGTGACAGATAATACCAAGTTCAGAGGTGATAACACTGTTGGCTGTAGGCCTGCTTCTATCTCATCACCTGCTTCTAGCTTATCTCCTCTCTCTCTCTCTCTCTCTCTCTCTCTCTCTCTCTCTCTCTCTCTCTCTCTCACTCGCTTTGCTCTTTACATATAAGCTGGCTTCTCCATTCTGAGAGTGAGCTGTGCATGCTTTCTGAAGTTATACTTCTGTTAGTGAAAAAGCCGATCTAAGGAGACTCCAAGCATGCAAAGAAGCACTGAGAATATGAAGATCGCATCTACTGACCAGAATTTCTGATCACTTGGTGCCGTTAACTGGATGACCAACTGACACCTTTGAGTTGAGCTGAGTTACAGTACAGTGGATATAAAGGTCTACAGGGTGATTTTCGCCATTTAAGGTGAAATCAAAAAACAAAAAAGATAAATAAAACCCTACACTTTACACAGTTTTATAATGGCTCATGTGACTGCGCTTTAACCGACAATCAGTAAACATCAAATAAAGATCAGCTGTTTCTCTAGGTTAGCTCCAAATACAAAACTATATTGGCACAAGACCTACAGGACTATATTTGACAGCTGAAGATGAATGAAAATTTCACCCTTCAGCGCAATAACAACCCAAACCATTGGCCCATTTGGCTTCGTTTCTTTTTTTTTTTGCTCTTGTTATCTCACCGTAACAATGAAGGCCAAGATCCAGTGAATTCAGGGACATGTTCATGGAAGCATCCTACAGTAACTATTAAAGCAGCACCTTACTTAAGCGAGGCACAGAAGTGTAGTAATGTTTGTTTTTACAAGTGTTATATCTCCCTGTTGCTTTGTGATTCACATTCTACCTTGCTAAAATGCTCTAAAATTGTCATATGTACAGTAGGGTATGATATTTGGAGCACCATTTTTTTTTTTTTTATTGTACTGTTTAAAGAATACGGAAAATATGAACATCCTCAAATGTGTGAGGGTTCTTCCTTCTCTCAGTCTCAATACATCCTTTGATATATGCCCCATGAGTATTATGGGGGGAAAAAAAAATTCCCTCAATATGCTTTTATGATCTTAGCTTTCTCGTTCCATCCATTCATCACCACTCTCTCCTTCTGCTTATCTGCCAGAACCCTGCAGGTTGTTGAAGACTTGAAACCCATCGCCTTGATAGCCTGGTACTAGCACCTCAAGTAATTTGAGTGCTCCGGTTCTCATGTCTGTATCATACAGTAAGTGTTGACAGGGTCACAGTGATGATCCTGTTTGCTTTTTTTTTTTTTTTTTGTCCTCTATTCAACCCAACTATCTGTGCAAATTGCTGAGTGCCTAGTCAGGAAAAGGCAGCAGCTTCAACACCGGCCTGCCAGATGGATGACAGTGTATCATAGAAGCCATATCTCTGGTTCGGTTGTTTTTTAGAAGGCAAGAGCAAGCAGAGTCAGTACACATGTTATCCTCAGCAGATGTGTAGGCCAGAGAGAGGAGGGGTAGAGAAAGAGTAGGAGCTTGATAGTGTAAAGACCTCAGGCAAAAAAGAAAAGAAATCACACCATTTGCAGCATTTGCAGTCATACACCAACCACCCACAGTGCTGGCCTGCAGCTGGAGTCATTACATTTTCACTTGCCATGCTATAAAACAGCATATTCACATGTCTCTCCAAACATAATGTAGTATCATAAGCAATATCAGGTGCTACTCAACACATGCTACATTATGCTGACGTCAATACGAGCAACGTCTCAAGGAGTTTGTTTCTGGCAAGTGTTGGTCACTCCCAGCATGGGTCCTTATTTTGATTCGAAAAACAGCGGATATTGTCTGTGCGCTTTTTGGTCCCACCCAATAAAAACACGCTGGTGGTTTGGCTACTTTAGACTTGGCTACAGTCTTATGCTCAGTGATTCACTGCAAACCCTGCCAGGATTCGTCTACAGTCACTTTAACACTATAGTCACTTTAAACTTACCTTCTGTACATATAAAGAAATATATATATAT
>JAOVYU010000026.1:22029146-22041581 GCA_025674565.1 Synodontis membranacea
ATTATTATTATTATTATTATTATTATTATTATTATTATTATTTATTTATTTATTTATTTATTTATTTATTTATTTATATTTAGATTCCTTAAACAAATTTTTCTGGGTTGTGGATTTTATGAAAGAAATTATCTCAGGATATTTTCTACATTCCATAATACTGTCTCACATTGTATAGGTTCAAGCAAAAGACTCAGGTTGTATTTCACTATGTTTTTTTTTTAATTATATTTTCATTTAACAGCTAAAAATAATTGTTATATATCACAGAAAAAGCAGGGTAAAAAATAATTTTAAAAGATCGAATACAAAATTTTACATTACATCCAATCAGCTCTGAAAGGGAAATTCTTGTGCAAGAGGATGCTCAGAATTACAGTAAAAGAATAAATAACAATAGAGTAATAATAAATATAACACTAGGGCCTAATATTATAACCCTGGTGTTATATTTATTATTAATCTATACTGTAGATTGTTTTTTTTATTGTAATTCTGAGCAACCTCTGACACGAGAATTTCTTTCCGGCTGATTAAAGTTCAATATTCTAGTTTTGTTTTTTTGGGGTTTTTTTTAATCTTACATTAGCAGGCACTTTCCTAGCAGATGTTTATGAATGATAACAGTAAGAACGGTTGAAATAAATCTACCAGTAGCAGCTTAGTTTTAATAAACATGCTCTATGCGTAATGCGTGACTGCGAAAGGTTTGAGGAAGACGACACATGCGTCCATGACTCACTCACTCTGTTTATTATATACTGTTCATTTAGCTTGTTTTGTTTAATAATTGGGAATTTTGTATTCAGTACACAAAATGAAACGTCCGTGTAGAACAAATCGGTTCCTTTTTCACTACAAGCGGGCATCGGTGTTATTTCATGAGGTCATGTGGTACGTCATTGGCCTAATAAGGTGGAACGGTGGTACTTTGTTTTATGCGGCGGAGCGCGGACGATGCAGGAGCGATGCTGTTCTTGAACTGCTTTCGAGAAAGAACCTCCTGTAAATCGCATGTTTAATAGAATATTTCAGGCAGCCTTCGTGACTGTTAAGTTGGAGCCAGCGAAAATGCTCTCCCTGTCTTTCGGTACAGGAATGTCATCAGCCCTGTTTGTCTGTCTAGAGAAGGTGAAAAGGACCATGTCATCAGAAAGACAATCGAGCCGCAGCCAGGTACCCTAAGTCTATTTCTCTGCATTAAAGCATGTCACCACAGACGCCATCACTGCAGCATTCCTAAACAGAGCTGACAGACACTGAAGAAATTCTTATTACTGTTATAATTTGTCATGACAGGCTCAGTCTAGACTCAATTTGCACGAACGACCATTTAACAGTTGAGATAGGTCTGCGTTTGTGAAGCAATGGATTTAAACCCTAAAGCATTATGAATATTGGTCATTGCATGAATGCAAAGGATTCTAGCGAGGATTCTCAGTGGCTCAAAAAAAAACCATATGTCCCATGCTTCGAGTGTATACATAATATATGCAAGAGGAATAACGCATGTTTGAATTCTGATGAACTAGATCTTATTCCGTACATGGAATCTTAAAAGTCTACGCATGACTTGTTAATTGAGACATGAGAGATTCACCCCTTGTGTTTTACCCCTAAGCAGCACTCCAGCTTCCCTGATTATGGAGCACAGTCATGCATAGTGAATGAGAATTAAATACTGTACGTTCGACTTTTAAAACGCTACCCATCGTTATTTATCCTCTGTGGAGTTCTCAGGCCTCAATGTTTTTTTTTCATTGACACCCTTTAGCATGTCCCTGATCCTAAAAGTACTTCCGAACTCAAAATCGAAGAAAATAAATCAGCATCTGAAGGGAAAGATACCGCCTCAGCTAAACAAAACTGTCTATAATGCCATCTTAACGTGGCTTTGGGATTTCCCTTGTTAAAGGAGCGCTAAATGTGCAACCATAAGCACTTCTGCTAATTTGAGATGAAGAAAGATGAGGAGGAGGAGGGAAAAAAAAAATCAATACGCCAAGACACTACAGCAATAACAGTAACAATGACAACAACAACAACAAAAAAAAAAAAATAGGGATTTTTTTTTTAAGTTAAAAAATAAAAATAAAAAAGATAGTGTCCTCCTGCTGATTAGATCGGCCTCCCACACGGGATCGACGAGCGTTTAGTGTGGTTCCTTCATTGGATGTGCATGGCCAGTCAGTATTTGAGGAACTGCTGTAATTAACGTTTAAGGAGATGTTGGATAAACTGTTTACATCTGAAAGATAGCACTATAAAATACAAAGCAAGCAAAAGTATATTAAAAGTTTGTTCAGTTCAGGAAATGAATTGAACACGCCTTGTGTTTTGGGTTGCAGTAATTTTCTGTAGACGCAAAGCACAGAACTGTATTGCTGTGGAAATGTCATGAGTGCTGGAGATTAGGACTGACAAACAAAAAAGAGAAAATAAATTATGGAAATTATTTATTATTATTATTTTATGTTTATTTGCATAATTATATAACGTATTGAGCACCGTGTTCTCCCTGTGTCCTCGGGTGATTTTTTTTTGTTGTTGTTGTGATTTATAGGCATATTTGGCAATGACTCACATTTCTGAGCAATGAATGAAGTACGTTTTCAGCCCTACACACCCCTCATATGACGTGTTTTGCTTTATGAAATCATGTACAGTAAATTATGTACAGTGTGAAACTAAACCAAAGAACAGACGATCCCAAAAGATTAAACTAGCTATGATTTTGACTTGATAAACAGACAAATAAATGTGAAAGTGCATCAAGACGTCATTATATTATATGTTACAGTAGGTTTATACCGTTAGCATGTAGACAATGTAGCCTAGCTTAGCTAGACGCTTTGCTTTAATGTTGGTTACAACAGTCTTACAATGGCTGTGACTTCCTGGGTTATGTTCCTACATAACGATACAGTTTAAGCATGGGAGGGAAAAGTACCTAAACACAGTACTTTATTAAAAATATACTGTAGGTACTGTTCCTAAATCTTACTTGGTTAAATGTAGACGTATTTGGAGCTGAGAGTCTATTTGTATGGAAGTAGGAAATTATTGACATTTAAACAACTATTTAAGAGAGAAAGTAAATATTTTGAACAAATAACAGTTAAGACATGAATTTTTAATTATCATAATTAGCAAATATTTGGAAGTTTTGGGAAGTATTTTGCTTGCTGGTTAAGTAACGCTTAATTACTCTTGCGGTTATTGAAATTGCATTAGTAAAAAAAAAAAAAAAAACATAAAACTAGCCAAACTTAAAATTAACTTACCTTAATGTGCTTCTTAAATTTGTAATATAGTTTTTTTAATATTGGAGGCAAAGGAGAAACAAAAGAGTCATTGGTAAATCCAGGAAAACAGAAGATTAGCTCAAATACCATGTAGCATAGTTTTGCGCAATTTCAATTGAAAAATGTTGAATTTGATGTAAAGTTTATATGATTGGTGTAGAAACTGTGCAAGAAAAATATCTCAATGAGTAATCTGAAGGTCAGAATGAAAATGAGAGCAGTACAAAGTGTGTTTTGGATATATTTTTTTAATTTTGGAAATTTTCTTGAATAAAAGAATTTAATTTCGGTAATATTTCAGTAAAGTACAAATCCTTCAGAAAGTAAATAGCATGTTTATTTTTCCTCCTTTTGCACATTCTCTTTTTCATAGCATGACTTATTTCATCAGGTGTTCTTTTACAGCAGAAAGAGCAAAGGGAACAAATCAGCCCTTAAACGTAGAACATTTCGCTGTGGGCCGAAGTATATATGAGTTTTACTTTTTCATTTTCACCGAGTTCAGGGCTCATGAAGCAGTTATACACTCCAGGGTTCTGTTAAACTTATTTCCTCTATTAATATAAAATTCACTTTCTGTTCATATCTACCTGAAATAACGTTTTTCACAATACATTGGAAAGGAAGTATACTGGAGATATATTTAATACAAGACCGCGAGTTTAAATCCCGCGAGACGCCGTGCTCCGTGGGTGGGAGCGGTATACTCTTTCTCCTCTGCCAATCACAGGCAGCAGTTTGAAAAGACGCATATGGCCGGCTTCACGTGTCTCAGAGGAACCCTGTGCTATGCTGTTATCCATTGTACTCAGAACTCGGAAAATTCCAAGTAGTAAAAACACGTAAAGCTTTTCCAAGTTCCAAACAAAGCATTTTCGAGTGCTTTGACTTGGAAAAACACAAATGTCCAGAGCAAGATCTTGTTACAGAGTATAGGTAGTCTCAGAATTTGATAACTTTATTAATATGGTCTGCTGTGTGATTAGTAATAATGACTTATAAGACAGCTTAACTGTCTCGTTCATCTTTGCTCATAACAACAATGTCACAATGGTCTTATTGCGTTAGTAAAATTGGGCTGAAATCGGCAGAATTGCATTATCGTTAGGTTATAAATGCTTATGAAGTTGTTTAATCAGCTTTCTACTACACAAAACTATTCATGTTTTGTTTACTGTTTACGTTTGTGTTTACTGCACTGCCATGTTAGGTTCTCTGTTTATGCTAGAGAACTCGGGCAAAGTGGATGTCGTTCGAGTTCCCGAATGACCATTCTGTTACCCTTCTTCATGTCAAAATATGTCTTGCGTTCTCCGTATGACTTGAAGAAACATCATTCATTACAGGTGCAGGCTAAAGTGCAAAGTTGGTAAAACTGAGAAGGTGGGAAACGTGTTGCCTTTGCAGTCCTCCTCACTTCACATTGGTAACACATATGTTCCTCCACACCTCCCTGTCGGATGTGATTAATCAAGGACTCGTTCCGTCCGACAGACGGGTGAAGAGCCTGAATGAAGCAAGCAGCTCTTGTCCAGGAAAGCATCGGAGGAAAATTAATGAGGAAGGGTGACTCGGCCCTAAATCATGGCAGAATTCATGTGTCAAGCTGCTTCCTTCCTTTCTAGAGGATAGTAACAAGCAGCAGTGCAAACCAAATAAACGCGCAGCTCAAGATTCCCTCCAGTTTATTAAATTTAAGGGAATGTCTGAAGTGTCTGGACAGGCTCGGTGCTCTGTAATCACATTCCTCACTGAATATCTGTTTAAAGGCTTTTGATGTTGAGGGGAAAGGTGACACAGAATTGCTCAGCAGTGCATTTATACTGCAGTATAGGCGTTTATTGATGCGATAATTGGAAATAAAAAAAATATTGACACCGAACCCTTTTCGCCCCTATCGAGCCAGGGGTGCGACTGGGATACTCATCAGTGTACTTAATTAAATTGTTCCAAAGTGGCTCTGCATTTCGTATCTTCCCTGATAAATCCAAAGGGAGAAGTGAAAGGCATAAGCCATTGTATGACTTGGCAGAAGAAGTTGGCCACTGGGACCCTTGGCTGTGTTCAGTTACCCTGACCTCTTGGTGGCATTCATATCCTGTCTGGGCAGCCAGCCGTGGCAGTTTGTTAGCCTGGGATTAGCTGGCAGTAGGGAGCACAGAGAGCAACCTGGCTCTTTTTTCCTCGGCCTCGCCTCCTGAGCTGGCCCTGACCCAGCGCTCAATACCAGTCTGCTCAGGTTAGGATTTAATTGCATGTTCAGTGCTATAACAGGCTGTAACTTTAAAGCCTATTGGCAAAGTGCTGTCGCAGTGCCAATACTAACGCGTGTATAATCTCCTTCACTGGGAAAAAGTCCCAGGAGCACGGGCAAAGGACGAGGTTGTGTTCAGTTGCTTCGGAAGCATCAAGGTAGCTATTAATTACCATTGTTAAGTCATTGTTCAGTGTATTAACGCCTGACGTCCTCTTTCATTCACCTACTGTACATCCCCAACAGTCTCTACTGAAGCTTGTAAGTATATTCGGTTATCGCCGTGTCTTAAGACGTTGCGTTTTCAACGCCGGGTTCGGTGTAATCCTCTCAGAGGATATGCCTGCAGACATCAGATATGACCAGTTCAGCAGTCGTTATCACCAGCAATAACACTGCCTCTTTAAACATCCATTTAATGATTGGTCTCTCCAGGGATTTTGTAAAGTTATCGACTTCATTACAGACTAGTACTGGGTCATTATAGCAGTTATTTAAGATCTGCGTTCTACAATATAGCCAACACTGATGCAATAACAAAACACTTTTACTCCACGAAAGGTGTCTTAGACAGACTGAATATGTATAGAGTTGTGAATTATTCGACAGTTGGTAGTTGGTCTACTTATTCAGTTCTTGAGTCGCTCCTTTTCTTGAAGTGTCTAATGAGCACACAGGGCTTTGTGTAAATTACATTCATACACTCGGCCGGAGTGTTTCTTAATCCCTGTTAGGAAATTAGCCATATTAGTCCTTCCCACATCAAAAGTGTGTTGAGTATTATTAACAGAGTTACCTCCATCTCATTATGTTAATCTTTGGGGAAAGTTGAACAGAGTCATCGCTTGTTCTTTGGGTCTGTACAGTTCCGCCCTGTCCGAGTCAACAAGCTGGAGCCTGGAGTCTGATGTTTGGGTTGCTTTTACGATGTCTTCACTGTGTATTAAGTATTACAGTAAAAGAAACATTTCAAGTACTATGAATAAAAACACCGAAATTATCACCAAAATTTAAAAACTTTAACGCCGACCTCAGTGGTTCCTTGAAAACCATTTCTATTATTTTAGCAGATTTTAGTTTCTCCAGCATTTCCTCCATGTTTTTTTTCACACTTTTCACATTAATAACAGTAATGTATTGTTAAAAGAGTTTTAAAAGAAGAACGTGTTCTTTCCACTGACGGATTTTTCTGTCCTGTACTCAGTAACTGTTCAGCTTTAGGTACGGTAGAGTGGTAGATGCGTACCTTTTCTCCCTCAGAAGAGTTGTTTTTTATTTTTTTAATGGATCCCCCGTTGCAAAAAAGCATTCCTGCTAGGCTAAAGACTAAAAATATGGGCCTTGCGCAGGGTTTCCAAGCAACAGGTTTCTGACGCAGATGAATATAATGCCTCTAACGGCCCTGAACCGATCTGCCCCTGTATCCGTTCTTGTTCTCTTCCATGCTTATGCCACTCTATTCCTGCATCCTTACTTAAGTATGATTACGGGAACTGGTTATTGCTGATTGTCACACTGTGTGAAAAGTGCACAGACTTTATTATATAATGACCTCACTCACTCAGCCTGGCCTTAGGGCAGGAACAAACCAAAGCTATACTCTCTTTAACTAGTCCACTTCTGGAGTTCCAAGGTTCTAAATAAAGTCCCTTGTTTTTGACGCCGATACCGAGGGGACATGATGTAAGGAATCCCTCGGACATTCATCAAAACATGTCTAGTGCGCTATTATTAACTAGCCAAGCAGTGGCTGTCTCACTGACTACAAGGCTTGCGAGATATTGATTTTCTCCGCTTGTGATTTACCATTTAAAAAATAGTGATAAACAATTTAATTATCCTGAACAGATAGCTTTTAAAAAAAAAAAAAAAAAACAGGAATTTCCAACGTAATTTCTGCAATTTCAGGTAATTCAAGGAAGATTAAAATCATCTAAAGATGATTAAATCATTAACACATTTCAACAATGAATGTAATGGCATAAATTCACACTTTAAATACAAAAGAGCATTGAAAAACATTAGCTTACGTGGTCTTGAGCATGTCTTTTCTGCATTTTTACTATTTTCTACTAGTTTAGAACCATAATGAAGGCACTAACTGTAACACACAGGAATAAGCCATAACAAAAAAAAAATAAGCATACCTATATTGTAGTTTAAAGGTCCACTATGTAGGAATCAACCCCCCTGAATACCCCTTCCTTACCCCTCCCTTTCCAAGGACGTATTAGAGCGGTGGTCCCCAACCTTTATTGTAAAATGGACCGGTTTCATGCATGAAAATTTTCCGTGGACCGGGTAGAGGCATGAGGGTTCGCATAGCGGGAGTGGAGCTTGTGTATCACCTATTGCAATGAACCCGTAATTTAGGCATGAATCTTGGTATTTTCATTTAAATGCAGCTTTCTTTTTGCTGGCAGCCCCATTGTTTGCTCATTCCTTCCCGAAAAAGCTCTCCAGTGAATTTTCTTTTTGGCTTCAAGGGTTAGTTTGTGTCACTGATGCGTGAAATGGCGTGCCAGATTCAAGTGCGGTAGTGAGGCGAGGGCCGAAACAGTTATTTTTCAAAATAAGATCCAGATGACTTATGAAAGAAAAATAACCATAATTTTAACCACTTTTTTTTTCTTTGTGGCCCGGTACCAAATGCTCTATGGACCTGTACCAGACCGGGTGTTGGAGACCTCTGTATTAGGGCATATGGTGGCCATCAGGTGCCCATAGTGTACTCCCAGGTACTTATATTCACACTCCCTTGATGATTCTACGTTGTTCAAAATTTGGGTTAAAAAACTACTCTGCCAGCACCAACAATCACTGATTCTGGTGCTTTTAATTATTTCCGGTGCTTCCTTTGGCACTCACATTGTCACTTGTAAATATGTGAAACGTGGAAGGCACTTTCTAGAGGTTTATCCATTCTGGGCTCCTGTAGTGGCGCAAAATGGTGGACCTGCTCCCTGTGTAGATATAAAGGGCTCATTCTAAGCTTACAGAAAACACAATGACTCACAGATACAGGTAATTATACACTAATGACGACATACTTATGAATTCCATATGTATGTTATGAAATATATATACTCTATTTCTGCTAATAGACAGTCTCAAAATCCTACATGGTGGACCTTTAATTTCTACTATTCCTAATGAAACTTTACATTTACAGCTTGAAATAAAAACTACTTGTTTGGCTAAGCTGTAATTTTTAATAACTATGACTTGTTTGCAAATAAAATATACTTATTACTATGCGTTTGCATTGAGAAATTAATGAGACGAAGAAATAAAATGAAAAATACACGGGCATTAATTGCACTATTGACATTTTATATTAGAAATCAAATTTCAAACCGTAGGCCTTTATCAAAATGCGTAAAGGATGATAAAATAAACATACTTTCAATAATGCATGTCCATATTTTTAACTGGCAGTGAACAAAATCCCAACTGAAGCTTCGAATCTGCCGACACACCTCTGCAGTGATATCAGGAGCTCAGAAAGCGCGTCTGACACCACTCCTTTTCTGATGGATGAACACAATGAGATGAAATGATGAGCCTTTATTTCTGCTTCTTGGTCATTACAATAGTTTAAAATAATTTATACCACAGCACGGTTGAATTCTCGAATCATACAGTGTGGATTAATTTTCAATAACAGCAGCGCTGACAATACTGTAGTTCCAGCTTTAATATAAGTGGCAGGTTTATATTAATGTGCTCATTCTAATATGTTATAGTTTCTATAGTAACAGATCATTCGCAGGGACTTGTATGGCGGACGGTCCACATACAGTAATATAAGACTAATAATAAACAGAATTATTAAAACATGTTGTTTTTAACAAAGAAGAGTGTATAATTAATGACGCTGCAGGAAAATGGCGACATTCATGGTCTTGTGCCATATGAGCCAAATGCTTGCTGAAGAGAAATCCCTTCCTCTGATATGTCTTGATGTGTAAAACACATCAGAATTTCATTGTGTATTTTTTCTGCTTCTTTTCCAAATGCTCTTTATCTGTGTCTTGAAAGTTCAGTGTCTAGAATTGAGTCATCTTCTTTCCTTTTGATTAAAAGCATGCCTTGATGACCTTTGGATTCCTTGATGCTTTTCAAATGACGGGCTGCTTGAGCACTTAGAACACTTGCTCTAGTGATAAGAACGTAAACATAAGAACATAGACTAGTCCACATCCTCGTCTGTGGGGGCTTGAAAAAGGAATGGATTATTTTTTTTTGTTTGTTTTGTTCTGTGGTGATGAGTCAGAGTGAGACTTTGCCCGTACACCTGCGGCTGCATTTACTGACGAAGATGCAGAGCTCAGAATGAGACGAACCAAGGCAACAGCAAAGTGCTCGCAAAGTGACCCTGAGAGCAAGACAAGAGAACAAAAAACCTGTTGTCTCACATGCTATCCAATGAAACTGTCCATTGTCTGGCTGAGGACTGACACCTATGGTAGTGAGAAGAAAACATCAGTTTGAATCAACAGCCTTCAGTACGGCCAAGTCGGTTTACGGAGCCTAGATCGGGTTCAGATCTAGGAGAAGAGGAGAGAGAGTGCATCTTAAGTATTCGATTAAAACTTCAGACACATCGGATTCTAAAATACTTAGCAGGAAATCTCCAGACACTCTGCAGAACTTTCAGCACTACAATAAAGCATTCTGACACCTACGCTACCGTATATGGCGAAAAGTACTGCATGTGCACCCCTGAAATTCAGGTCTTTACAGTATGTGGTTCTTTCCCAAAATGTTGACACATAGTTTTAAAGCACATAACTGTACAAAATGCATTTGTATGCTGTAGCATTACAGTTTCCCTTCAGAGGAACTAAGAAGCCAAAACAATCCCCCTGTGCACAAAGCTCCAAGATGACATGGTTTTCCAAGGATGGAGTAGAACCTGCACAGAGCCCTGACCCCGAACCCCACTGAACATAAAAGGAATTTGGAACACCAAATGCACCCCAGACCGCCTTGACATCCCAACATCGGTGCTTGAGCTGAATGAAAACAAAATCCCCAGAGTCAAGCTCCAGAATCTAGTAGAAAGCCTTCCTAGGAGACAGGATCTTCCTTTAACTGCAAATAAATCTTAACTTCTTTCATAGCTCACTAATCAACACATCTAGCTCTAAAATAAATCATTGACTGCATTTGTAAGGAAATATGATTTCATAGCACTACAGAAACTGATGGATTCGTTCAGACGATAGCTACGCTGGAACACAGATACAGTGTACAACACCGAGTGGTTTGGGAAGAATATTAACTTACAGTAGTACTACAGTACTTGTCAGCCAAAATCAAGACAGTAAACAAATGTTGTTCATTATGGAGTCAAATCTGAACTGAATCGGATAAGTAGTGAATTGAGGTGTAACGAATCAATACTTTTTAACTATATCATTTGAGTATCATATGTGACGGTCTAGGACCAGGGCGGCAGACAAAGACACACTAGACCGAGGGTAAGGGGCAGGAAAAGTGCTCTTTTCTTTAAGGGCTCATGAGGAGAAGAAAAGGGGAGCTCTTCTGGTAGTGCTTGTTAGTTACTCTAATTGGTCCAGCAGGTAGGGCTGGGTCCGGAGTTTCAGCATCGGTGCCGGCGTTCAGTCTGGCAGTCTCCAAAGTTGTCCGGCGTTTGGCGGGTTTTGGGAGGCACAGAGTTACCAGGCGGCATGCTGTAAGGCTGTCTTCCTTGCCAGAGTCTGTGGGTGCAAGAAGTCTTACGTCTGAGCCTAGCCCGAGCACATTCTCCTCTTCCTGGTGCCTCCGAGAGGGTAGGTTTGCTGTCCCCGCCCCCCCGAGAGGGGGCACTTAGGGGTGCTGAACTGGTGCACTCTCCTCTGTGCTTTAGGCTGGTGCAGTTCTTCCAGCACCCGCGGCACAGCGTGGTGAGGGCCACTTGCTATGAGAGACAGTGGGGCCGCGGCTCTATCATCTGTGAGATTCACACCCCTAATGAATATCATACTGTTTCTAATAGATTAACCATCACATGCTGTCTACACTTATGGACAGGCTGTTTTTAAGAAAATATAAGATGTAAATCACAATTACTGTAATTTAACATAAATCATTATTACTGTATGTTCCTATTTTTTCCATTTTCAGGGCATAGAGTCTCTGATTTCTAGTATATCATAACAAATTTTGCACAAATAAACACCAAATTCAATAAAAAAATATTTCGTTGACTCCAAAGGATGCAACTCTAAGAACTAAGAAATGAGTTGTTGTTGTTTTTTTATTAATGATTAAATGATTTTGCTCTGATCCTGCACATGCATCCTGCTAACACCCCGCACACATGACACCTAAATTAAAGGTTATAAAAGAGTTAAGTATTCTGTATGGTTTTATTTTCACACACATTTTTAACATTCAAAATTCTCTTAAGCATACAATATGTACGAGTATATTTCATCTCACTTTAATCAATATACAGTCGACCCTCGCCACTTCGCGGTTCGAATTTCGCGGCTTCACTCTATCGCGGTTTTCTCAAATACAGTATATTTATTAAAAAGTTGATGGAGACAGTGAAAATGCGGGTTGTGCTCGGTTGTCTTGAGTCAATTATTTTTATTTTTTTATTAACTTTTTTTTCTAAAAAAAATTAGGTGTTATTTCATGTCTAGAGGGCTCTAATGATGTTAAAAAAACTGTATTTAGAAGGTCGTAAAGAGGTTTTCTATGCTCTAACTATGCGGAAATACTACTTCGCGGAAATTCACTTAACAAGGTAGAGTCTGAAACGGATTAACTGCAATAAACGAGGGTTCCCTTTCAAAAGCTACACTCAATGCTGCGTTGAAAAACGCTAATGAGAACATCCTTTGTTCGACCGGTTGTTGA
>JAOVYU010000026.1:22121736-22131788 GCA_025674565.1 Synodontis membranacea
TGTCGTGTTGTAAAGCGGGTGTGTCTTGTCAGCTGCGAGACTGCAGAGAGAACCTTCTCAAAAGTTTTATGTGCAAGAGTACATCTTTTTTTTGTTTTCCACTACGTCCTTTCTGGGGCTCCGTAAATTTTATTTTAGACAGGAAATGATATTGAAATGAAACAAAGTCTTTCACACACAGCTCTGGGTGAGTGCAGAGTCGTCGAGTGGAAAGTTATAAAGGAGAAAAAGAATAAAAATCAAATGGATCAAATAAATAAATGAATATGATGGTGCACTCTTTAAACAAACAGAGTAACTGCAGCGGTACCCTTAGCTTTAGTACCTTTCACATGGAAATGTGGATATAATGAATATAATGTACCAGAAATGGAGCCTCATTACCTCTTAAAGTGATGCTTAGTTTAAAAGTTCACCTTTCTAAAGGTAACATAACCCTTTATAGAAGGTTTTCACCCCAAATATTCCAACCTTTTTTGAGACTGCATAATTTGCATAATTTCCCTTAAATTCAGTCATTAAGGATCCTTGAAAATTCTTTTACTCTTTAAGTTGTTTGTGGCTGCAGAGAATTTAAACACTCCTGATCCTAAACTACTAGGACAGAATCTCATGTTCTTCAAGTTAGAATGCTAACCGTACGTCTAAGACTTAACTTGAGATGTGAAAAAAAAAAATCTGGATTTGCAGTACAAACCTGAACTGATTACAAGCGTAAAGTTTATTTGATTTTTTTAAATATTCATTTTGTCACGTAAAGTTCGTATAATTACAGATCATTCTTAATATTTTTGAGCTGAAAGTATTAAACACACTTCTGCATTAATGCCCAAAGGTGCGTTTATCGCTTCTGATATAACAACAACAAAATAAAACTGACCTTCAGCTTTAGTCAGAAATCTATTAATGGACACAAAAGCTGCAGATTTTAAAAAGTTTGATTCTTGGATATAAATTCGCTTTGGTCAGCAGTGCAGTACATAGCGACCAGGACAGCACAACTGAAGAATGGTGTGATTTCAGATCGCTTTGTGGGTTCACCTTATCAGAAAACAGGACAGGATCTTATAATCGTTCTTATAATGACTATCCATATCAGGATCTCACACAAGAGAACCAAACTAGAACGTGAGCAATGCAGAGGTGTCCAGCTGCACACTAATGCACTTTCTTCTGTCTGTTTTCCCCCGTGCTGTTCCATAACATTTCTCTTTTCAATATAAACAGTGCTAGAAAACAGATATTTAAGTGTAATCATTCAATTCAGTTCAATTTTATTTGTAGAGCACTTTTAACAATGGACATAGTCACAAACCAGTTTTACAGAAATCTATAAATTTTGCTCATAATTATATGAATCTATAAGTTTATCTATAAAATATATATACCACTCTAACACACACACATGCACATAGGGGGAAAATCCTAGCCAGTCTAAATAATGGCATGTTTCTGGGAGTTGAGAGGGAACCAGTGAACGCAGAATAAACCCACATTGCTAATCGTTCATGTAGAATTTCAATATTCGGTTTTGTATATCAGAACGTCAAGAAATGCTTTGAATTGTAAATTTTGGAAACATTTGGATGGTTAAGCTCAGGCAAAAACTCAAATTTTGCACTGAATGTTCAGTTTTCCAGGTGACTGACGGTGGTGTGGAAGTGAAGCAGGAATCATCGCTGACTCACAGACTGTTCATGTTCTTCTTGTTCCATGGTTTTTTGTTTTTTTTTCCAGGATCTTCACTTTGCCTCCACGTCCCAAAAACATGCCAACATCTGGAGCTGCCCCTAAAATCAGTTGTTGATATATTTTTGATATGATATATTTAATTTGATATATGTATGATGGATGTAAGGGTTTCTTAATATCTAAATTGTCTTTGGCTCCGAGGGACATTTTTATTCATAAAACCATACAAAAAAAAATATATATATATATATATATAATTTAAAGAATTAAAGAATACAAAAAAATATTCTTGTATATATGTGCAACAGGCAAAGTGAAATTCTGATTTGAAGAAAGGAATTCAATAAGCATACAGTATTAGATCGTTATTCCAGCCCGGAACATTGTCCTTGTCCGTACCCTCCTTATCTCCATCTCTCCACACCGCCCCATCGCTGGATTTTCTGCCCTATGCCACAAGTTTTCTGTTCCAGTATTTAGCTAATGCTGTCCTTGCTCAAGGTTTGCGCTTAAGTAATGACTAAGTGGATCAGCGGCCCAAGCAATGCATCAAGACCGATGGCAGGCATTTCAGCCTCCACACAACAAACGTTACAAGCTTTAATCTTGAATTCTGATCAGCTTCCCATCTCCTGTTCAATCACACGGTATCCTCTGTGGACTACAGTCCAATAGATAGAGCCTGGATAGCTTTAAAAGTGCATTAGGATTATGGAGAGGTAGAGGGCACTGGGTTGTACGCATTAAGAATCGAGCAGCGCGTGAGGTTGGAAATGTTTAAGAAAAAGGTCAGAAGGAAGCTCGCCAGGGTGGCAGTAGGTCAGTACAGGAAATGAAATTGGTCGAGATTAGATTAAATTGGATTTTTCTGTTTCCGGTTGAGAACATGCTGCACACATTGATCCTGCTTCTTTTTTTTTTCTTTCCTTTTTTCCTGTTTGTATGTTTGATTTTTGTTTTTTTACAGTTTTTCAGCTGGTTGTCGGTTGCGAAGGACCTCGAGACTAATGCTTGAGGTTTGAGTATATCCAGGACTTGAATCTCCCCGGTGTGATGTGTGTAAAGTGGGGCATCTGGTCACTTTGGAAGTAACTGACACTTTTGAGCCATTGTTCTGAGCCTTCTGTTCTGCGATACACAACTACAAGCGCTAATGATCACAAAACCTTTTGGCTTTTCTAAATCTCTGAATTGTGTGGCCAGAAAGTGCCTGGCCCCTTAATCGCTGCTCGCATCTACTGCATAGTTGCTGTACCAAAGATGCGCCAAAAATGTATATAAGTACCTTGTCCTACAACTGGCCTTAGAATGTTCCTTGTAACTCCAATGGACCAAAACACTACTTAAAATCATGTATGTCTTCAAAATGTCTTATTCCTTCCTATACATTTTAAGGTTTTACCATAAAGTCTTAAATTAATGTTGATTACTGACTCGTGAATAAGCTGTTTGTTATATGATTACGTTATGGCAGCAATGCTCTCTGGACCGGACCCAGTTAGCTGTCCTGGAATCACTTTTTAGACATTCCTATCCAGGTCAGACCCGTACTTTCTTACCAAATTAAACTTTTGGGACAACCCAGTTCACAAAACACAGGACCTATTTTAGTCAAGGGTAGGAGAGATAGTCGCCTCTCTAACCCTGAGCCCTGTGCTGTCCCGCACCAGGTCTGAGGCGTGCAGGCACTTTATTAATCATTTCCTTAATTGTGTCCTGTGAGAAAGTGGGAAATGGAACAGCAGCTCTGAAACTCAATAAGTGATGAAATAAGATCCTGTGATTTGTCTTTTCTGTCTCGTATGATTTGTGACAAAGATGATGAACAAAAGCATAGTTTATCGTTTCTGATTCTAGTCTTTGGCACTAAACTAGACATGACTATGCTTATATACAGTATATTTTCCACTCTGGAACAAAATTGCAACTTGCAATACAAATAATTTCTCTCAATTTACATAAAGACTAAATGCACGGACTAAATACGTAGGCGAGTCCAGAGATCACGCATAGTATAATGAACTTTTTGTTTTTCAAGCAACACCTCTGATCTGGAACGTGTCAGCATGTTTGGGATCAACTCTTACCTCTGGGAGCACTGATTTATTCCAAGAAGCACTTCAACCATGGATTTTTAATTAAAGGCCAAAAATACAATGGCAATTGCCCCCAAAGCTCGCTGGCCTTTTTTCATCCATATCCAAGTGTTGGTATACTCTCATTAGCATATTAATGAGAAATCCAGGCCAGTCTGTCATACATTTATACCCCAATTTACCAGAAAGGAAATATATTATTTTAAAGCGAGTCAGAAATCTGGCTTGGGATGGAAATGTCACATCTGCCACATCTGTCTGAGACTAACCTGTCTAATTAGAAGCTCATTTGGCTGCACCGTCGGAACCCTAGCTTTTGGATTTCAGATTCAAAATGTTATTAGCAGACTTTCATACCTAATCAAGGACAATGGATCATGTGAAGCAATCATGGTGAGGGAGAAAAATAGTACGGTCTTACTTGTATAGTCCTCTCCAAAGCTTTGGCCGTGTAATTGAATGCGAGTGACTGTAGAGCAGAGATGTGTCATGTGGGACTCTTGGCAGTTCAGGACACGTTATAACGTAATGATTTAAACGAATTCTCAGGGTTACATGAAATACTGCTTAGTCCGAGACGTCGAAGAAACGGCAAGAACTCTGGGTTGATTTCTGCAGATAAACAGAAAACCTCGTCCTTTTCTGTTACTTAAAGTCAGAGAATATATTTTGTATTGTATTGATAATATAATATATATATATTGTGCAAACGCATCCTGAGGTAACCTCACAGACGTTGCCTATCTAAGATGAAATGTAAAATAAAGTATACTTTTTTTTTATAAGTATCTGTATGTCTGTGTTTTTATCAGTTCTGCTGCTGCTGGCTATTTGGGTGCCCTAACGTAATTATTTTGTGAAATTGCTTTCATATCTTACTGATTCTATAACAATCCACATCAATGCTTTAATATAAAAGTCTCTAAAATATCTACTCTGTTTTGTGCTTTTTTTTTGTTGTTGTTGTTGATGGAGATAAAATCATGGCACCTCCTGCCCTGAACTCCTGTCCATCTTGGGTTTAAAAGGCAATACAACGATCACAGCTTCTTATTTAACATCGTCTGGTTATTTGATCTAATTGTGCCTGTCGTTGTGCTTCAACTTAAAATTCATTAATTAATCATTCTGATTATTATGGCTGGGGTGGCACGGTGGTGCAGTGGTTAGCGCTGTCGTGGCACCACATGAAGGTACTGAGTTCAGATCTGACAGCCGTCTGGCTTCTGCGTGTTCTCTCCCTGTGCCTGTGTGGGTTTCCTCCAGGTGTTCTGATCTCCTTCTGAAGACATGCAGATTAGATCAACTTTCCACTCGTAATTGCCCGTAGGTTCGAATGGTTGTTTGTTTCTGTGTTCACCCTACAACAGATTTGCGACCTGTCCAGGGTGTACCACGCCTCTCGCCTGAAGTTGGCCAGGAACAGCCCTATAGGATGTTTTGCAGACTATATGATGCGCTTGAATGTAGTAGCGGCCCTGATTTTCATACATGTAAGAATATACAGTATACACTGCGTGGCCAAAGGTTTGTGTACACCTGACCATCAGACCCATATGTGCTTCTTGAACATCTCATTCCAGATTTATTCCCATTTGCTGTTAGAATATGCTACACTCTTCTGAGCGCTGCTGTGAGGATTTGTGTTCGTTCAGCTAGAAGAGCCTTAATGAGGTCAGGTTCTGGTGTTAGGACGTTGAGGAGGCTCCAGTTCCAGTTCATCTCAAAGGTGTTCAGTGGAGTTGAGGTCAGGGCTCTGTGCAGGACACTCGACACACTTCTTCCACTCCAACCTTCACACACCACGTCTTCATGGAGCTGCTTTGTGTCCAGGAGCATCGTCATGCTGGAACAGGTTTGGGTTCTTAGTTCCACTGAAGGTAAACTGCAATGCTACGGCACACGAAGACATTCTATACAACTGTGTTCTACCAGCTTTGTGGTAACAGTTTGGAGAGGAACCATATATGCATGTGATGGACAGACGGTATCCAATGGAGTAGCCGTTTCCCCCAAGTACATTATTGGCTAGATAACTGATTTTACAACAATGGAATTCAGAAACTGTCCCCAAATTGAAATGTACTGTAAAGAATTGGAAATGTATTACATCTGTCATACTTAGCAAAAAAAAAAAAAAAAAGAAACATAATTTGAACCTTGGGAATCATTTATTAATCTGGTGAATTAATATACTCCATCACTATTGATAATGTATTGTCCTGCCTAATCTTAACCCTGTATAATGGATCTTGATTCTGAGTTCGTTCCCTTTGTATTTACTTTGATTTATCGTGACAACCACCAAATGCTGAATTATTTATATGTTGGGGGGGGGGGGTTAAAAATGTAAAGACCTGGAATCGGAGAAGAGCGATTCATTCCAAACTAGGGCTATAAATTTGTTAAATGGTCACTTTATTACTTGGACCCTGTCCAACTGGAACCATTTATTGTTTCATACAAATTCTACATTCTGTGAGCTGATGAAGTCAGCTGTGATTAGTGAAAATGGTTCACGTGCACGTCATCCTTACTGATAGTTCATGTTTTTATTCTGTATGTAATTTTTTCATGATTATATTGTGGACATACTGTACGTACCGTGCAAAAGGCCACCCTTGTTTTTGAATCAAACAGCTGTTCAGTATTTACTGTTCATTATTTTGTTGCAAACAGTAATGATGAGAAAATGTCCAAAATGCTAATTTAATTTACAGTCAAACTGATATGCAATACATACAGAACTTACTGTCTTTACTGTTGACCTTTAACAGACCTGAATCATTATTGTTCATTATTGTCATTGTTAAAATAAACCACACAAAGGTCTGCTGCAGCTAAAACAGTATGAGATCCGTAAATACTTTATTTGTAATAATGAACTTTATGACCTGGGTGAATAAACTGCACGGCTGTTTAACTGAAAATGGAATAAATCTACTGGATATTTTTCATATCGTTACTGTTTGCCAACGAAATATTAACAATAAACACTGAATGGCCATTTGATTAAAAAAATTTATATCATTTACTTTTACGTCATTTAGCAGACGCCGTTATCCGTGTACATATATTACAGTTCTACAGCTGAGCGGTTCTGGGATTTGAACTCATGACCTTCTGATCAATAGTTCCAAACAAAATGAGGGGTCTTTGATTTTTACTCAAGAATATAAATGTATACGGTATATGAAATAAATACGAGAGTGAGACAAATAAAAAACCTTAAAAGTGTGATAGAAATTTTTAAAAAGTCTCAAAGTTTCTCAAAAGTAGAAATGTACGACTGGTTCATTGTTTTCAGTCGCCTCTTTTAATAAACCTGATACACCTTTGTGACTCTTATTTGCAATGAAAAAATGCTAAATAAAAGTCTTCATTTGACTAACACATATAATGTGCATAGAATATTTGGCACCCTTTGTGTTTTAGTGAGCAAAAATGAATATATATATATATAAAAGCAATAATTTCAGCTAAACATTTGCGCTAACTGGTGATCAGTCCAGCATGTCGACTTTTATCCCAGTCCTCTGTACGGAACAGCTTCATCTCAGTTTAGTTCAGTTTCAGCTTTATTTGTCATATGCAAGTTAGCACAGGGTCAACATTTCAATGAAGTGTAGTATAGTAAAAATAACAATATAAAGTTAAAATGTAAAAAAAAATGTATTAAAAAATATAAAAGAAATCTTAAGCACTATAAATTACAATTTCCAAGACAGAAGAAAAAAAAATAGAAATGTAACCGTGTACTGTATAGCATACAGATTTCCTCACATCAACTGCTTGTACATCATTTCCATTGGATTAAGTTCAGGACCTTGTCAGGACTTGGTGATTCCAACACATTCATTCTATTCTTCTTTAATCTTCGTTTGTTAGAATGACTTCTGTGTTCAGGGACGTTGTCTTGCTGCATGACCCACTTTCTCTCGAGATTCAGTAAACAGACAGATGTCCTGAAATTTTGATGATGGCAAGCTGTCCTGCAAAACAAGCCCAAACCATGATACTACCACCTCCATGTTTCACCACATATGCGATAAAGTTCTTATTCCAGAATGCACTGTTTTACTTTCCCCAAATATAACACTTCTTATTTAAACCAGAACATTTTATTTTGGTTTTATCCATCTACAAAAAAATTATCCAATAGTCTTCTGGCTCGTCCACATGATCTGTAAATGTGCACCAATGTTCTTTGTGGAGAGCAGTGGCTTTCTCCTTGCTACCCTGCCGTGCACACCATCGTTCTTCAGTGTTCTCCTGATGGAGGCATTATAAACATTAATTACAAACACCTTGGTCTTGGAGTGATCTGTGTTGGTCTCCACTCCTGGAGAGGGTTAACAATGGAATTTCTTGAATTTCCTGTCTGTCTGACTGTGCATTGGTGGAGTCCAAAATCGTTAGAGATGGTTTTTGTAAGTCTGATGAGTAACAACACTTTTTCTCAGGTCCTCAGTAATCTCCTTTGTGCGTGCCATGATACTGTACACTTCCACAAAGGTGTTGTGAAAATCAGACTTTTTTAGATCCCTGTTCTTTAAATTAAACAGGGCTTCACTCAACACCTGAGTGTCATACAACAATTCATATTTTTAAACTGATGTTTTAAATCATTTAGACTGTTTCATATTTATTTTTAATGACTCATTTTTTTTTTGATGATGATGATGATGCCAGTTTGTATTTAAAACATTAATGAGTGTTGATAATTTGTGACATTTGGATGATCGTTTGTGTTATTGATTGATTCTGAACTGTAAATTACTGTATATATAATATTCTTTAATATGTCAGAGTTTTTTTATATATTAAGCATGCTGGTTGATTATGCTTAAATACTGTAACTTGTCCCTTTTTTTTTTTTTTTACTATTAATCCTTACATTTAGTGTTCATCGTGTTTCTTTACCAGCGCTGTAAATGTTCTTCCTTCTCGACTTGCATTGACTGTAGCTAGATGAATGCAGCTCTGTACTTTCCCTCAAGGCAACTCTATCTAACCTTCCAAATAAAAGTCATCTCCCGCAGATGATTGGATTCGTATACTTTAATTGCTTTATTTTCACCCCAACAGCCATCTGTTTTGTTTTGTTTTTTTTTTCTCTTTTGAGTTTCCTGATCATTCCAATACGAGCTCAGATGGCCTTTCTGGTTCCTGACGCCTACACGGGAACTTTACAGTATGAGAACAATGTTCCGGCTAGCAGGGGCCGTTCCTTTCTCTCTGTTATTATTTCTTAAGTGATAGCATCGGCAAGGCACTAGGAAGAGAGCTGAAACACTTTGTCAGACCTGAGCGTGTCTGTGAAGGAGATAAAAACTGGTCTTCCCTAGTTGTTTACCAAGTACAAAGAGTTCTGACTTCCTGCGCCTTAAAAGCAGCACTGTTTCCTTTAACCTCGATAAGAATGTTTCATCTACCAATGTGTGATTTGAAGTTAAACCCTTTTAAAACTTTATTAAACCATTAGTCGCTTTGTTCGATTTTCGACCTGATCTCATTATTAGAGCGAAACAGTAACACGGCGTTAACCGTTAACCTGGAACATAAAGATAAACTCATTCGACTTACAAACGAAACTTTGTACATCATGACAGTCTGCATCTTGAATCTTCTGATTCGAAAGGAAAATCTTGCATTGACGAGTGGTCTAAGGTTCATCCTTGTTACAGGAAGTGGCTTTTGAAAGCACTTATTTGCATAAAAATTGCACTATGTATGCAAATACTATAAGGCCAATCATTCGGAATTTGCCCGGAGACAGAAAGTTCAGTGGATCAGACGGGTGTAGTGAAGGAAAGAGTGTCCCTGCACAAACAGAAGATATCCAAAGAAGTGCTTTCATGGGAAATGTCACGCTTTATCAAGTCTTGATGAGTGCAGCCAGGGACGTCAGACCTGGTGAATAGACAAGACTCGCTGCAGTAATCTACAGTCCCAGGTAAGCAGAATGGCACAAAAATATCACACGTACAACAAGAACTGTCCTAAAGGAGGCCTTTTAATCATCTGAGGAACAATTGAAAAGAAAGATCAAATATATGGTGTATATATAGAGAGAGATATTTGCTATTACATTATGCCATTAGTGTACAGTGTATACTATTACAGTAAACCCTCATTTATTGTGATTAATCCGTTCCAGACTCTACCGCAATAAGTGAATTTCCGTGAAGTAGTATTTCTGTGTAGTTAGAGCATAGAAAACCTGTTTACGACCTTCTAAATACGGTTTTTAACATTATTAGA
>JAOVYU010000026.1:22222649-22235899 GCA_025674565.1 Synodontis membranacea
GTACTAACCAGGCCCGCCGCTGCTTAGCTTCCGAGAACAGGCGAGATCGGGCACCCCCAGGGCAGCATGGCTGTACGGGCGAGTGGACCATCACTAATATTTTTAAATTTCATAACACTGTTTTTGTGTAGGTAGAGACTCAACCTTTTCATCCGACTCCATAAAAGTGTCGGACAAATCCACCACATCTTTAAACTTTCTCGCTTGTGCCCGTGTTACTGCACATGCTGGAAAAATAACACCCTAGTTGTCCATCCTCACTTTTATCTACTTAAACAGGTGTCTGGTTCACTCCCAGGAGGCGACACTTTTCCTCCCACCAAGTCATTACCCAGAATCATGGACACTCCTCTAACAGGTAAATGCTCACAAACACCAACTCGTACAGTACCCTTCACCAGCGCAGTGTCCAAACATATCTCATACAAAGGGATTTTTATCAGACTGTATCTGTATCATGCAGTATTACTCTTCCAATAATATCAGCTCTCTGAGTGAATGAAAATCTGTGACACTGCATGCCGTAACCCACTTATCAAACAAGACACTTTTCTCTCTTGCAAACTCCACGTAGGTTTGGGCGGAGCTTTTTCTGTACTCTCTGAAATGCTGTTGATAAGCTTCAGGGACTAACTCATACGATTGCAGTATGGCTTTCTTCAATACTTCATACTCAAGCCCCTCCTCAACAGACAGCGCGACACATACTTCCTGGGATTTTTCCCGTAAGTCGGCACTGTAACATTAATGACCACATCTCTTTTGGCCATCCTAAGGTCGTGGCTATCCTTTCAAATGCCGTAAAGTAGGCATCCACTTCGGCTTCACAGAATTGAGGTATTAGCGTAATCGCTTTTGTTATATTAAAATTTTAATTTTCTGTTTTAGGTAGCGGAGGATGAGAAGACGTGTGACCAGTACCTGAAATTCCCAAAGGGGCCATCTCCCCGGACGAAGGCATCACAGACCTTGCTGCTTCCAGTTCCAACTGGCGAAGCCGAACTTCATCGGCTTCCACCTCAAGCCGACGCATTTCCAGACACAACTCAGTCACGTATATGTGCCCTTTCCCTCGACTCCGCCTCGATGTGGGCCAGGCGGACCCTCAGTCGGGCACTTTCCAAAGTAGCAGAATGCTCGCTTGGAGGTGAAAATGGCTGGAATGGGGAAAGACCTGCCGCGGAGGGCGGGACCTTCGACTCGTCCACTGTGGTGTCTCCTTGCTCCACCTGCTGCTCCCCAGCGTCAGCGCTCTCCACAGCGGCTGTGCGCTCCGCCGAAGTAGACGCCACCGAGTCATGTACCTCCTCACGCTTCAGGACATCCATAGCCACCAATTTATCATAAATTGCTTTCCTAATTTCTTGTTTTTTTTTTCTAGACCTCGAAACCACAATCCCATAGTGTTCAGCCAACTGCAAAAGCTCATCCTTCCTACAAGTATCCAACAATGCAACGCTGGGCCTGCTCAAGAAATCCTGTACAGAAAACTGGGCCATCCTGCCACCAAGACCACTATACTGACACACCGAAGTCTTCAAACTGTTTGTGTGTGTGTGGCTGCGCAATAATGAGAAACAACAAACTATAATTATTGCTATGATTAATAATGAGCAACCGTATGGACGAGCCCCCAATTGTTACGGTCTAGGGTATGATAAAGGTGAAAAATGGAGATGACTGCGCAACCAAACACAGTGAACAGTGAAGACAGACAAGCAATGAGTTGGATTTTTACAAATTTTATATATATGAATGGAAATATTTACAATTACAGACAGGTTGGATCAACCAGACAACACCAAAGGAAAAGAACTAAGTAAAACAAAACATCCCTACCCTATCTCAGCTAAGGACCTTACTAACTGTTTACCCACAGAAAAAAACAACAAAGTAAAACCTTTCTGACTACTCTGTCTAACAAAACAAAAACATACAGAGGGTGGTGTCTGCCTCTACCCTAGTGTGTCTGTACAAACCTTTACCTACGTGGTGCACTATGTAAATGTATGATGAATAAACAGTAGTACAGAAAATGGAAGAAATGTCGATATATAGAAAAATAAGGGAAAAATCTATACAACAGATATAATGAAAATGAATGAAGCTAACCTGAACCAACCTGCTGGAAAGAAGAAAAAATGAACAATATTGTGTGTATCTGAATATATATATATATATATCTATGTACAAGTTTTACTGATTACTTGAATAATCAGTACTCATAAAAGCCTAAGCACAAAGTAAACCAAACACAACGTAAACCAAGCACAAAGTTACTACTCGCAAATAATCAATCACACGCCAAACAACACAACACACTTCTCTCTCATTTGGGTTGTGTTGTCTTATCCTTCCCATGTTGATGGATGACTAAGGGAATATGGCTTCTTCTAGGGAATTCCTACACACACTCCAATCAACTCATAAATGTACAGCATGCTTCAGTTACATTGTGTTCACAATCATTTTCAGGGGTGCCAATAATTGTGGCACACGTGTCTGTTGAAAATTATTTCTCCATGAGGGATTAATTTTTCTCTGGATGAATTTATTTCAATTAAAAGTTTCTAATAGTGGAGGCCACCGTACTTATTTTCACCAACAAACACGATGAAAACGCTCAGAAATCATTTCAATCATTTTATTTTAATCTACAATGTGACATAAGTTACATCTGAGAAACGTTGTGGAAAGAATTCCTGATGATCAGAATATTTTTAAAAACTCCCTATGATCGGACAAACTGAACAAAAATGTATTTATCGATTTAATTATTTTACTACAGTAAGGTACTGCCGGAAAAGTCACGTTACCAAAACTATAGTGTTAGAGAGCTACGTTAAAAAGAAGACGCTGACAGACTGAAGGACACGATTTAAAGAGAAAGATCACATGTAAAAGACAAAACAGACAGGAGAGCGAGAGAGAGAGAGAGAGAGCGAGCGAGAGAGAGAGCGAGAGAGAGAGAGCTCCATTCTTCTAGCAGCTTCAGGATTCCTCACGAACAGGAGTACATCCAGAGAAGAAGCTGTTCTTGAAATTGTTCAGTCCTCGCTTGTTCTTGCGCAGAAAGCTGGGCATGATGGACTCTTCAGACTCCTCGCTGTCGCTGTCCAGATCCGCAGGGACCGGCTTCTTCTCCAGCTTCAGCACTGACGACAGGTTGCTAATGTCTCCGATTTCCTAAAAGGAAGGAAAAAAGGAAAAAAAAAAAAAAAGAAAATATCACTGGAGAATTAAAAATAAATAAATTTAAAAAAAAAAAAAAAAAAAAAAAAAGAGAGAATAGAAAAATATAACCGGGATAACATCATATAATGCTGGAAGATTTCTAGGTTTGCTAACAAACGCTCAGCTAAACAGCAGTGTTTGTGTTTAACCTACAAATAAATGAACCGGACGGTAACAGAAAATTAAAGATGCCCGGACATGTTTCTTTTCCATTATTGATTTTATTTATATATTTGTATATTGTATATTATTGTATATTATTTGTATATTTATACATTCCTGAAGCGCTTCAAATTTCATATGAATCCACTTACCGTGTAAACAAATATAATCTTATAAATCTTAACAGTCAAGTCTGTTTTTATATAAATATTTCCAAACATTTTTTCCTCCAGTACAATTCCCAAACTTTGGCATTATTATTATTATTATTATTATTATTATTATTATTATTATCTGTAACATCCATAATTCTTTCCTGGTATCAGCTCAGTATTGATCCTGGGTATCGAATCAGTACCAAATCTTGTAGAAGTCTTGTAAATGGCATAAAAAATAAAATAAAATAATAATAATAATAGAGACATATATTAGAAAAGTGTATTGGTAAATAATTTATCACAATTTCAGTGTTATCATCACATTGAACGGAACCGTTCTACACCTCTGTTTTGAGTTTGACCCGATGTAAAAATCACACACACACACACAGCTGCTGTCGCTTGTGGGCGTGGCCTGTCCAGTGTGTTCTGACGCGAGGCATGATGATCTCTGCTTTCTTCTAAGCTTTATTTTTCTCCTAGTGTCTCTATAATTGTTTCAGGAGAGGTCGTACATGACGAGGTGAAGAGGAAACTGAAACCACGGTTATATTCGTCTATTTTTTTTGCGTCAGACAGCAAATTGGAACTCTGCAAGGTTTAATCACAGGAATCCTCTGAGCTACGTTTGGATTCGTCTCGTTACGCACAAATTGGTTGATTTTAATTAAATGAATGAAAAAAAAACACTTTACCTTTTTAGTTGGTGGAACACAAGGAGGTCTGAAGAAGGTGGCGTCTCGAGGGCTTATGGCTGTGGGGTCTTCAGGAACAGAAACAGAGTCTTTGGACACGTCATTTATCTCAGCGACGTCCTGAGGGGAAGAAGATTCACAGCCGCGCTTAATAAACCTGCCGTATGTGATACGAGATTCCTGATAAATAAATAAAGTAGCCGTGGGATTATTATTTTTACCATGCTGGTACGGGTGTCCATGTTGCGACACTTCTCGTGGTCACAGAGACAGTTCTCACCGCACGTCAAGCGTCCTTTGCGGCAGCGGCACAGTTTGTTGACGCATCGGCCCTTACACGCACACTACGCAAAACAAATACGCGGAGGGGGAAAAAAAAAACAAAAACAAGGTTAACGTAAAATGAGAAACGGAAAAAAAAGAAGAAATGAGCCACTAGAGGGCATGCGTTAGTGATTTTGGAACAATTTCCATCGCGTGGTGCACTTGCTGAACACTGAATAAGCAGTTACTATAGAAACGATAACTTATTAGAACGAGCGCATTAAAATAAACTAGAAAATTTACCAAATGAAATATAAATCAAATCAAATAACGTTCATAACAATAAACAATTCTCATGCCACTTAATATAGCGTGACATTATCGCTAATCTCTGGTTGCTAAGCAACACCTCGGACAGCGATTAGAATATTAAATAGACATAACAATAGCTTAATAGTAACAATCCATTTTATAAATGCGAGTTCTCCTCTTCCTCACTCTATCCTCCTCCTCCTCATTGCCTCACCCCGGTCATTTTAGATTTCTTAGAGCCTCGTCTGCTTCTCTCTTTCTTCTCAGGACGCCACTCGTCCTCTTCTTTCTCAGACTCGGATGGAGATACCAGCTCGTCCAGGTCGATGGTGGGTTCCTGCAGAGGTGCTCGAGCTGTGGACGTTTTGGCTTTGGGCTTTAAGAAGAAACCACGATGTGAGAAGGTGGAATATGGCACCGTTATACACTTCAAGATTAACTGATGTGTTGTTGGTTTTAAATTTTGGCCTTAATGTGTCTGGACACTAAGGGGTTTCCGTTGAATTGTGCACGACTGTTACGTCACCAAGTCAGAGTTTTATAGACACGTGAAACATCAAGCTCTGAAACACTGTATTAAAAATGGACGGCGTTCCGGCCTCGTTTCTATCGGGTGGGACGGAATGCCGTCCATTTTTAATACACGACTGCTAAATTTGCAGCCAAAGTCTGTGGAATTTCTCCTCAAGTTTGCAATGGATTCAGCAATCATGTTAGCTACCTAGCGATACCCAGTCAGCTACTGAAATTTGTGCAAAAGCCATTTGTTCGTAAGTGAACAAATTTTATATGTAATTAGTTTACAGTGTGCTCAGAATAGCCATGGCTAGACAGGTGGCGTAAACTGTGTTCTGAAGTTAAACTGCTCTCTTCCGGTCAAGGCTGTCAGTCAGGTGTAGCTCCGCCTTCTTACTTTATAATAGAATGACGTTTTAAAAACTAATGTCTGGGGGAAAATAATAAACATGCAGACATCAGCAGAGGGAAAACTAACGGCTCGGATTAGACGCTGTAGCTGGAAAGAGAGTTTAGAGAGAAAAGTGACGTGGAATAAAAGCTGCTCTGTCGCTGAATCACATGGGGATGGGCGGAGCTAAAGACTGTACCGCAGCCAGCCAGCAGGGGCGCTAGACCTGTAGAGGTTCACTGTTTAGAGCTGACGCTCCGTCCGTGTTTTACAGTCGATGTACTGAAATTTCATGAGCAATGCAATGATTTAATATCTTACTTTAGGAGGAATATATTCAAACGATGTGTCCGGTGACTCGTTTGCCGCCGGAGCTACTTTCTTCGCGCTAGTCAGCTGAGTCAGAAGTAATTTCTGTTGATAGAAAGTCAGAATTGTTTACATCCTGATACTCGTCATTCATAAAGCGAAGAACCAAAATTAATTTCACACATCATTAGAGTTCATACCTGTTTATATTGTTCCATTTCTTCCATCAGTTTCTGGTTCTGCTCAGTGAGTTCTCGCATCTTCTGAAGTTCCTCCTCCTGCCAGATTGGTTTCGAGTTAATAACCGTTTGCGAGGTTTCATTTTTAATAATAAAAATAAAGAGGATGAACCTGAAACTTCAAGCGCTGTAGCAGCTCTCTCTCCCGCTTGGATGTCTCCTGCTTTTCCTCCTCTTCATCCTCTTTCATGGGTTTGTTCTGTAACTGACTGAGGAGATAAAGAACCTGCAAAGATAAAAAACAAACAAACAAATAAATAAAGATCCATCAAGTACATGTACTCAAATTAAAAAAAAAATATATATATATATCAGTCTTTATTGAATGGTGTAGATGCTTTGAATTAGGACCTGACTGATAAATTGGCTAATTATGAGTTAACTGCTGATAAATCTGTATCAGCTCATTTAACCATGTTATTGTTGTCATTGCATAATGTGTCCACCAGAGGCCACTGTTTTCAACACATAATTGAGTTGAGCAGCATAACAGTATCAAAAAGGTGAAGTTTGAAGTTCAGTTGTACACAAAAATTAATGGCATACTTGTTTAATTTGTATTGTTTAATTTAAACTGATTTTTTGTACAGTTATTATACAATTAAAGCCTCAAAGTATTTTATAGTTATCTTTCATTGCATATGCTCTATTTGAGTGATTAAAAAAATTCTCCCTTAATTAAGTAGGCTTTACCTTGGAAACAAATAAATGTGCACATTTTCAGATGAATTGTTATGTATATAGGTCTAATTAAAGTAATTCTCTTTAATACAGAGTTAAAAATGTTTATGTACAGTTAAGGCTGCTTGAATACTTTTGCACCATTCACAATATTTTAATACATTTCTATTTGAATGAAGACATTTTACCTTTTTTTTTTCCTCAGGGGAAATTATTAGGGAATTATTGTATTATTAGCAAATTAATTCTCATAACAACCACACGTGCAACAAGCGAGATGCTGAGAAAGACGTAGTAACTGCGGAATTTCATAATGGCGCCAAAACAGGAATCTAAAAATAAAACAGGTCCTGTATATTAATATCGATCTCGAGTGATCTGATCAGAAGTGGACAGCGTGGCTGTTTACACCTGCGTTGAAAACAAACCTGCTAATATTCACCTGTTTACTATTATGTATGATGTATATTTTCCACTGAAACACATCTACCTTTTCCTGGTGTCTCTGCTCGAGCTCCACGAGGTGGCTCTGGTGCTCCATGTCCATAGTAGACATCAGCTTCCTGTCGTCACACAGCACCTTCTGCAGGTCCACGTGGTTCGCTCGCTCCTGCTTCAGCTCACTCTCCAGCTTCGCATTCGCAGTCTTGGAGGCCACAACCTGCATTGTATTAATAAACAATAAATCTACATTTGTGTGCGATATAATATTGTACATATAAAATTATATATAAATTTTTTTTTTTAGCAGTGTACAATAAAATTATCCCACGTCAAGATTTGAGCTGCCTGTCTCTTAATCCAGACAAATTCTTACCTCAGACATGAGAATTTTCAAAGCACTCTTGGCCTCTACGATGGTGGTGATCGAGTCCCAGCGCTGCTTCATTCGACCTTCGTTATCAGCGTCCAGAACCTTTTGCTGCAGGTCGGCGATCTGAGCACTCCTACGGTTAAAAGAGAAAATAAATAAAATAAAAGACAATTGATACAAAAGGACACTGAATATTACATCTAAATGTTTTACAAGGAATTATTATTATTAGGGACCAAAACCATGAGTATCTTTTTTCTCAGCCATGTTGGAGTTTTTTTTTTTTGAGGTGCTTGGTCTGCTTAGAAACTCACAAAACATTTCACACACATTAAAAGTGCCTGCTATCAGAGTTTGCACAAAACTTGGTGCTTATGACAAGGCGAGCAATTTGTGTCACACCACTCAAACAGGAAGTCGTGGCTTAACGTTGACATATAATCACCTAGCAGCACCAATGGGCAACAGGAAGTGAGGACTATAAACCAAAAAATATTCTTTTTTTTTTTTTTAAAGGGTTCATCAGAGTCGCTGCTGCATGCTCGATGCTTGGGCCCACTAATCCCTGCTTGTATTGATATATGATTATACTACTGTAATATTTATAGCTATATTTGTTCGTTTCTGCGTAACCGACCTGAGCTCCATCTCAGTCTCCAGGCTGTCCACTTGTTTACTGATGGACGCCTCTAGTTCTCCTTTACCCTCCAGCTCAGAGATGGTCAGAGTGCGGCGCTGCGGAAAACATCACAAAAGCTAGATTAGCTTGCTTGTTAGTTTCTCTCGTTTGTATTCCAGTACGTTTCACAGATTTATCAGCGTGCTAAGATTTGAGAGCAATCAGAAAAACACTCACGCGGACTTTAGCTACGGGTTTCTCTCCAGAATCCATCTGCTGTCGGAGCTGTGAGATCTCCTCAGCCAACATCTTCCTGTCCTCGAGCAGGTCCTGTAGGTGGCGTCGAGCCTCCTCCGTACTCACCAGCACCTCCACCTCGTTCAGCAGCCAGGCCTAGCGGAGGCGCGTGCGTTACAAAAGTGAAAAGAGGACACCGTAAACGTAATTATTTCTCATCATCATAAACATTCCTTTGTGAAATAACGATATTTTCGCTCAGCCCTACTCAAAACAAGTATTCCAAGTGTGTGTGTGTGTGTGTGTGTGTGTACACAATGCAACAGAGAAATGTTTGCAAAACCACACTACAAATGAATTCTGTCTGCGTTTAGAAGCTGGATGTACTTTGACTCGGCTTGCGATTCCCTCCATCCCGCGGTTCTGAGTGTCTTTGCGTTTCTCGGCCACTTCGCTTCTTTTCTGAAGAGCATCCTTCAGGCGTTTGTTAGCTGCAGCAGCCTGAGAGAGAGAGAGAGAGAGAGAGCACAGCTTCACTGGAACAGTTTCAGAGTTTTATCCCGAACTCATCACAGTTTGTCGTTTTCTATTTCAGGGATCAGCAGTTAAAAGGTCTTAGTTTTAAGAATTAACATTACCTCTTCAGTTTTGCGTCGCAGAACGTTCGCCTGTTTCTGGAAGTCCCTTTCCAGCTTCAGCATCTCGTACTGCCGTTTACGATCCTTAGAAGAAAGACAGACAGAAATAGGAATATTTATATTTATAGAAAATATGCCTTTTCACTTCACTTACGATTTTTAGTTTTAATCCACTTCTTTATTCCTGTGAAAGCAGCTAGAAATGAATCACTGCTTTTATTAAAAAAAATTAAAGCATTTCATCTCCATCACAAAAACACACAGTGAATAATAATAATAATCCCTAATTTATTTAAGTTAGTCGTGTTAGTGTTAGCTGTTCTGAGAACGCAACACGGACGGATGGTGGTTTTCCAGCAGGTGTTTTTTTTTTTTATTGTAAACAAACAAAAACAAACCAACACCTTTTCTTTCAGCTGTAAAACTTCTTTATCTTTCTTCTGCTTCCAGATACGGAATTTCTCCGAGTCTTCCTTCATCTGTCTCATCAGCTGCACCCGCTGGGCCTTCATAGCCTACACATGCACAAAATAGAGGGGGAAAAAAATGGTCATTACCCAGAACATATCGACAGCATTCATTCCAGCATTACCTGTCTGGTGACGTACCTGAATCTCCTGATTAAGCTTAGCAACGCTGCGCACTGAGGACTCTTTAAGCTTCAGAAGCTTGGATTGGTCCTGGAGTTTCTTCTTCAGCTCGGTCATCTGCCCTTCCAGCTCCTGTAACCTCTTCCTGCGCTGCTCACTCAATCTGTACAGGCGTGGAGGGAAGTGCGGAAAATCAACGCATCATCTATAAAGGCAGTGTTGCTAGCAGGCGCGTACGCTATAACGGCTTAATCATCTCGACGCGACATTACACTGCCATGATACATATTACATCATGTTATATTTAATGGTGACGTTTAAACATTTTGCTTAGGAGCAAATTGTAAGACACTAGTATGAGTTCTCACAGAAAAATACTCTTTTACACTCCAATAAATCAGGAAATGATCCAATCAACACATCAATCTGGAATGATTGACAGCTGCGCGAGTGTTTTTAACTCTTAGATATTAACCTACACCACCTGGAAGCCCCGCCCCTTTTCCTGTGTACTGCACGTTTCAGCAGAACCACCTACAAAATCACCGTCCAGCCGTTGTTTTCATGATCATCTCTGCCTGGTAAGCAGCTCCTGACCCCACAGCTGGTAATCATTAGCATGAATAATAATCTGATCTGTTAGCATAAGCATACTTTGCTTGATTGGTGTCTTTCTTAGCAGAGTGCAGCGCGAGGATCAGATCTTCCTTCTCTTTCTGTAGGGATCCGACCTCAGCCTGGAGGTTTTTGATGTTCTCCTAAGAGTGAAATTCAGTTTCTAGTAAGAAAGAGGTCTTGCTGTGTATTTTATGTATTATTTGTTTTTTTTTTAGATAAATCTTCTACCTGGTATTCGGTTTGTATCGGCTCCAGGTGACTGTCATTCTGGCACATTTTCTTCACGAAGGCCTCTTTAAGTGCAAGAACCTTATTGAGCTCAATGAGCTCCTTGGACATCTGAGCCTGCCTCAGAGCATGCTGGGTAGTGAAGGTCTCTGGAGAGTCCTTGGCCTGAGCTTCAGCAATGCTGGCCTGAAGAGGAAGGAAGACATGAGGTCCGGGAAATATGCTTAATATAAAAGTGTACAGTTAATCTTGAGATTATTATCATACCATGGGTGATCCGGATGCAGGACTGCGGCTCGTGTCTCCAGCGCTGCCATCTGCCTCGACCTCCAGAGACGTGGAATTGCCCGAGGTCATGGCGTCTATGGTGGCTGCGATCCCTGCACTCTCATGCTAGAGAAACAAACGCGTTAACACACCTCAAACTATTAACACACACAACGGTTAAGTGGTGCGTGTTTGAAAAGGAACTTTATCGAGCTATATAATCGTAATTAACAATAAAGCACTAACTCGAGAGTAATATCTTACGCATTAACATTTAGAGTAAAAGTTTGAATTATTATTAACGTAACCAGTGTAAACGTCACCGGATATCGTGTAGAGATGATTAAATCCATAATATAGTCACACAATCCTAATATGGTGTTCTTCAGTAGCTCCTGACTCTTACTTGTAGCTCTAGGATGAGATGCTGAAGGCTTTGGATGACCTCCATGTTCTCCTTCAGTTCCTGATCCTCCAGGGTCTCCACCATCTTCTGAAGGTCCACTTTACACCTGCGTTAAAGTCACGGATGCTGTCATCAACCAGGCTCGTTACATCCACTACATACCGACACAGATAACTTTTTGTTTTTTATCATCAGTGATCAGTGCCACTCACGCTGCATGCTCCTTCAGCTCCTCTAGTTTGCTCTGAAGCTTCTCGTTGACTTGCTCAGTCTACCAGAGGAGGAAAAGAAAAGAAGAAGGACAAAAAGTCAACTAGTGCCATCAATGCAGCTTCACTTGCAACAAAAGGACAATAAATGTTTTGTTCTTTTGTTTGTTTTTGTTTCTTTTTACAGACCATGACGCATCTGAGCAAAGCATAAATGAATCCAAACAATTCTTCTCCTTTTAATTCATATATTCAGAAAAACCATCTATACTATACATTAAGCGAATTCTGTAAATAAAATATTTTTATTTTGTCATTAAACTAATGCTAGACTAACAGGACGTCCAGTATCAATTTTGTACTCAAGTTAAAATCTATACCATGATGATCCTTTCACACATGAGGGCAGTCTGTCCTACGGCCTCGCTCAGCTCTCGACTCAGCTTGCTGTTCTCCTCCTGTAGACTGCGGTTACGCTCCAGGATCTTCGACACATTCCCTGCTTCCTCAGACCTACAGCACAACAGATCGACGTTTTAAATTCCCAAACCTGGAATGACGTTCTTTCAGGATGCTTAATAAATTGTCTCTCGATCCGTCTACCAGGCAAGACATTAGCGAATAAAGAAAGTAGGCACGTGTAAATACGGACATTCAGATATTTCCGTTGTTTTTACTGAATTTTATTTATTTATTTATTTTATTTTATTTAGTTACTGAATTTTATTATCCACTTCTGCCATTTTTTCCCCCTGTGTAAGATCAATTTACATTCAAATTGTACATCAAGTTACTCTTACCCCGAAAGAACAGGAGCCACGCCTCCTCGAGCATGCAACAGCATCACCTGAAGTTCTTGCACCTGCAGGACAAAGCAGACCAATTAGAAGAACAAGCATAGCATCAATCCAACTTTTATTATTAATATTGAGGAACCCAACACATTCTACGTAAACACTGACGCATAGCTGCACACATTTGCATAAAGAACCGCCCACAAATCACCATATATGGTAAACAACTTCCCCTGCCAAAGAGTCTAAGATGACAATGAAATAAATATACTGTTTTATTATATATGTATATTCATGATGAATATTTGGCACTTTTATGAGCAGTTTGTCTAATAAATAAACTGTACTAATCATCTCATGAGATCATCATCTCAACTGATCTTTAAACGTTTCTTTGTATTCCAAGTGGGATGGAAGCACCTCATCAATAGTTTAAATGCTAGCGCAGTTTTCCACCACTAGGGGGCCCTGCATACACATATCCACATGCATAAAACGTCCTCAGTAGTACCTGCTGCTTGAGCCGTTTCATCTCAGCGGCTCTTGGGTCCACGTTGAGAACCGGCTTGTTTTTGATTTTACGTGCTCGGTCTGCGTAACGCAGCGTGTTGATGGTCTCTTCGATGTTGGAGTCGGCCGGACTGACGCACGCGATCATTAAGGTGTGACTGTTCCCTCCTAAGGAGTCTGCAAAAGGGGAAAAAAAATAATTATATCATACAGTTACAGTGCTTTGTAAAAGTCTTAAGCACATGCAATGAAATGATGTAGAGTAATGGTGACTTCAAAAATTATGAAATTAAATCTGTCTACTTAAAATGCAGTAAACAGAGATGAACTAAACTCAAGTCAATATTTGGTGTGATGAT
>JAOVYU010000026.1:22309939-22321715 GCA_025674565.1 Synodontis membranacea
CACACACCCTCTCACACCCCCTCACACACACACACACCCTCACACACACACACCCTCTCACACCCTCTCTCACCCTCACACACACACACACCCTCTCACACCCTCTCACACACACACCCTCACACACACACACCCTCTCACACCCTCTCACACACACACACACCCTCACACACACACACCCTCTCACACCCTCTCACACATACACACACCCTCACACACACCCTCTCTCACCCTCTCACTCCCTCTCACACTATCTCATACTGTCTCACTCCCTCTCACACCCTCTCACACCCTCACACACACACACACCCTCTCACACACACACCCTCTCACACCCTCTCTCACCCTCTCACACACCCTCACACACACACACCCTCACACACACACACACCCTCTCACACCCTCTCTCACCCTCACACACACACCCTCTCTCACCCTCTCACTCCCTCTCACACTATCTCATACTGTCTCACTCCCTCTCACACTATCTCACACCCTCCCTCACACACACACACACCCTCTCACACTATCTCACACCCTCTCTCACCCTCTCACACACCCTCACACACACACACACACCCTCACACGCACACACACCCTCTCTCACCCTCTCACTCCCTCTCACACTATCTCATACTATCTCACTCCCTCTCACTCCCTCTCACACTATCTCATACTATCTCACTCCCTCTCACTCCCTCTCACACCCTCTCACACACCCTGGAAGACTTTGGCACAACCTTTCACTCACCCTGATGCACCCCTGGCTAGCTAATTGATGATAAGAGTCTGTCTTGTTTAGTTGCTGGTTGTAGCTTTGAAAGAAAGAAGTCAGCGGTAAGTTGTGATTTTTATTAACATGTCTTGATGGAGGCATGAAGAAGGAGGGAATAAATCAGAGGAATTGACAGTGATCATAGTGAAGTGTAGCTGGAACAGAGATAAATTGGTCTCATTACCTGCACTTGTTCAGCATGTTCTTTCTTCCTGACCCAAGAGGACTGATCAGATTCTGTTCCATGATTTTTAGGCAATTTATTTTAGAGATGACACCTTTTTAATAAAGCTATAATATAAGCAGTGTGTTTATTTATGGACAGATTTACTTTTGGGAAATTTGCAGAAAGAAATTGGGAGATAATTATAGGAGTCCCAGGAGTTTTTTTTTTTTTAGTGTGTGTAAATAATACTGACAAAAATAAACCCACTTCTAGTATATGAAAAATAGTAAAAAAAATGACAAAATGAAGAAATGTTAATTACTGTTGCTATTTTTAGAGACACGCATAAACAGGGTGTAACATTTTCTGTATGTGTACTCAGAAATGGATAAAAAATTGTGACGTGATGTTCATTAATAATTTAAACATTGTAATTGTTAATAAATTCATGTAGGATAAGAGGAATAAACACTTGGGGGGTGTGCTGTTACATGTAATCAACTTCATGTCAAACCGTCTGATGCCACGCTGATGTTGATTATTTTCATATTACAGCACAACCTGCTGTGTGTTATTGCTTACATATACAGGTAATGTACAGTAAATGAATGATTGGTGCCACCAGTACTGTCTAAACCGATGGTTAGAGAATGTCAATTACTGACTTCCAAAAATAGCAGCACAAAAGGTAAACGCTTCACTACGCTCAGCCGCTAGGTGTCAGTATAGTGCACTTTCAACACCATTAGACAAGATGTTTAATAAATCCGAGAGGAAAATCCCTGACACTGGCTTTAAATGCCATTAAGAGTGCATCCATTTCCATGAACTCATTAAAGCACAGACAGTTCCAGCAGATTCTTTCCTTGTTTCTCAATCCTTGATGCAACACAAACAGGACAAATTCATGCGTAACCTCCAGTGACAAGCTTCCCATTTATTTTTAATCAGCTTCTCTGTCTCCAGTACAGTAATCACTAGCCAGCATGGCTGCTCTCTCTCTCTCTCTCTCTCTCTCTCTCTCTCTCTCTCTCTCTCTAAATGATCCTGGCCTGCTGGTATGAATTGGAGTTCGGCCCAGTGGTTTGTTAATTGCCATTTCCTCCATCTCAGGCTTCCTGATGTGTGTTAAAGATAAGTGTCTCCTGTGTGCTCCGTGGCTCTGAGTGGACCAGCTGGCTATCAGAATAAAACACATGTCCTACGGCTGGTGGGGTGATGGAAGGATTTTGTATTATTGTTGTTAACAAATAAAGCTAAAGCATCATGCAGTCACTTGTAACGGTCAAGATTTTAGACCGTAACGAATCATCCAATTAGACAATAAAGAGATTTATGCATGCATGAATTGTTTTGGCACAGGTATACAAACTCCAAACACTTGCTGTGGACGAAAACGAGCCAGTTGAACACTGCGAACACACTTCAGTACCTTTACAATACTTTATCTTCAAGCAGATCTTGGACGGAGGATTAGGATCTCTGCACAGACTGAGTCCATCACGGCCTGATGTATACCGGCGTGAGCTCGAGCTATAGCCTCCAGAGAGGACGACAAGCTACACAATACAAAGCAGAACACTCGGGAGAAACAAACACACACATGAACACACAGCTTTGTGTGTTTTATTTTTTTTGTTGTGATAATTTTCTTTCCTTTATTTATTATTTCTTCTTAATTACGGTTGAGTTGACAGTTATGCTGTACCTTAAAATATTTCTAGGAACGTTCCAGCATCATCCTGGGGTGTCCAGGATGAGGAAGAGTTTATGAGGATCCTGAGATTTTGTGCATAATGATTATGGATTTGCTCCTGCTATTCAGATTTGCTTGAGCTCTGGCTACTGCTTTATATTTTGATCATAATTATTGGGAAAAAAAAAAAAAAAGATTAAGAATTCCGGCCCTTTTGTAAAGCCAGCTACGTACTACTAGATGTTTCGATTAATCCTTCACCCTTAAAATATTGCTGCGGGCTTTCATCATGGGCAGCTCTCGGATGTACACTCGACGTCCATTTTATTCATGCAATCATCTAATCAGCCAATCATGTAGCAGCAGCACAAAATGCATAAAATCATGCAGAGCTTCAGTTATAACTTTAACCATGACTTCATCAGATGGGCTGGTTTGAGTGTTTCAGATTTTACAGAGTCTAGGTTTTGCACAGAATGGTGTGAAAATCATCCAGTGTGCGGAGGTGTGAGAGTTTGATCTAATAATGACTCAAATACTCACTCTTTACAACCGCGTTGAGCAGAAAAGCAACTCGGTACACACAGCACGTCAAACCTTGAGGTTTGTGAGCATAAAAGGATATACGACATTAAAAATAAAAGAAATATTGGGCATTAATATGCAGAGTTCAATGCTAACATCTGCAGATTCTTTAGATTATAAGAGTTCATTAACCTCCATTCATTCAATTCTACATGTTCTGCACATGATGCATGATGATTTCCAGTGTAGCAATAATTATGTAATAATTATTTATATGATCTAAAATTGCCATAGAAACTGAGTCTGTGAGTGTGAGTAATCCACAGCTGCCATGTGATGCGTTATTAGTTCTGCGTTTGGCATTTTACGTTGTGCATCCAGGAACCTGACTCCATCTCCATCACCTAAATTAGACAAGCTGAAAGAACAGCTGTACACCCGTCACCCGGAGAGAACTGACTCTCTCCGCCATCGCCGGCGGTCCCTGGCCTCCGAGGACGATTTTCTATTTCTAAATCTGAGCAGAGGAGAGATAAGAGTGTTTGAGAGATGCTCACAGCCCTGCAGGACTCCAGATGATCCAACCAGTGGGAAAAACAGCGTCTCTCTAGAGGTCCTCGAGTTCAGCCTTAACAGTTCAGTACAACCAGATCAAGGCTTTTATTCCATCCACCTCCGTGTAACACCACACACACCAATCCACCTGATGTGCTGCAAAAAAGAAAGAGATTACAGCGTGGAGAGGATGGAGAGAATATGCTCGAAACATGTACAAAAGATGCACAGTAGCAGAAACCTAAAGAGACTCTTTGAGATTGCTAAAATATAAAGTGCTTTACAAATAAAATGTATTATTATTATTATTAAACAGCAGATGTGTTGGTTTCTTTTTAGTCTTTCTTTTAACACAGAGATCGAACTTTCACGCCTATGTGATTAAGTTGGATCATTGATTTATAACTTTAATTCGTTGTTGATAGACCTTGAAGAATTGCAGATATAGTGAGATAAATATAATAGTGTGAAACTGTGGACAGGATTGTATTGTTGTATTAATTGAAATATTTCGGACATTTTTTGGTCGTATAAACAAACAAAGGTGGGGTTTGGTTCATCATAATCATATCTCTAATTTTCTAAATTCTGTGCTGTTGGGTCCGGTGCATTGACTTGAAAAAGTGAAAAAGCGTTTTATTATCAGGTTATATTAGCTAGGTTGTAATGAACAAAAGGTAAAAGTCATAACGCTTAACGCTGAAATATGTGCAGTTCTGTTGATCAGCAGTGTCAGAAATCATTTAATAACTACGTTTATTGTTGTACTTCACGATCCATTTTAGATTGTGCATGTGACGGTGAGAGTGTCATCAGTCATTTCAAAGAAAGCTAAAAAGATTAGGATTGAACAAACCGTTGAAACAAATCTGTACATCTGCATTACAGCAGCATGGGTCCCGTAAGCCGATTGAACGATCTTGACATTTGACAGTAAAATAATGATATGAGACTCATACTTTACCACTTTGAGTTCTCCCATGCTCTCACGGCGCTGAATAAACCGCTGCCCTGGTTAAAGATTGCTGAATTAATCCATCTACGTTCCTCCAAGGTCCTTTTTACTCACTACTGAATTAATCTTGTGACATGAAATCTAACACTGGAAACCAAAAAGCAATTATTTGTTCCCCTGCTGTGGAGTCGGGATGTCAGTTGACTTAAGTGGAGATTTATTTGGCTTATTCAGCTGTTGGAGCGACTGAACAGCTTCATTTCTCTTCAGACGTGTTAAGTGGCTGTTAGACACCTTCAGATGTACAGGACTGCAGATCCGAGGTGACAATAGATTGGCAAGGTGTCGGAATATTAAAGAGCAAACGGGGTTGATCCATTTTAGCTGTTGGGTCTGTGGCGTTTTTAACCCTTTTATTTTTTTTTTAAATGGGTTTGAAATGTGGGGGGAAATTAATCTTAGGCGGCACTTTTGATATTTTTCTGAATGTTTTGTAGATTTTGGGTAAAACGTAAAGTTAGTTTTATTAGCATCAGTTTTTTTAATGGACCTGTTTGATAAATGATTCTTCCTTTAATTGCTATCAATCATTGTTGCTTAATTGCCAACTTCAGTGTCAGATATTTCATGATTAAAGTTAATGTTTGTTAAGATGTGTGAATTTTTAATTGGTGCCAAGAACATTTCAACATTCAATCCTGAGTTTGAGAGTTTGTGCACCACAACTGACTCGTGTGTTTTTTTTTTTCTTCTTTTGGTGCAATTTTTCTTGCAGCTTTATTAAAATCAGACATTTTATCAAAATATACATTTAGGATACGTTCCATTTGCAGATATTTTCACTACAAAGACTGATTAACAACCTAGTTACTTTATATGGTTATCTAGATAGCCATGTAGTTTAATTGCTAATTTGATAATTGAATTCTAATAACTTGCGTTCAATCGAAAATCAGCTGTTTGATACAGCCGGAGTGTCGCCCGTGGCTGATGTCACAGTGTGCAATACAAACACCGAATAACTAATAAATAGGTTTTTTTTTTTTTTGCTAAATAAGCTTCCGTTAGCGCTTGGTGCAGTTCTCATGTTTGACCACTAGGTGCAATAATCACTCAATGGAGCGTAAAGGAGCAGCGAGCGTTCTGTACCATGATCTAGAAATTCAAGCAATTCAAAAGAACATTGCTTCAGACTTAACGTCTGACTCCTAACTTCACAATTTTTATTATTCTATCGTACCTCATCTGCCGTATTACACCATTTATAATTCCAAAATCAGACTGCTGCTGGAATTCTGGATCCTAACGTGAGCCGCGCAACGTGTTGTCTACGGCCTGAGGCTTGTGAGAGAGCATATGGCAGATTAGAGAGTTGTTGATATTAGTGTAGTCTTCACACATTGCTAATAAATTACACGCAGCACATTGAGGAAAATGTTTACCAAAGTGGCTCTGATATCAAAATCTTCTTCCAGCCAGAACTACTACGAGATGACTTGAGAAAAGCCTGTTTTGTTTTATTCACCTCTCTTCAAATCTGTCATTCTAGAAAGCTATCAGCCATCTCAGGAGATTTATGTAACAGACAGATAAGGTGCTTGGCCCATCTGCATGGTTTGGAAACGGAGCTTCGCCAAATTTCCGATTCGAGCAGCATTGTGCGTCCTGCTAATAAAAAATAAATTAGCTGCACGTTGGTGTTCTTATGGCTTTAATCCTGAGAGCAGTGTGTTCACTCTCAGAGAGATGGTGCGAGGAAGAGATAGCACACTCCAAAGAGTCCAGTTTGCTCCAACCGTTCCTCCGAGATCCGGTTTGGAAAAGCCTCAAAAAACTGTTTTTCTTTTTAGCTTTCCTTTGAGTTACTTTTTTTGTTTGGAAAGATAAATACCGTGGATGTGGACATGCGTACGCCTCTACATTCAGCTGAATGATCTTTCCAGAATCAAGGTCACACAAGGTCATTGCTGAAACCTTATCTGAAGATTGTGCGTGTGTGGGATCGCTTCTCGAGGACTTCACAGCGTTTAAGCATCCGTTAGAAAGATGGAATACCGGCTACGACATCATCACCAGAGATTAGAATTAGATTAGATCTTTTCCTCCGTCAAGTTTTCAGAAGAAAAATATCTTGTTTTTTTTTATTCACGAGATTCCGTCTGTGAGCAACGCTACAGTCTATTGGAATAAATAAAAAACACAACGTTCTCATATCTAAACTGCCAAAGTGTGTTTATTCAGTACTTTATTTTAATACATGAATACAATTACAAACCCCATATGCTTAAAGAGCTGTCAGATCATATGGTTCTGTTCTTTATTATATAACAACATACATCTGTGACAAAACAGTAGTAGATGCAATCACACATTGTGCTTATCTTTATTCTCTCTATATATTTATATATATATATATATTTTTTCATTTTTAATATTGTCACAAATCTGTATAAAGAATTTTTACTGAACATGCGCACAATGTTCTGGACGTCGTCACGATCAAAACACTCATCATTCAAAATCCTTTTTGTCTGTTTTTTTCTTTGATTCGTGTCCTATTTATCATAGTCAGATTAACAAAAAGAAAGACACGCAGCAGCGGCACGCTGGACTTAAAGCTTGTGTTTAAGGTTTTGTGATTATTGATCAATAGAAATAAGCTGCAGGACGAACAGTTCAATGTTTCAAACATTTATCATGTAAGAGTTAAGTGATGTGATTTTTTTTAATTATTATTATTATTAATGAAAAATAAACAATCAGGGTTTCATTAAAGGGTTAAAATAAAAACATTTCCCCAACCTGAGAGAAAATAATGATAATGAAATGAAATGTGTGCTGTGTGATTGAGATGACATTAAAGGGGACGTATCTGAGTTTTGATTTGTCCTGCGGAAAAGTGCTCTGTTTCAATTATGATTGAATTGCTTTCTTCAGTCACATGAAATGCAGTATTCCGGCTTTATGATCCCGGACGCCGCCGATCCGCTGACACAGGATGAACGCCGGGATTAGTATACACTCGTTGTACACACTTTCTACTCCACTCTACTTGCACCTTGAATTTTAAGTGCGTACTTCATCTGAATAATCAATCGTCTAAGTTTGCCCTTGGGTTTACGCTTTGTATTTTTATCTGCATTCTTGTCAGGATCGGAATCGGATCTCATGTGACGTATGTAAACTTCCGATGTGGGATGCCAGCTGTCCCTCAATCAATTTATAATCTCTAAAATATAATGAATATCACAGTAGGTCCAGGATCACCGGGTTCCGTGGTTTGGAACGGCTTTGGAAATTCAGGACAGAGTAAACACGAGTCAAGTTGACATTTGTTCTCTCGCTGGTTTCAGAGAATCCAATTTTGTCATAGCAAAGTTCACAGGCTTCACACAGAATAATTAATGACATCTCTCTCCTGCTGTCCAAACACACAGTACAGTACACGTCGGATTTTTACGCCTGACTCGGACTCGACCGCAGCGTGTGCCAGACTGACGTTACCTCTGAAGGTGGAATCGAAAATCTGATCACGCTGCTTTCTTTTGTTTTTCCCTCTTCAGGCAAAATCCCATTTAATGCGAAATAGAAATGTGAGAGGAGAGAAGGCTGTACGCAGGACCTTCCGCAAAAGAATCTTTCATTTCGGGATCTTTGAGCATTCTGTGTCAGGTTTTAGACTGAAAGAATGGTTTCGTATATGAATATCCTTCCATTCGGAGGCACAGAAGCAGCAGGGATTTCGTCCGGAATGCACTAAAACTTTTCTCCTGATATGATCCCTTCTTTAACCATATTCAACTCCCTGTACACCATCACCAAATTTTTTTTTACCAATATACTGTACATTCACCATCCACTTTAATAGAAACACAGCCGAACACCTGCGCATTTATCCAGGTGTCTAATCAGCCAATCACGAGGCAGCAGCACAGTGTGTGAAATCCTGCGGATTTACAGCTCAAATGCTCACAACAAACATCAGGATGGGAAAAATGTCTGATCTCCGTGACTTTAACTGTGGCACTGATTGTTGGTACCAGATGGGCTGGTTTGAGTATTTCAGAAGATGACGATCTGGAATTTTTTTTTGTTTACAAACAACAGTCTCTAGAGTTTACACATAACGGTGCGAAAAACAAGAGAAAAAATTAAACGTATCAGAAGATCTCTGACAAGGAAGTCTAGAGTATCTACAGTAACTCATATAATCACTCCTTACGTGAAACGTGGTGAGCAGAAAAGCATTGAAACTTGTAGTGGTTGAGCTGATGATGCTACGGTTGAAGTCACGGAGATCAGACTTTTCCTTCATTCTGATCTTTGACGTGAACACTAACTGAAGCTCTTGATCTGCACCTGCAGGATCTTTACACATCGTGCTTCTGCTACGTGATTGGCTGATCGGATAACTGCGTCAATAAGCAGGTGTACAGGTGTTCTTCTTAACGTGGACGACGAGCATAAATGACAATATTTCTAAAGTTCCTTGTATTTACTAAAGAGCTTCAGGCTTTGCTTTATGGCACATAAAATGGTTCCTGATCTGGATGACGTGATAGAATCTTGGTCATTTTGGGGCAACATTGAAAATAAGGCACAGGATTGGGGTGCTAGGATGTGTGTGTGTGTTTTTAATAAATATATACAATTAGGTTTTACTAGAAATAACCAGCTGGCTGATAGAACTTACAGCATTTATTTAAACATGCATTTCTTGTGCTCTTTCGATTGGGATTCACTCACATACTCGGGTCATGACTGAAGAAATCTGACCTGTTAACACGGTCCTGTTAGCGTGTGCTGTCTGCGTTTGTGTGTTTGTAAATAAGCTGTTGTGTTTTTTTTTTTTCTCTATAATACAAGACCGTGTTGGTGCTATTAGATTCATGTAATATCTGTGATGTCATTTTCTGAGCCTGAAAGGGAACTGTGTGCACAAAACCATGCAACACAAACATCTAAACAGGTATATTTATGGAAATAGAGTTTTAAAATGATAAGATTTACTAGAATTTAGTCATGGAAAGGTTTGGATTATGCGTCTGGATTTTAAAAGGATTAAAAAAAAAAGGTGGGGGGGGGGGTTGTTCCCCACATAAATGAAATTGCTGTTGCACTCACGGGGCAAATTTGACGTTTTCCGGGAGATCTGAACTCGTCATGACTATAAAGAGCAAATACAGTAGAACACGGAAACATCTCGGACATGTCGTGTTGCACAAAAAAAAAACTCGACACTATTCTGTTATTAACAAAGCCACTTCTGAAGACACACTCAATCTCCTTGCACATGCATATTTGGCGTAGCGTTTTAGTAAATCACTGTTTATATTGAATACCTCCTCGCTTATTAATGCTTGTTCGTTTAGAAAATACATGTATGACATTTCCTATTTAATGAAAGCAGATTAGAGTTACATTTTTTTGTGTGCTTACTGTAGTTTTACAGCTGAGTGAAGTGCAGTGACACACAGCAATGTGAAATGATAAAAACACCATTTCGGTGTTGCGCTTGTGCTTACACGGGGACTAACACACAGCAGATTTGGACCAAAGTGTGTTAGATTTTTAAAAATCACATCACACACGCTGTTGTGCCTCTCCGACCACCTCACTGCAGCATGAAAATACAAACCGAGCGCAGCAAAAATGTTATTTCATGAAATGACTCTTGCTTATGCTGCACAAAATACAGCCCTATGATTGTGATTTACATTTTATTCTGCGTTAAATAGGCCCCTGTGTTAATCCATAACCTCACAGATGTTCGCCCAGAGCGTCTTTCAGTGACGTGTGCAGGTAGAACGACAGATTTTTCATTCTCACTGTTATTTACACGTGATTATAGAGCTACTATTTTACACTATTCACAGACTGCAGTAGTTTTTGACAGTACAGGTTATACGGTTACTGTTCATCACAAATGAACTGTTTATAAATCGCTAGCATTCTGAAGGAACACAATCGTAGTTGTATTGTATTTGTGTTTCTCAGTCCTGGTTCTGGAGTACTAATGTGCGGCACGTTTGTTATTATTTTCTCTATTCCGAGCTCAGTTGATCGTGTACACTAGGTTAAACTGGCTGAGTTATAGAAGGAACTAAGACTAAAATGTTCAGGGTCGGGGATCTCCAGGACCAGGATCAGGAAACGCTGCATTAGAAATAGACTCCTTATGCAATTTAATAATTACTGTGTTATTAGATCAGTGGTTGTTCATTCCAGTCTCAGGAACCGTCTCAGGAACCGTCTCAGGAACCTCGGGCCGGGCACAGTTCCCCGGCTCGAACGCTTCAGCTGAGATCTTTCTGAGCTGATTCAGGTGTGTTACAGCACTTCGGGAGTGGAATTTATGAAGCATTTATTTAAGCTTATTAAAGAATGCTTAAATGATTAAAAGTGTGACATTAAACCATCTCTAGATGAGACATAAGACACTTTAATCCTTTCCTCAGAGTAGAGGTTCTGAGTTTGGTTCTGAACATAGACTTTGATCTCATTAATAATTAAATACATCATTGTCCTCATCTTTGGTACGAGTCCATATCATCGCAATTCTTTGTAATATAAATCAAAGCAACATGATTATCAATAATATATTATTGACCTGTGTCGTAAAACTAGCACTGGAATGAAAATAAAAAATGTACAGTTATGATATTAATAACAGTATCTGACTTTTTTGTTTTGTTTTGTTTGGTTGTACGTTACATTTTTTGGTTAGAGAAAATGACAGTGCTAAACTTTTTAAAGGACTTGTTAAGGGGATTGTGTATGAAAAGAATTGACTGAATTTCGTATATATTTGAATTCTATACAGTACATTCGATGAGAAGACTGCAATTGGCTAAACACTGAGTTTGACCACGCCGAAAGGATTCCCTGGAAATCCCATAACATCTATAGTTTTAACATCTGTATTTCTGATTTTTTTTATTTATTTATTAATTTTTTAAATCTTAGAACCGTAACCTGTCACTCGGAACGTTTGCTAATTTTCCACCATTATTCCGATTATGACAATAAGCTAAGCAGCGGCGGGCCTGGTTAGTACTTGGATGGGAGACATCCAGAGAAGGCCGGGTGCTGTACAAAGACCCA
>JAOVYU010000026.1:22321778-22335555 GCA_025674565.1 Synodontis membranacea
GCGTGCCGGTCCCAAGCCCGGATAAATGGGGAGGGTTGCGTCAGGAAGGGCATCCGGCGTAAAAACTCTGCCAACTCAGATGTGCAGACAAAAAGATCCGCTGTGGCGACCCCTAGTTGGGAATAGCCGAAGTGGGAAGGAGGAGGAGGAGGATTCCGATTATGACAATATTCCGAATCTGTTACGTCTCATAAAAGCAGAATATTCCATTTGAATGTCTTGAATATGGCCTAATTATTTTCCAATTAAGACCTGAGGGCTATACTGATATATTTCATATTTTAGAAGAATTCTTTGGACATTATGAGTCTCAGTTGGAGTTTTTACGGTATTCACGGCTACATGTAAATGGGAATATTAGTGGAACATTCATTTTCATTAGCCTTTTAATATTAACTGTAATATTTTGTGCACATAAACATAGTGAATATAAAATCAATGTTTTTAAAGGCAAATTTTACCTCTAGCAAGGTAAAAAAAAAAAAGAGCATTATTATTACTGTGACATATATATTATTAAATTATTAACTATATTCATATTCAGATCCTTTTTCACTTTCCAAGCTCCATGTTCAGAAAAAGATAATTGAACTTTCGTCTGGTTTGTTGATTTACCTTTTGTATAATTTCAAGGGTACGACTAACACATATAGCGTCATCTGTTTCTGTTCTTTAATAGATGATTAAATGTTAGTGTCTGAGGTTAGGTGGGCAACTTGTTCTCGAATGCGTATCAATAAACACTGCTGGTGAATACTGAGAACATCAGATCAACAATATTCCGGTTAACGTTTAACCCTTTATAGGGCAAAAAGCCATATTTGGTAATATTCCAAAATATCCTCGTAGAACCACATGGATTTTAATTTAAACTTTTGTGAATAAATAAATGTTAGTTTAAGTTTAAGTGTTTTTCTTAAATTGTTTTATAATATACACACTTTTTGGAAAAATGTTTCCCCGAGACCAACGAGAAACCATATATTGGTAACTTTATTGACCTTGATTTGCAAAATAAAAATTAAAACTTTGATTAAACATGTCCTTCAGTAACACTCCAATGTTGAAATGTTGAATTTCCAAGTAATTCAGTTTAGTGTCCTATAAAGGGTTAAAATTATTTACTTTAATCAGACCAAATAATGTATGAATGTAACAGGTTTGGAGAAATACATGAACAAAGGTCTTCTGTTATGATACTATTTCCAAATAATAAACAAAAATCCTACACTGATATTTGCATAAACTGTAATCACTTCTTCACGTAGATATTTAATAATGTTCTATTATATTCTATATCTTTACCTTTTCCAAAATAAATCAACAAATAAATAAAATTTGCATCGAGGTCATATTTATAGAGAACAGTCATAGGTTTGCTCGTATTCTATTAAATATTAGTGATTATTGATTATAATCGTAATGATCTCTTGCTTACAGTCACTCCTCTAATAGAATCAAATAAAATCTAATATTTAATCCTTATTAAGCACACCACCAGTTACAGGTACAATAAAATTTGTTGTCATGAGTGTTCATGCTAATCTGTGTGTGTGTGTGTGTGTGTGTGTGTGTGTGTTTCTGAACCTTTGTGCTTGTACTATGGAAACCATCAAACTTTCTGTTTTTAAAACTCAGGTTTGGATCAATGAAGTTCAGACTGTGGTTTCAATACATTTAGAGGAACGTGGTGTAGAGTTTCCACCCTGACTGTGTGCAACCCCTTTTATGCCACGACTAAATCGATGTGGAGGCGTTTTAAGGGTAACGGATTGGACGGTAACTACAGTTTGGAAAAGCCGAGAGTAGGAAACGTTCAGTCCTCTGTGCTTCTCAAAGTGCTGAAATAAAACCTGGCTCTCATGCTCAACAATACGTCAGCTATTTTTAGCAAGGACACAATAGAGACAGTATGAATTATTTATGATTCGGGTTGCACATTCAGTGTCCGACCTCTGGACCACCTGAACACAGCCACTAACGTTGTAAGGTCAAGAACAAATACATCTGTGCTTATCTGTACATGCTGACAAAACAAAAAACAAAAAAAATCCAAGAATTGTGCTTTTTTTTTTTTTTGTTTTTTTTTTTTAAACAAATCCTTTCTGTGCTACAGGAACGTGAGTGTTGAGTGGAATCGTAGGTCACACAGAAGACACGCAGGTCTGAGGCAGTAGTAAGAATTTTTGAAGTTCACAGCTTTGTGCTCCTCTTTCCAAAGTGGTACAAATTCCCTATTTTCCTGGTAGAAGTATTTCCCGGCCCTCAAAGGCGGTATTTGCGGAGGAGATCAGCCTGCCACATGTACTTGCGCTCTGGGAAATGCTCTGGGATCTTGATCTTGTGGAAGTCCTGGATGCACTTCTCCAGCTCCTCTTCTGCGCTCATTTTCTCTTTGGCCGGCCGTTTCTTGCTGCTGCTCGTGTCCCGTGAGCTTGAAGTAAGAGTGCGAAGGAGATCGCTCTTACGCCGCTGCTCAGATTGCTGCTGCTGCAGTAGCTGACCTCCTGGCCTTTCTTTCTTGGGCGGCCGATCGAGCGTTTGGACGTGTGCTTGTCGGCTGACGGGCCCACGGATGACTGTACCCTGGGGGGAACTGGCTTCTGATTGGCTCTCGGAGCTGGAGGTGGAGAGCTCGTTGAAGGAGGTGCCGCTCTCGCCCTCACCTTCGCCTTTATGGCCCTTGCAGCAGCAGTCGCACGGCGGCGAGGACCAGCGTGATGATCCACCTGAAACAGGACAACAAGACGGAACTTCAATCACAAGCACCATTCTGTAATGCTGAAGAAAAGCACAGCTATAGAAATAAACATTTCAGAAATTAGCCCATGAGTGGAATGATGATACTTATGAAGGACACATTTCACACCAAATGCGTATCATGGCTAATTTAAATGGTATTTAACAGGTATAATGATGTACTTAAGAGTCATTTTTGGTACTCACATTACAATGCATATCAAATATTTAGGTCATTATCATTGTTTAGCCCTTTTCAGGTATAAAATTGATTAAAAATGTTACAAAAGTACTCATTTTAAAAAAGGAAAATGGTCTGTATAAGAATACTGTGCATCAAAAACATTTATAAACATTTATTTAAAAAAAAAAAAAGAAAAGGAAAAACATAGCTGGAAATTTCAATTTCAAAAATCTGGAACAGAAATCAGGATAATGTTTCATTGCTACATTTTTTGGAGGTGATTTACATTTTGTAATATTTCCCTCCATAAATATGGACCTGTAGGAGCTGAGAGTAATGGTTCCCTGCTTTACAAGTTGAAGATATGAGTTACTTTTAAGTAACTAATGTGATTGATATGTTATAGAGTAGTATAATATATAAACACACACACACACACACACACATACACGCACACTATATGGACAAAAATATTGGGACACACCTCTTAATTCTTGAATCCAGGTGTATAAAATCTAGAACCTAGCCATGCAGTCTCCATTTACAAATATTTGTCGTTCTGAAGAACTCAACATGAAGAACTCAACATGACTTCAATCGTGGTACTGTTATACTGTAAGATGCCACCTTCTGCAATAAGACGGTCTGTGAAATTTCATCCTTGCTGGATATTCCACGGTCAACTGCAAGTGGGATTAATGGCAAGTGGAAGCTTTTAGGAACAACAGCAACTCAGCCATGAAGTGGAAGAGCACGTAAAATCACAGAGCAGCGGTCCACGGTGCGTAAAAGTCACCAACGCTCTGCCGATTCCATGGCTGAAGAGTTCCAAACTTTCATTAATGTAAGCACAGAAACTGTGCAGCGTCATGGAATGGGTTTCCACGGTCGAGTAGCTGCATGCGAGCCTCACATCATCAGAGTGGTATAAAGCACACCGCCGCTGGACTGTGGAACAGTGGAAACGTTCTATGGAGTGAAGAATCATGCTTCCCTGTGTTAGCAGTCAGTTTGGGTTTGGCGGTTGCCTGGAGGACGTTACCTGCTCACTGCATTGTTCCAGCTGTGAAGTTTGGTGGAGGAGGGATAATAGTGTGGGGCTGTTTTTCAGGGTTTGGGTTAGACCCCTCACCTCAGTGCACAAGGCAAGGTCCACAAAGACATGATTGGATGAGTTCGGTGTGGAAGAACTTGAATTGAGCCCTGACCTCAACCCCATCTAACACCTTTGGGATGAACTGGAACAGAGATTGCGAGCCAGGCCTTCTGATCCAACATCAGTGCCTGACCTCATGAATGCTCTACAGCAGCGGTCTCCAACCTTTCTCATAACAGGGTCCAGTTTCATGCATGAAAATGTTTCGGTGGACCGGTAAGAGCTGCGGGGGTTCGCATAGCGGGTGTGGAGCTTGTGTATCACCTGTCGCGATGAACCCGTAACTTAGGTAGGAATCTTGGTATTTTCTTTCAAATGCAGCTTTCTTTTTGCTGGCAGTCTGTGACCCTTCTGCTGTCCAATCGCTTGCTCGTTCCTTCCCGAAAAAGCTCTCCAGTGATTTTTGTTTTTGGCTCGTTTTTCAAGTGTTAGCTTGTGTCGCTGATGCGTGAAATGGCGTGCCAGAGTCGAGTGCGGTAGTGAGGTGAGGGCGGAAACAGTCGTTTTTCAAAATATGATCTGGAAGACTAATGAAAGAAAAATAACCATAATGTTAACCACAAAAGTTATTCTTTGTGGCCCGGTACCAAATGATCCAAATGATCCAAAGGACCGGGGCTTGGGGGCCTCGGCTCTACAGAACGAATGGGCACAGATTCCCACAGAAACACTCAAAAAATCTTGTAGAAAGCCTTCAGAGAATCGTGAAAGCTGTTATAGCAATGTCATTAAAGTCCCTGTTGGTGTAGTGATCTGGTGCCCCAATACCTTTGTCCATATAGTGAACATATGTTATATATACCTCATATAGAATATGTTTAGACCAGGATAAAGAGGAAAGCGGTCTGTACTTGTCGTTTGAGCACAGGTCAGTTTTATTGTGTAGCGTGACTGCATTAAAGCACTTCATTACAAGTAGTTAAATGCCGAGCAGGACACATTATACACTCCATAAATGTCAACGATTGAGAGAATATAGTCTGCAATTATTTATATTTCACACTTCTGTTCAGTTCTGTTATAAATGGGGTCTGTGAAGCATAGCATAGCCAAGGGATCTGTTTTTTTTTTTTTTATATATAGTTATTGCTGTTACTTTCACTTTTATTAGAGTGTTGGAAATCATGACCTGTTATTATTAAAGTTATTATTATTTAAACCTCAATACACCAAACAAATAAAGTCAATTCGAATCTAATAAAAAAAAAACGTTCTCTGAATAATACGTTTCCTGAATAAAAAGCTCCAATAGATTGATCTAAAGTTGTTTAAAGTAATGAGCCTTATATTTAAGGAGTTCTCTTGTGTTCATGGAGTGACTGAGGTCCGTGGAATTTATTTCTGTAAAAGGGTTCAGTGTTCAGCACTGAATTTATTGCGATGTCGCTGTGCACAGCAGTGGTTAATGGTTCATATGAAAGTAGATACTCGGGGCTTTAAGAATGTGCAGTATTTCATAAGTATTTTGGTTTTCATCTAGCCTACTACGTGTAAAAAAAAAAAAAAAAAAAAAAAAGTGTTATCTGTGCTGTCCATTTTCTCTCTGTATCAGTGTTATTGTTGAGAGATGTGAATTATTTGTCCAGCAGGGGGCTCTCTCCTTTCCCATCGCACTACTCACAAGCAGCTAAACGCAGAGTCACGATACTCTATACGCTGAAACTAAACAGCGTCGTGACTAATCTTATAAAAGATCTGTGGTGAAAATACGTATTCATTTGTTTATACTGATTGAAACAGTTAGCCTTCTTGCTTGTTGCTAACAAAGAATTTGTCGCTCGATTGTACGGAGGTTGAAAATTCCACGTTCCAGCGTATTAAAAGTGAAAAGTTGAATTTGCGTAAATTGGGAGCTGCTCTGAAAGTGCTCACGCAGCTTCTTTACAACAGAAGTTTCTAGTAACTTGGAACAGGAAAGGAAAATGTTTTACCAGCCCGTTCCACTTACTCTCTCTCTCATTAGTCTGTTATAGCTGCTCCGACACCATCTGAGGTGGAATAAGCATTTCGGACCTAATTCACCCTGCATGGTGTTCCTGATGAGTCCGATCACACAGCCTGGCTTCAACGAGAGCCGTCACTAAAGCATCGTCTTTTTGTGTTTTCGTCTCCGTCTGCACTGATCTGCACTATTTCATTTCACCACACTGATTCATGTCAGATTTTTAATTATGCTACTTCAGATCATTTGCATGAATTATGCAAATGATACTCGAGATGTCAGAAATGATTCACGCCATGCACGCCTGCTCTTTGTTGGACCCATTAGTCGTCTATATGGATGTTTAAGAACTTAATAGTAGGCATGCAAACTTAATTATACATATAATAAAAAAGCTAATGGGGTGGGTGCTGTGTCCGCATGTGGAGGATATTTTTGGAAACCACCTGGTGTGTGTGTGTGTGTGTGTGTGTGTGTGTGTGTATTCTCTACCCTTAGGATTACAGGACTGCTGTAAGGCATTATCATAAGACATTTTAAGCTTTTTTTTTTTTATTTTTTTTTTTAAAACAAAGGAACATCTGGAACATCAGGAGTGCAGCATGTGCCTTCACATGAGCTATCATCTGAAACCTCTTTGTAAGGATGTGGTCTTTAAAATTTAATCACCGTACACAGATTCAAAACAAAGCTTCCGGAGTTCTCGGCAGAACCCAAAGAAGGGAAGACATCATCCCGAATGCTCGCTTGAGCTCTGATCTGATCTGAGCACGTTCCAGCTCCTCAGCTCGGAAACACATGTAGCATGATCATATTTCTATGGCTCGTCTCTCTTTGAATTTGATAAATATATTAACAAGATGTACATGAATTATTTCTGCACCATTAGCGACGAGACGCAACACCGAACAAATCAAGTGTCGTTTTCATCTTTGCTCATATAAATGAAACCGGACTGAAATCAGTGCGATTTTACAAAAGTTGCAAAGTTTGGTTCGATAAAGTTTGTAGAACATTACACAAAGGGATTTCTCTTTATGGTTCCGCCATGGTGTTTTGGTGTCAGGTGTGTTTACGTGCCTGGCTTAGTTTCCAGCTGAGAATTCAGAGCTGAATGATCGTTCCGTTGCATTTTTCCGTGTTGGAGGTCAGGTTTTTATGAGTACAGAAGATTGCAGCATTAAATCCCTACACTGGCTACAGAATTGACTTTAAAAGCACTCCTTCTCATCTATAAGTCACTACACGGATTAGATTAGAACAAACACACCTGTCAGGTAAACTCTAACACTATGAGCCCAGCAGGACTCTCAGGTCATTAAGAAGTCAGTGGTGAAGGTAAACACTAAAGCACGGAGAACCCACTTTTGGCTTTTACGCTGCTCTGAGATGGAACGAGCTGTCACAGAAGTGCCCCGATATCAGCTTTTAAATCGAGACTGAAAACGTTTCTGTTTTGATTCAGCTTCCAGAGTTGCACTTTCGTTCCATTGCATTTTTTTCTGCTTTTGTAAATACTGTCATTTAAGGATGCAAATACAGGCACAACTACTGTACACTTCCATCTACTTCACATTCCCTTTTGTTTTAAAATTTTATTTTCACTTGTTTTTATGTTTGTTCATTTTGATTTGGCTTGTGTTAATACTCTCTCACTCACGGTCAGTAAGCACTTTATCCAGGTCATTAGAAGTGATCAGGATCTGGAGTCTATCCCAGGAATATGGGGCGTATTCCGGGATTGCACGCTAATCATGGGACGCCAATCCATCTCACTTTTACCTCTGCTAATTCTGCTTAATCTTTCTAGCATGACTGCTTTGTTAAGGGTTTAGTTTTGATTAAGGACTGATGAGGAAAAACTTCATTAGGTTAGACGGTTAGATTAGTGCGCAGTTCAGCACATTCTTATTCACGGCACATTACGCTTTAATGAGAGTCACGAAATCAAAGACACAAATTCCAGTTGCTAGACAGAACAACAAAACAAACGTGAACCGATACGGTGAAAAATCACGAACAATTATGGATTCATAGCCTCCGTTAACTCTTAAACTTTCTTTCCAGTGACTTAAACAGGAAGTAGAGACTCATCACCAGCCATAATCATGAATAACAATAACACTATAATCAGGAATAAACTCATCGTTCACGTTTTACACAAGTCTTAAGGGTCTTCATCTTACAAAGTCAGATTTTAATGTATATTTTAATGTATATGTCAGAAATACCCTTTAATATACTTTAAACAGGAAGGAAGGGATTAAAGAAAAACAATTTCAATTTCAACAACCTGCTCCTGAAATATCACACTAATTAGAAACTCTTGATGGATGCATGAACAGATAACCGGAAAACTCCTAATGACAGACGCAAACAAACAAACAAACAAACAAACAAATAAACAAATACAACCCATGACAATAAAGTGATCATTTCAACTCGTATTTCAGGCTTAGCTTTGAATAATAATGAGAATGTCTCATGAATTGGCGTCTTATTGGAATGAATTATTTATTATTATTATTAGGGTTACTTTAGATATTAGTTGATAGTCCCACGAGTGTCCTCTGATTAATTCTGTTATTTTATTCTGTATTGTTACAATAAATAAATGATTAAAATACATATTGTGAAAATGGAAAAATGAATAAATAATAAAAAATTTAAGGTTTTATTTAGTTACTGGCATTCATTTCAGTCATACAGTATGTTCAGAAATATATATATATATATTAAAAAAAAATAATAATAAAAAATATTTTGCTGTTTATTTATTTCAAGCAAAGCAAAAGTTAAGCAGATAAAATCTGACATGAAATTAAAACTGTCACTTTCATCCAACAACAACTCTCTTTCATCCAGGACAATGACCTGAAACTAGAGTAATTAAAAGATTAAATCAGTGAATTAGCATTTGTTCATTTAGTTGTTTGTTTCTTTTCATACTATACTATAAGTTAATCTAAAGATGTAGGCAAATTACTGCACATATTTTACAGAGATGGCAAGTCACACTTAGTCATAAGATCCCTAACTGCTCTGCTACTGTAACACTACGCAAAGCCTTCACCTGCTAACTGCATTCTAGCATCAACGTCAACATCGTCTCATATAGAATATACTGTATGTAGTTTTGCTCCGCAGTATCTTGAAAGCAGAGCCAGTGCATCAGACAAACACAAATCATCTGATAGTGTTATGATTTTCAGGAAAGGAGAGATACGGAACCTTTCTGGTGGTACTTTATACCGAGGCGCAGATTAACAATGCTGATCTTTTACACGGAAAAAGACAGTATACTAATTTATGGTTATGGTTGATCTTTTCAAAGAGGAAAAAGGAAAAACAAAATCTTGTGTCGTATGTTAAAGGTCAACTATGTACAGTATGATTGAATCCCTGAATGCTCCTCTCTTACTCCTCCCTTTTCAAGCGTGTATTAGAGCGTACGCTGGCCGTCAGGTTCCTGTAGTATACTCCTGAGTACTTACATTCACAATCCCTTGCTTTTTCTGTGTTAAGTAATATGTATCCTTCATTTTTCAAAATTTGGGTCTCGAACCCACCAGCAAATGTTCTTTCTTCTTCTTTGTCGTTCTTCTGGTGCTTCCTTCAGGATTCATGATGCCAATTGTAAAAATGTGAAGGTTCTCTCTAGAGGTTTGTCCGTTCTGGGTTACTGTAGCGGAGCAACATGGCGGTTCTGTAGAGGTGGACGTGCTCACTATGTAGATATAAAGGACTCATTCTTACCAAAACTCAAGTTGTAGTTACAGGAAATTATACACTAATGAGTACATACAGTACATATGAATATTATGTTCCATTTCTGCTCATAGATCCCAAAAATCCTACATACTGCACCTTTAAAGTGTAGATAAAGCTGAAAAGCCAGTAATTTATAGTTGAGGCTTTCTTAGGAAGCACATGGAAGACTTTCCCATTCTCCCAGCCCGGGTGTCGCGTATGTGTTGTTTTCCTCTGCGTATCCAGTCTAGTGCACTACAACGTCTTCCACACGATCTCTCCACTGACTGCCGGCTCATTCCCGGAGCGAGACTAATCCTCAAAGTCAAATCCTCAAAATGAATTCCAAATGCACATTCCAGCCTTCTCACAGAATATAGATTAGCTAAAAGCACCGCATATATTCCACAGTGGTGTGTTAATGAGATTACTGTGTGCATACATCAGTGTAAAAGTGGACGATCACTGATTTACGTAAGGAATAAAGCACCCCGGGCTCTGCTGTTTTACAAATATAATCCACGCCACAGTGGTGTGATACAGCGAAGTTCTTCTAATCATATGATATAACCATCATGCTTCTGATATTTTATTCTCAGATGATGCTTGTGTGTTATTTAGGAGTGCCGCTGAACCTCATTATTTCCTTTCAGAGCCACACCTTCTGTGTCCCATCTACTGTCATACTTCAGCAAACCAGCTAAATATCTACTCCTGCTTTAGTACATCTAATGTGCTTTGATCAGGTTTTGTACATTCATCTTTGTGTCAAGGGACAGACTCTGGATCCAGCAGTGTGTTATTCAATGAAGAGGAAAGATAACAAAAAGGATCGATCCGGAATCCTGTACACTCTGAGTCCCCAGTGTGTTATATAACACATGGAGATATATACAATATATATATATATCAGGCATAACATTATGACCACCTGCTAAATCAGTCCTGACCCGTCGAGGCATGGACTCCTCTAGACCCCTGAAGGTGTGCTGTGGTATCTGACACCAAGATGTTAGCAGCAGATCCCTTAAGTGCCGTAAGCTGTGAGGTGGAACCTTCATGGATCGGGATTGTTTGTCCCACAGATGCACGATAGGATTGAGATCTGGGGAATTTGGAGGCCAAGTCAACACCTCAAACTCACTGTTGTGCTCCTCAAACTATTCCTGAACCATTTTTGCTTTGTGTCAGGGAGCATTATCCGGCTGAAAGAGACCACAAAAGATTTCCATGCTGAAGATTTCCATGAAAGTGTGTACATGGTCTACGACAATGCTTACAGTAGGTAGGTGGTACGTGTCAAAGTGACATCCACATGAAGGTTTCCCAGCAGAACATTACCCAAAGCATCACACTGCCTCCGCTGACTCGCCTTCTTCTCACAGTGCATCCTGGTGCCATGTGTTCCCCAGGTAAGAGACGCGCACGCACCCGGCCATACACGTGATGTAAAAGAAAACGTGATTCATCAGACCAGGAGACCTTCTTCCATTGCTCTGTGGTCCAGTTCTGATGCTCGTGTGCTCATTGTTGTGGTGTACAGGGGTCAGCATGGGAACCCTAACTGATGCAGCTCCATACACACTAAACTGCGAAGCACTGTGTTTTAGAAACACTTCTACCAGTACGTATCACTGCGCTCGTTTGTGTCCTGCATGTGAAATCCCACTTCCAAGTTGGAAACGGTTACTACACTAGTGTTAGTGACATCATCAGCGGACATGATAAACAATACTTTACAGGATTTTAAATAATATGAAATAACATGGTGTCCAAAATGCCACTTACTCGTTATTAATTTCTTGTTTATAGAACTGATGTACAGAATTTCAGCAAGGCTATGATTAGCTATGATACCTGTGACCGAATCACCGCCCTGCCGATGTTCAGAATGTCAGCACGACCTTTGTGAAGTTTGATAGTGCTCAATGAATGATTTATTTGTAAAGTAATACTTGTTCTCAAAATATTGTGACTTTTTCCTGCAATATCATGTACTACTAAATGAAATCTTCTATTTTTGATTTTTTAAACAGAGGCCCAAATCGCCATCCTTTATGTACGCATACAGTCGAGGGACGGAGGTTAACGCCGCTTATACGCCACTTTGGAATTTTTTTTTCACGAAGGTGAACGTCTTTAAAAAAAACCCAAAAAAACCAAAAACAGATAATGAATTCCTTATTGAAAGACTTTACGCTTGCGTTGCGTCTGAGAGGAATAAACAGTGCGCTGAATTGACTTTTACAGGTTATGTGAGTAATGAGAATTCTTAACGCATGTGATTTGTGAGCCGCAGCACGAAGAACGTTTTTTTTTTTTTTTTTTGTTGGATGTCAGCTAAAATTCCATCAGTGGAGATTTTTGGAGATGTTTAGTTATTGCAGGACTGTGTTTCTCTCGTTCCTACTGAGCATCGAGCCATTCTCCATGCTTAGCTGAAGCATGACTGACTTTACTGCTGTGCCATATGCCAGCCTTCACAAAGCCCTGCTGTGTGTTTCTCTGTGGTGAAGTTGTCTTGATTAGGCTTATCTGTTTTCCAGCCATGAAACAGGAGTCGCATTTTGTGGTTCTGTCTTTGTTTATAGGTTTATGCTTCTGGAAAAATCCAATACATACTGTAAAAAGACATGTCTGCGATTAATATCCAAGATGCCGATTTAAAGTCTGCGTCCCAAAAATACATATGGGTTATTTTTCATCTGCAACTATTTTACTGTTCTCTTATGTGACTGTTTGTATTGTCACAGTGATGAATTAAATATTATTTACAGATATTTATTCCATTCTGACGTTGCATCTGTACCATTTGCTATGATGTATTAATAGATCTCATACATTTGTTTAGATATAAAAAAAGCCATTTATTATTGCAGAAGAAACACGATTCCCTTGTGGCTTTTCTGAAAATGAACAAAAATATTGCACTTCTGGCCTGACTTCTTTATTTAATTAGCCATGACCAACACGCTAACCTCATTCTGAAATGTCTGTATTCATATTTGTTAGTTTGTTGATTAGCACAGAGCTTTTATTTTCCCTCCCTCTATTTTTTTTAACTCTTTTATTTATTTTTAAATTTATTTTTTAATTTTTTTATAAAGGTAGAAGGAACCACTGAGAAATCATACCATAGTTCCCTAGGGACTCATTAAAAGTGACACAAGAATCCAAAACCTTTCACGCACGCTCAAAGACAAAATATTTTATTTTTATAACTTTTATAATTAAAAAAAAGTTTTTTTTATTATTCAAGGCTTACTGTAGCAATGACTCTGACTTTTGAATGACTTTTTTTTTTTTTTTAAAGCAGATTCCTACAATTCTGGTTTGACCAGATTGCAATTAAGAAGTTAACATCGGATCTAATTTTATTGGGAACGTCTGCATACATTTGCATTCTGTGTCCTCATTTACGTCTCTAAAGAGGAGAATGGTTTTAGGCAAGACTGTTGAGTTGGAATATAATGGGCTCCATTTTAGAAAAAAAAAAAAAAAATGCAATTACGGTTAGAGAAATTGAACGGCCGTCACATCCTCATGCCTGCGAGCGGCAGTTACTGTTTTGCACGCCCAAATATTTTTCACTAACCTGCGTTTCCGAAGATAATATGGCATTTTAGAAATAAATTATTTATAATGTTAAAGAACAAAATGTATAAACTCGAGTCTCACTAAAATAGACTTTATTAGGCACTGTTTTTTTAAGCGAGTCTATGCGCTCTATAAATAGAGCACCTATAATAAGAAAAGACTCGGAATATGTGCTCTCGAAGGCACAGACGTTCTTGGAAACACTGTTATTGGCACTGATATTTCTGCTGCTTTTTTTGTCTGGACTGGAACACAGTATGTGGTACTGTAGGTCATTTAGTACAACACACTCTGGTTCTTCTTGACTGAGCACACAGACGATAAGAAGTTTTCAGCTTTTTTTTTTTTTTACTGCTCAGTGTCTGGATTTTTCAGCCTCATTTTATTTCACGTCTCATGATCTTTTAGT
>JAOVYU010000026.1:22400551-22411062 GCA_025674565.1 Synodontis membranacea
GCCCAGGGTGTAACCCCCGCCTCTCGCCCGAAGTTAGCTGGATATTGGCGCCGGCTCCCCCCGCGACCCTGAACAGGTTTAAGGGGAAGAAGATGGATGGGTGGATGGATAAAGCAGCTCCATGAAGACATGGGTTCATGTAGTAGGTTGGGACGAATGATCTTGAGTGTCCTGTACACAGCGCCCTGACCTCAACCACTCTGAACGCCATTGGGATAAACTGGAACGCCGACTGCACCCCAGCCACGCTCTAACATCTAGTGGAAAGCCTTCCCTGAACTGAAGAGTGAGGGGTTATTTTGACAGCAAAGTTGGAAGAAATCTGGAATGGGATGTTCAACGAGGACATACTGATGAGATGGTAATGGTCCACAAACTTTTGTCCATATAGTGTACCATGCCACATAAAGTACGATCAGCGCCGTGATTTTCAGCCACCATCAACAGGCAGGCTGAGGTCATGGTAGAGGAAACAATACAATCAGTTATATGCTATGCAAAGCAAACTGATGATCCTGATATATGCATCCAGCAGCATATCCAGATAACATGTGGGTTAAATAAGTGATTATCATCAGTACCAAGAAACGCTTTCTGCTAAGACTTTTCCCTTTGAACTCCTTTGATGCTAAAGTTTTGTGTTTAAACTTGTGGACACCTTTTTACAGAAAGAAGAGTCAGTGTAGTTCATTGTTAATGGCTTCAAACACATGATATTTAAGAACATGTTGGATGGTGGGTTCCTTTTAGCCTTCGGTATGGCTCCAAACATCCATGGACATGGTTTCATGGCAAGCATCTTTTGGTTGTCTCTTAGCTGGTGCAATGTTTTGGGTTTGAACACAGTAGCCAACTTGGACCTTTCTATGCGGAATTTGCATGTTCTCCTCATTCCTGCATGGGTTCCTCTGGGGGCTTCAGCTTCCTCCAACTAAAATTGCCAATAGATGTGAATATGAGTGTGAATGGTCCATCTCTTTGTGTTAGCCTGTGAAAGTTTGGTGACCTTCCCAGGCTTTACCCCACCTCTCATCCGATCTCATCTTGGATTGGCTCCAGCTTCCACCTGCCCCTTGCCAAATAAGCTGTATAGATAAGTGGATGGATGATGTAATCTTCTTGCAGGAAAGGCAAAGGATGGTGTTTAGGAGAGCTGCTTGCTTTTGAGACCTCTGAGGTATCCAACTTCACCATGAAAGGTGACTAGATTCGATTGATGTACTGTAGCATGGGGCAATGGTGAATAAATTTTTTGAGGTTGCTGATTGCCTTCATGGGCAACTGGTGACCAAGAAATCCTACACAGAACATCTTCAAAGAGCAAAGTGAGAATGCCACGCTTAAACTCTGAATGAAGCGATAATATAAGCAAATCATTACAATAACTACAGCTCCTTCTGGGTGGGTTTAGATCATGGCCGCTCTAGCACAGCTTTCACTTTATCATCCTTCAATGCAAACCAGGGGACATGAGGGGCAAGACCATGCCTTTGCATGTCACTGAGAAACTTGACAGATGACTGAAACACAGACAGGGCATGAGTCAAGAGAGTTTCCTGCTTATCTCGCTGCTGTATCCAGACAAGATTTTAATCATTCTGCAAGTAAAAGCTTCTCCTTATTGGTAGTCAGTTCTGGCTGAGATCAATATCAGGGGACAATATAATGGTCAATATCGGACCATAAACCTCCTTCTTTGTTCATGACAAAGAAACTGTGGCGAATGGTAGATGGTGAACCCATCTTAAGAGCATCAGCAATATATTCCTCCACTGGAGCGGTATCTTTCAGTATGGTGACGTAGCCTCTGTTAGAAACCCAAAGGGTGCCGTGTTAATATCTCTGTGGCTTTGACTTTTCTGAAATCCTCCATCAGGTTAGTGTACTCTCAATAGATGTTTACCTTACAGTTCTTTGACACATGAGAAGTCGGCAGTAGCTGCTTAAGTGCACTAAATGATGCTGATATGCTTTTAAGAGGTGAATCACTCTGGTGAAACAAATATCCTCTAACAGTGCTGATTTTCTTCTGGGGTCATTGTTTCCCATCCAACTTTTCTATCGCCTCATTTGCAAAGCAAATTATCCAACCGGAAATGACCTCTGGCTAAGTAACAGGGATTTGACTTGGTAGGCGAATTCAGTTTGAGGCTCTTCCCAGAGGCGATCATGAAATGTGATAAGTGCTTGTTTGTTCAATCCACTGATGGCAGCAAGCATCCAAAACTAAAGATCATATCTTGCTGCTTTCTTCTAGTCCTGCGACAGCCAGTACATTTTTTTCTTTAATACTCCCTCGTCTCGATGGGATTGAATGATTATAGGCTGAAACATGGAAATGACTGTCTTGTTGGACCTTGCGTCCAATTCCAAATGGGTATCCTCTGGATCTGAAGTTAAAGGTATGTACAGTAGATTGACCAGAAGCACCATTATGAATTGTAAACAATGAGCACTGCAACATTCTGCGGCATTGCGTTGGGAAGCGAACGACAGAGGCAGGTTGAAGGTCCAGGGTTTAGTGGTTGGATCGATGATTTTGAAGGATTTCTTCTAAACTGAACACCTTGGTTTGTTTTCAGTCAACCTACCGACATTTTGGCCAGCAGAGGAAACCAGAGTAGCTGAAGGAAACTTAAGCAGACATGAGAACTCTGAACCTTGGAGCCGTAAGCTAACATCACCTCTGTGTCATCATCAAGAACGAATGTGGTTTTGACTTCAGTGTCCATTTTATGACGGAAAAGCTTTGTGTATTGCAACATTAGAGACATTAGATTTTTTTTACCTAACACAATAGCATACAGTGGAATGATAAGAGTTCATTGTATGACATATTTAGAGAAAGAGAAATTCAAAAGCAGCAGTGGAAAGTGTAGGCTGGAATGATGCAAGACAAGCTCACGGTGAGGAGAAAGGCTTCACACTGGAGTTTGTTAGTACACAGGAGAAAAAGACGAACAGCCTGAGGCATACCTGTGACATTTTTGCAACCTTCACTAACTTTACATGTTTGTTTTTCAGCTACTTGATTTTCTGACTCATCATTCAATTCTTCTAATCATTAAATAAAACTCTTTGGGCCAAGTTTCATTGTACAAAAAACATTTATTCCAACTGCCAGAGAGGTATTTTTTTCCTTGTTTTGTTTTTTTTGGGGGGGAGAAAACACAAAATAATGTTAATACAGGTGAGGTTCTAAATGATTGTAAGTAAGAAGTGTCCTTGCGTATTAAAATAAGGACTTATTTCATTTTGCATATTAAATGAAACTCTGTACTGGTGTACTACACACTGCATACTGCACACTAATCCCTACATTAGTATGCAGTATAATATTCATGTTTGACAACTTCCACATAACGTACTAGACGTGTGCATCCATAATAAACAAATAAATAAACAAATAAATTAAAGTGTGTCCGCCTCGGCCCACCTACTGTACATCACGCAGGCGGTTGGTGGCAGTAAAACAGAAAACCCGGCTACGAATGATAGCTAGCAAACGCGCTAATGTATCACGCAAGCTTACAGTAGCTAGCTATTCACGTTTTATTAGCGAGCTATCTGATTGCTGTTTTTGTTCCGTTAAAGAAAACATAGAGAGTCGGAGTCGAAACCACTTCCACTGTCTGACATGTTTTGGGGTTTCAGACACGGCCAATATACGGAGTAGACCGTTTTTCCTGGTATTAAATGATAACTGATTTATACAAATGAAACAAATACCTACATGTTCTTTTTTCCTTTTTTTTTTCTTTTAATAAAAAGTACAGGTCCAAAATACTGACTTCCTATAAATCATAAACTCATTTCTGTAACAGAAACCAATGAGCGTGAAATGTTTTTGGGCAGGAAAGAAGACTACTCGGCAGATGTGCAATTTGGGGCAGGCATTAACTTATATACAGAAGAACAAAGATCTGCCTCATCATGGGGTTTTTTTTGGTTTATTGTGAAATAAGTATAGTCCTCTTGCCTTTCAGTTTCAAGATGAGCAGAGGCACAAGATGTGGGAGGACATTAAATAGCCCCGAGCTTCTTAAAATTACAGCAATTTCTGATCAGTGCAGGGTGAAGTGACATGATCTGTTATGATCTGAGTAAATCTGATGAACAGGTCAGGGTATGGGAGTGCAAAGTAGTGAAAAAAATGTGTGCAAATACAGTTGTAATTGGTCAGAAGATGTGTGTAGGACACATGCGGTAACTAAAGTGGGCTGGGTTTTGTATATAGTCTTTTCATATAGTGCTTATTCTACTGAAAACCCTGCACACTAAATAATCCCCTCCTCCATCTTTGCGGCTGACTAATACTGTCTGCCTCCCACGGCAAACAACGACTTTTACTCACAACTGGCTAGAACCTGCTGAATTCCCATTACAGTGCCTCAATAGGAAGGAAAATGTCAGCCTGACTGTGCCACGCATAGGGGACAAACATTCTTCTAGAGAGCTGCTGCTCTTATACCGCAGATACCAATCTGCCAGAAACAAGGTCACAAAAAATGTTCTTCAGTACGATCTTAAATTCAAATCTGTAATGGGACGGTATACCTTTATATCTGGCAATAAAATACAGTATATAAAGTCAACTCTGATTATCAGCAGTAAATGATTTCAACATCTAAATCATCAACCTAAGAACAAGACCCTGAGCACATATTGAGCAGGTGCTGGTTCAGTGTTTAGGTTCTAGCTGAGATTTCAAGTGTGCTAGATTGTACGTAAGCAGAACATTAAATGCAGAAGGTTACACAAACGTGCACTACCCCAGGCTCATTGTCCATCATGGATCTATTTACTAATATTATATCCTTAGAGGCTTGTTTTCTGCCTTTTGTACAGGTAAACACATATGAGTTGAATATGATTGAATAATTACAGTATGAAATGACTTATGTAAATGCAAGTAAACAACAAATGTCCATATAAAGTTCATTCCTCTTCTGAAACGCCGTTTCGAATTTCCATCTAGTGTAACAAAGTAAAATATGAAAATTGCTTTGGTTCTGCATTTGTTATTCTTTCCTCAAGCTGTGCTTGATTTAGAGATGATTCAGAACGAAAGCTTTTACAAAGAGCTCTTAATCGTGACAGAACTTGTTATATTTTGCTGGAACGCCGTGTCTCAGAAGAAGATCATCTTTGGCAGTGTGGAACAGGTCGCTAATTTACATTCCAACATTCTGACATTTTGGATTTTTCCCCCTAATTTTAAGAACGATTGCTTTGTTATAACCGTCATTGTGTAACTCCAGTTTTATCGCTTTCTTCTTTCAGGCTTGAATAAATTCAAACCTATCGAGGCCGTGCGAGATGGTTGAGAGTGTCTTTCCAGTGCCGCAATCATGCATCCTTATGAAACACTTTCCAAATATAAGACACTTCCTTCTTGCATTAAGCTGCAGCATGAGGTACTGGATGTGTTCTGGAACCGCAGAGAAGGATATGTACATGTGCAGGTCAGAATATTGAGTCAGCATGATTCACCGACAGTAAGGCATAGAGTCTGCCTGCAGGCAGCAAATCATACATCAGCAGAGCATGCATGAGCAGATCCATCTATACTCAGTGCCACCAAATGAACAGGAAGTGCCAAGTGTATTTATGTTTGGTGTTAATCTTGTTCGTGGGTGGCTTAAAAAAACTTTTTCTTTTCTCCTCTCCGGCACAGGTGATAAAATCACTGTCCTTGAATATCCTTCATAAATCTTCAGAAGTGACAAGAAGAAAGGTTAAAGGATGGTATGTTGTAGGACATGCTCTATAAATATCATGCTATGTGGTGACAAGTTTGTCAGACATGAAGCTTGGCTATTTAGGTCAGTGCAGTTTCTGGCATTTTGGCGGAGGAGTGAATGTGTTTCCTGTTAAGCAGGTGCTCTGTTCCTTTTCTGATGATAAATAAATCCGCACATATCCTTCTGTGGTCGGGGTTCAATCTATTTCTTGACAAAATGCCCCCCGACTTTAGAAAAAAGGGGTTTGCAGATGGTTGAGCTGTAAAATGGATAAAAAAAAACAATAGATGGTAATGGAAACAGATTAGATTACGAGGTGATGATACTGTATAAGTAAGTGTGTGTTCCGGACCGTGACACTGTGTGTGCTTAAAATTAAATGATGTTTTCATACACTTCTCAGAATTTGGAAATTTATTCTTTTGATTTATTCAATATTTAATCCATATCACACCAGTATCAATATACTATCCCATATAGCAAAAACCTTGTTCCCATGATGATGAGCGCCATGTGCTCATATTGCTTTTCGTTTGTTTGTTTGTTTGTTTGTTTTGGTCCTGTCTCTGTCCCCTCTTCCATTGTTTGCTTGTTACCCAGACGTGTTCACCTGTTTTATGGTACTTATACCGTGAGTTATACCGTGTTTTGCCTGTGAAAGACTTGTTATATGTTTATTATCCGTGTTAACTTGTTTCTCTGTTTGTAATCGCTTGGGTTTGATTCATGATGCATGTTCTTCCAGTTAAAAATTGTTGCTTTATGCTCAGATCACCTTAAATACAGTAAATCTGTAATTGAGTTGATACATTTACGTCCAGCCTCTTCATGCACGTCAGACCAGCTATGTGCTAAATGCCCACGTGTTCAGGCGACATTAATGTAAGATACAGGAAACATCAGTTTATTGCTAAAATGACCAAGGTCTTGTGAAAGTTCCTGAAGTCGAAAGCTGTTTGGAGTACTGTATCTGAAAGTGTCAGGAATCCCACAGGCCATGGGTGAAAATTAAAGTGTGCTTGCGGACAGCCATTCCTCATTCCCAGAGTGCTCATTGCTTATCACCAACATTAAAAAGGTATCAAGGACAAAACGATCGCCACTATCCTGCGTCTCACAACGGAAAGGGCTGTCTAATCAGATCGACGAGGTACACGCTTACTTTAATTATGGAGGTAACCTGAATCTGAAGAAGCTCTACTCTTTGATTCTGCTTTGCCAGGTTAAAGTACAATATGATTCCTTCAGGCCCAGAGAGACCAGTTGGACCATCTCTGGATGTACTCCTCTGGATTAATTGCCCATGCTCATGCCTGCACCATGCACGTTAACCAGTAATGAGCTTGTTGGCATGGCAGTGTGGCTCTGCCTGTCCCTGTACTGCACAACACTTTCTCTCTCTATTCAGACAGAGAAAAACAGCTCCTCTAAAAGTTAAAGGTGACAGTTCAGTTCAATTTATTTCTCCTTTCATCCTATAAATGAAGAGAATGTTCATTGCTGATAGATTGTCAGATATTGGTTTTATCCATATTGATATGATAGGGACACTGGAAAGCCATGTGTTATTCCCATACAAACTTCTCAGATCTCCTGCTTTTTAAAATCTGCATAATAAAGCAAGAGTAAAGAGAAAATCTAATAATAATTAGCTACTGGTGACCGATTGTCAGAAACATTAACAAGTTAACTACTGACTCCTTTTAATCAGAGGTAGGACAAATGCTCGCTGATACACGATAAATCTAAAATGTAAAATACCTCCAAACTACCGACCAATAAAAAAAAAGGAAAACACAAAATACTGCTTTGTTTTGAAAGTACAGGAGGCATGCGATCGGTCAGAAATGATGACATGAGCATCTAAAAACCATGTTTCAATAAAATATCACATGAACACAGCACATTTAAAAAAAATATATGTTTACATAATCAGATGTTGGCAGACTGAATAGTATGAACAGATTCAGTAATAATCACAGCCAAAACACCACTACGATTTAGCATATTTCTTGCAGCATCAGCTTAACACAGGCTTTATTTAAATAAATAAACAAATAAATAAATAAATAAGCCTCAACCTAGAAAATGAAATGAACTCAGCACACACAGTAAAAAAATCGCTCTATACTCATAGGTAAGTCTGAATAACGGTCTGTATTTCCCGATCTGCCTCTTTCCTCTGATTATTAATGTTTTACAAAAAAAAAAAAACACCATTCAATGCATAGAAAATCCTTTAATTCATAATTTAACCAGAGCTGTGGGCTGTTTCATCCATCTATTAAATCCTTCACTCTTCCTCTCTCCACTTATTATATTATATATCGTTTAACACTGAACCAATTAACCTGAACCATGTTAGGTCACCTTCAACATATACATATATATATAGTGCCAGTACATCTATTCATTTATAGGTTTATATTTATTTTGTGTATATCTCCTACATTGTAGAACAATATGGAACATACATGCAATTTTGCGGTAAATTAGATTCTTTGGTGTAGCCAGCGTTTACCTTCATGACAGCTCCGCATATTATTTGCGTTATCTTAACCAGCTGCCTAAGTTAGACAAAAGGTAAATAGTGGAATTTCTTGATTTCTGTTTCAGATGATAAGTTGTGTTGCATCAAGGTAGTGTTGCTATACAGTAAACAGTCCTGTATTAATCCATGTGATGTCATAAACCGCTCAACTAAGGAAAGAGAAATGACAGAACATCATTACTTTAAGACATGAAGGTCAGTTAGTCTGGAATATTGCAAAATCTTTGAATGTTTCTTAAAGAGCAGTTGCAAAACCCCTCAGATTCTATGATGAAACTGGCTCTCCTGAGGAATGTCCCAGGAAAAGAAGACAGAGACGTACCTCTGCTAAGACGATAAGTTCGTTAAAGTTACCGACCTCAGAAATCGCCAATTAACAGCAGCGGATTGGTTGGTACAATCTGAGGGCAGTAAGGCATAGTAATTTCTGGAATCACTAGAGTCAGAAAATAAATTATAGCGTTGCAGGGGGGGTAGCTCTGTGTGTGTTATCACCCTCTTTATGGCTGTTATAAGCTTTTTTGTGAGGATATCTATTAGTTAGATGTTTTACCTTTACCTGTAATAAAACCCTCCATAGGCTTATAATGGACATCAACAGGCTGATGAAGAAAATAACTTCATGTCAGTTGGCGTCAATCTTTTTAATACAGAGCGGAGAAAGGCAGAGGACGGACAGGATAGTAAATCGAGTTCAACTACAGCCTTATGTTCGAGCAGCTGGAATCCAGAGCACTGTCGCAGCAGACGGAAGCACTTACTGCCACTCAGAGCCAGCTCAGCGTGCAGACAGGAGAGACAGCAGGAGGAGGAGGAGGAGGAGGAGGGACGATCACGCAGCACAGCTGGACTCATCTGAGGCTCAATCTGAAAACTTAAGGGACAATAAACGCCATCACGTCATAGTCTCCAAAAGTCTCCAAGAATGTCTCCAAACATTGCTAGATTTGTCGCTAGTCGCTTTCTAATAAAAAAAAAGTCGCTTGAGAGGTCTGAAATCTCGCTAAATATGGCGACAAAGTCGTTAAGTTGGTAACACTGGCTGGGGATGAGAATGCCAAGAGCAAAGAGCAAAGCTGTTATCAAAGCAAAAGGTGGCTATTTTGAAGAATCTAAACTATACTGTAAATCATTTTGGTTTTGTTAAACTTCTTCTTTTTTTTTTTTTTTGCTTACTGCATAATTCCATATTTCAAAGTTCATGGTTTTTCAATGTAGAAAATGAAACTATTATTAAAAAACTTTTGTTTATATGTACACATATGAATATATATATTTCTGTTAAGCTGCTTTGTGACAATGTAAATTCAATTCAATATCAATACTAATAAAGGTACTAAAAAAAAAAAAGTAAACTTTAAAAATAACAAAGTCAACGTTAAATAAAAAGCTTGCAACTTTCACCAGAAATAGAGCTCTTTTTTTGTTGGCAGATTTTATTTAAAGTTGACTTTTTTTTTTTATTTAAACTTGACTTCCTTATTTTTAAAGTTGACTTTTTTTCTGTCCATTCTCTTGAAGGGAGACAAAATTCCAAGATCATTAGAGCTCCCAGAAAATCACTAAAGAAGCTTTCAAATACTGTATGATTATGTTTCTGTTTTTTTTTTTTTCTTTCAAAGTGTATAATAAAGCAGTAGGGCTCCAGGGTTAGGGCTCCAGGGCTCCAGGGTTAGTGCTCCAGGGTTAGGGCTCCAGGGTTTAGGGGAAGGGATCCAGGGTTAGGGCTCCAGGGGTTAGGGTTAGGGCTCCAGGGTTTAGGGGAAGGGCTCCAGGGTTAGGGCTCCAGGGTCAGGGCTCCAGGGTTTTGGGTCAGGGCTCCAGGGTTTAGTGTCAGGGCTCCAGGGTCAGTTCTCCAGGGTTCTCCTCTGGCTGTGAGTTTGAAGTTTGATATGAACTTGTTCTATAAATAGCGCTTTGTCCTGACACGACAGAAAAGTCATACAGTTCATTTCAGATCCTTTACTCACACATGACAGCCGTAAAGAACATCAGAACAAATACGAGATGTGTTTAATTTCCCAATCTCGACACCTTATTGATGTTCTTGACGCTTGGAAAAAAAGAACAGCTGTTGAAAATAAGGGGAGGCGGGAGGGCTTACTGCGCATGCGCGTCCGGCTCTCTGGCTCTCTATCAAGCAGGGCAAAGTCTGTGCAGTTTCTACATTCAGATTATTATTATTATTATTATTATTATTATTATTATTATTATTA
>JAOVYU010000026.1:22561856-22575301 GCA_025674565.1 Synodontis membranacea
AGAGAGAGAGAGAGAGAGAGAGAAAGAGACAGAGAGAGAGAGCGAGAGAGAGAGAGAGAGAGTGAGAGTGAGAGAGAGAGAGAGAGAGAGAGAGAGTGAGAGAGAGAGAGAGAGAGAGAGAGAGATGGACAGTCACAAACAGAGCCTCATTCAGGTATTGAGTTTCTTCACTCCTGTCCTATACCTATGTAAAATTCCACATCACAGTCAGTCGCTTTACACCTTGTGGATTAGAAAGAGGTGAGAATGACATCCAGGCCTGTAGTTAATACTCTCCCTTTCTTTAGCATCTCTCAAACACTTCTGAAATAACTGCCACAAATAAACTTAGCTTTAACTTTCCTGCTGTATCCCCTCAACTCTCTGCAGAGAAAAAAAACACATTATTTATCATTAAAAGAATTTCCAGCTTGACACAATTAAAAACTCAGATCCACTGCTGAATTAGCAACACTGAAATGTAGACCGGGACAGGTGTTTGCACACAGCTTTAGATAAAAATGAACAGAGTTCACAAAGAACCACCAGCACCTCCATCATCACAGCTTTCCATTCTTCCACATTCCATCCATTCTCACCGGAGTATGACGACCAAGGCATGAAGAAGAGGAACAAAACAACCACAACACGGCTGGTTTCATGAGACTGCTCTGTTCTGAGAAACCTTTAACTTCAGAGAACCTGGAGAACGTTGATGGAGCATGGAGATTGTGGAGATGCATTAGGAGTTAGCTTAACAGGAATGGTTTAGCCTGTTGGACAAGTTTATTGTGTTAAGGTTCAAACTTCTCCGTGTATTATTCTAATACTGGTTTCTTTCTGCCCATCTTCCCATCTTTGGCCCTAAAAATATTTCACTAGCTCTTTCGTTTAAAGAATTCTTCAAAGCCTGGATAAAATTGGAATTACTAGGAGAAACTAAAACAAATATGTATTTATTCCGATTTCCACCACAAGTGTGCTTTTTAGGCTACGGCATTAATACAGTGTGTCCGTGAAAGAGCCGTGAGATCTTGTCCGGAGCTGAGACGAGTCCAACGGAAAGGTCTCATTTGAGTGTGGGAAATTGGGAATGTTCTGCATGCCAGATTAGAGGAAATCTCCTGCCCCCTCCAATGAACTGTGTAATTTTTCCCAAGAATGAAACAATGGACTCTGCAAGAACAAGCTGCAGATCATTTATAAGAACATTTTTAAGGAATTACAGCAATATAAAATTCATCTGCCCTTATGAGGTGCACAATGAGAGGTCCTGCAGCCTCGAATGAGATTAACCCAAATATAATAATAGAATGAAATAGACGAAAAACGACCTCGTGTTATTGCCTAATCATTTAAACGGAATGTTTTGAAAAATCCTTGGTGTTGTTTTGTCAAAATGCACTACAGGAATGATGTGTTAATAATCCCTTATCCCTTTTTAAAGGTTACAGATCTTCAGAATGTCACTGAGTCAGCAGACAACACTGCAACAGCTGAAAGGGTTAAATCCATTATTCACTCTTTCATTCAAGAAAAAAGGGCAGGGTAGGCGGAAGGAGGGGGAGACAAAGAAGTAAGTGCGGCTCAGCCACCTGCCACATTCTCCGACAAGGATCGAGTCAGCGGAAGGAGCCATTTCTGCAGGAAGCCACACCGGCTCAGGAGACTCTCTCAGTCCTTGTTGTGCCTGCTTCTCTGTCTCGTAAACCCATTACAGGCGTGAGAGCCAGCACGCTTGACTAGAGCGTTTCAAAGCAGGAAGGAGATTCAGCCTTGCCCATTCAGGAGAGGGGGATAAAGAAAGAGAGAATGGCAGAGAGAGAGAGAGAGAGAGAGAGAGAGAGAGAGAGAGAGAGAGATGGATTAAATAACAGGCATTACCACCAGCAGCATGCTTCCTTACACCTGACTTCACCAATAGATAGCAGTCAGAGCTTAGAATGGAAGCCATTCACTTGCAGAGAGAGAGAGAGAGAGAGAGAGAGAGAGAGAGAGAGAGAGAGAGAGAGAAGAGAAGAGAAACAGAGGTAGTTAAATGTTAGCAGAAAGCATAGCCGGAATGTTAAAACAAGCGCAGACGCTGGGAATGACTTTCATAATCGGAACAGCTCCAGCGTTATGCAGTTTTCAACAGTCTATTACTCTCAGAACACATTCTGCACCGTTTATGTGACATTCAGGTGTGTGTTTTTGGCACGGTGAGGAATCGCATTCATTAAGAAATACTGAAAGGGAGCAACTACTTTATGCTGTGCATCCAGCTGAGGCCCACACACTCAGACTTGTCAAGGACGTCAATCTTCAGGATCACATCTCAGGGGCCCACTTGCAATGCCGGACTAAAATAACATAACCAAACACCCCAAAAATCAACACATGCCAAGGGAAGTGGCTAAACTGTCCAAGGACGCTATAAAAACACACAACTCTGGCGAGGTCAAGAGACTCTTTTTTACTCCGTGTCAGTTATCCTTATTAACAGTCATTAAAAATGAGAGAACACTAAAGCACTTTCAAAATCTCAGATTCGCTGACGCACTCTCACCACACCACTTAGCGATCAGTTGTTTTGTAGGCTCCAACCATAACCATGCCCATGAGCATCTAATCACTTCCTTAAGTCTTGAGTCACTTAATGAGATGGTCAGGTGTGCATGAGTGGAGCTAAAGTCTTCACTTAGTGATCATTACACTACACTACCTTTCAGCTGGAAAGAAACGCACCTAATCCTGATATCCTGCTATCTCACAAAAATGACCGCGAGAACTGTCTTTCCTATCACTGTTTTGCTCAGGAGCAAGAAATGGCATGGGAACACGAGGAAAATATGGAGGAAGAGTTGTTCATAGAGGTGCAGGTACGGAGGACTGATCTATTCTGCAAAGTGAACTGGAGGTGTAGAGAAAAGAAACTGGATTCAGTGATCTGCTGCGCAAGACAGGACATGAATTTAACTCAAGTCTCAGTGGCTGTTTCTCAGCAATGATGGGTCACAGAGGGTTTCACACATGATTCATTACAGAAAAAGCGAACGTGCTTGAAAATATCGGTGCCTCTGTGACCTTGAAAAACATGTTGCTGAACCGTTCGCACTTCACGAGCACGTACCGCGGGAGCACACGGCGAGTAAGCGCACAAATTATTGGTGACTGGGAAAACAGGGCTAAACTCATGTAGTGTGCACTTAAAGGTCACTCCAAACACTCTCCCATTTGTTGAATATTTCCATCAGGAGGGCTTGTAGGAAAGACTTGCTATCCATCCTTCCTCCCTACAATTCTTTTCCACGGCACAAGGGAACAATAATAATCCCTCTGCTCCATACTGAGGGCATTGCCAATTAAAGGCCCAGCCTTTTAGTCAGTGTGCACCCACAGCCCGCCTAAAGCTCTGAGAATGTCAAAGGAAACAAAAGGCCCTCCTCCTGTTAAAACTCTGACCCAGGTGTTTTGCACCCGCACAGGCGGAGCTAAAACCTCAAACTCCTTTCTCTTCTCCACTGCCTCATTCCCCTGCTCCGCCCCTAGCACCTGCATCCCTCCGGAGGGGGACGTTCCGGAGAGGAAGCCCTGCAGGCATCTCCCAGATGGTTCGCAAATTGCACCTTCACTGCAATTGCAGCTTCCTCCACAGGATGCCACACCTCATGCTGATGGAAGGAACCGGCACTGCCTGGCTTTACTCGCTAGCCCACACTGACAGTCCTAATAGCAGTGCTGAGTTATGCTGTAGAGTGACAGGCCAGAAGGTCCTGGTATGTACAGCATGTGACGATTAATCCTTTCTGAGGAATTTTACTTCAGTGAAAGTGACGCTGTGTCAATATTTTACTCGATTAAAAGCGAAAGCATCCAAACAAACAAAAAAAAAAAGCTGCTACTTTTAAAAAGTACTTTTTTTTTTTTTTTTTTAACTTATGAAATAGTCATGTCATGTTTTCATTCCAGAAATAACTTTAATTACAACTCTTGATTATTTAATTTTTAAAGCAACACCTGTTTACCTGAAAATATCACTCTAAATTTGAACTCGTACATGATTAATGCTATGTTGTTTGCTAATTATAATTAATCAGAAAAAAAAAAATAATAATAATAATAATAATAATTGATGCATATATTGAATGTCTTCTGGAAATGATGCGCGTCTAACCCGGCGTAAGCAAAGAAATCAGACTAACTTGGTTCAATATATCGAGTTAACATTAGCAGATTAGAGAAACGTACTTCAACACGCTTTTCATGTCTTATAGGAAATTAAAGTTTTCAGTAAAATTATTCAGGTTCAAAAATACATCATACAAATATACACGAAAATGATTGTACTAAGCGTAGTAATAAAGAATCATCACTCGAGTGTTTGTCACTGCTGTCTGAATCTGATGTGCATTTATAGTAGGAGCATCTATGTCCATATCTATGGGTCACATGTGCAAAAACTGTAAAGCAGTCACTGAAAATTTGAGTCAAAGTGATTATGATTATTCATGCCAACAGACATAACTCATTAGCCAGCAGCTGACATGCTTGTGTAATTGTTCATATAATAGGGTTGTGCCTTCCAATGAGAATATTTTGCCCTTTGCCATGAGCTGTCACCGCGTATTAGACCAACTAGCAAATCTTTTTTAGAACAGCTTTACAAAGAACCTACTAGAGACTGCAGTAAGAGACGGGAGTGGAGGATCCTCGGGTTCGCTCAGTAAGGGATAATAAAATGACCAACCGGGCTGCTGTAATGAAGACAAAATAAACACAGTACAGCTTCAGGTTAAAGGCTTTCTCCTTCACACATGAAGATGCCACACTAATCATACACACTCTTCTCTTATTATGTCTTAGTAGCTCTAAATTTCACGTGGCACTTTTCAGTGCACCTTCAGAGCTAGTGATGGCTAAAGCATGGAGGTGGATGGTTCACCGTGTAAAAGTAAATCAATCACTAAACCGTACTAGCGCTTCTCAAAGAAAAGAGCACTATTTTCCATCAGTTATTTTAGAAAGTGAAAATTTCTAATATTTTCTAGGCTCATTACATGTAAACTAAAATCTCAAGCATTTTTCTGTTTTAATTTTGATCATTATGGCCTGTGAACATGTTAATAAAAAAACATCTACATCTACATCTTTTAGAATATTTCATCTTTTTTTTAAGCAAATTACTATTTAAACAGTATAAATAATCGTGTATCTCTCGCTCTGGTTCACACAACCATCCGTAAGGTATAGAGTAAGAGTAATGTGTGGTAGGAAAACATGTACAAGAAACAAGGAGGAAGAAAAAGTGGATTCAAGAACTTGGGAGATCTTTACGAGGAGAGGACTGAAGCATCAAGAGCCTCCACACACAGATGTTTTCAGGAAAGGGGCTACAACTGACACATTCCTAATATCAAGCCTCTCCTGAACCAGAGACAACGTCTATCAAAGCAACCTGGGCTTCAATAACACCTCAGCAGAGCCACGAGCCGATGGCCTCCATGACGCTCCCCACTGACGCAGTAATTCATGATAAAGGAGAAACAACAAAATACTGAATTTCTGATTTCATGAGCTATAAGCCGTAATCATCACAATTAAGATGAAAAAAAGGCCTGTAATGAATATGGAATAAGAAAGTTTTCAGTTTTGAATTAAACTACAAAATAAAACCCCTTCTTTAGTTATATTTGAATATTTTGAGATGAGCTTTTATATCTATAAAGTTAACAGATTAATCTATCATATATATAAATCATCTTACGCATTTTTTCAATACCGGTTGATGGAGATTCATATTCGAAACGTGTCTTGTTCAATAAACTGTGTATTTGATTGTACGTTACATTTGATGCACATCAGCATCCTGCCCCCAAAAAAGCAGCGAAAAAGCAGAAGAGGAATGTGAGGTGGGAAGAAAAGACGAGAGCGCATGATTGGAATTTCAACAGTGATCCTGCAGCTGGTACAGACGGTCTGTGGAGGGAGGGGGGGGTATGAGTCATTGGCCGTCCCGGAGACATCAGTGGTTCTGTGCAACACCTGAGTGCAGAAAATGTTGAGCTTGCATGTGATACAAACTGTAAAGATGAATATTATATAAAAGCTGTGTCCATGCATTATGCTTACTGATAGAACGGCAACTATTAATGAATTCACATAAAAAAAAATACTGATAAAATGTTCTTTTCAGGGATCGTTTCACCAAAGACCAAGACTGAGATCCAACAGTAGAGACCCTTAGCCGTATATCTAGTCTTCTGTGCATTAGCTGTGCAGACAGCTAATTATAGGTGACACTATTGATGTGGCAGGATGTAGTGTGTGTGTGTGTGTGAGAGAGAGAGAGAGAGAGAGAGAGAGAGAGAGATCATGCTTGTGAGAACATTTAGCAGGGCTTGCAGCCGGGGATAGAACCTTGGCTCCTCCCACCAAGTACTGCAGCACTGAGTCATTCAGGATCAAGGCAGAGCTAGCCAGGGTTTGCACACGCAAACACATTCCTCCAGCCTAGCACCGGCTCTCTCACTCACACACACACACACACACACACACACACACACACACACACACACACACACTCTGCACTTACTGACATGCAATATACATAACATCAAATCATTCACGATGAAAAGTTCTCACCTACATGCATATGCAAACATGCAAACAGAAGGCGCGCGCATACACACACACACACACACACACACACATCTTTTGATATCCTGACTGGAATATCATCATCAAATTGAACATTCCGCATTAACACATGATGGATGTATTAATCATTTTGACTCATTGTGTGCACTTTTCTGTCTTTCCCATAGCACAACACTGACACATGTATAGCTTCTTATTCAGCCCCACTTGCTCATTCATGACTAAACCGGTTCACACACATTGTTATCCGTTGCAGCCCTTCTTCTCTGAGAGAAAGGAAGGACCAACACACACACACACACACACACACACACACACTCAAGAGTGATAAACAAACACTGCCTACGTGAGTGACTTAGAGTGAGATCAGCTGCCAAGGGAGCAATAGATGTTGCTCTTGCTTTTCCTCAATGAGCGAGTGACGTATCTCTGACCCACACCAAGAAGAGACTCCCTCTCTCCACTCTATCCCCCTCCTCGTCCCTTTTCTATAGGGAACAGTGCAGTCCATTCATCGGTTCAGTCAGCCAATCAGGAGGAAGTGGGAGAGTGGGGGTGGGCTGTGACGAATAAGTTACCTGTATTACATCACTGAACGGAGGGGGGGGGGTTTCGAATGAAGACCAGGGCCTCTTTTTCCCCCCACTCCCCTTCTTTCCTTCCTCTCTCTCTCTCTCTCTCTCTCTCTCTCTCTCTCTCTCTGTCTAGTATGAGTCAGAGGCAAGCCGATTCCCTTGATGCACTGCGGAAACGTAGCATGACGTCTCTCTGCTCTTGCCTGGTGTGTGTGTGTGTGTGTGTGTGTGTGTGTGTGTGTGTGTGTGTGTGTGTGGTGAGTTCTCAGCAGCCAATCCTGAACCAGAATAACCACCATTCATGATGCTTATCACCCATTCATGAAAAGATGAATGAGATCTGTGATGAGAAGCTTTATTATTATTATTATTATTATTCCTTCCATCTAATCTCTCAAATGCAACACGAACACGTCTGATTCACTCCTCCATATCTAGACCACACGGCTCTAAAAGACAGACTCGAGATGCTGACAAGACAGAATTGTGCATTAAAGATCAGAAAGAGAAAGATCACAATAAAACAAAGGTGGATGAAAGACGAAAGAACGGAGTGTGAAAGCGCTGGTTTCTGAGCATCCTCCATCCCATCACCATCATCAGCAGCCGCAACAGCATACCGAGGATGAGTCACCGGGCGCTCGTCACTGGATACGGCCCGCCCTCACCACGGTAACCATCCAGCCAGAATCCTCCCACCGTTCAACTGACCTTATCAGCAAAGAGTCAGCGTCAAACCCCCCCCTCCTGAGTACAGACACACGAAAACGTTCAAGGACAGGAGAAGGAAAAAGAGAAGCTGTATGAGTCATACGACTGGAAGTGTCACCCAAACTCCCCCTACCTCAAATCAAGCAACCACACACACACTTCTCACCTTCCCCATCCTCACTTCCTTTATCACACCCTTTCTAATGCCAGGATTTTCTTAATATTGGCTCACAGGAGTCTGGAGAATTATTAGGCTTGTGGTTTCTTTGTGTGTTTCTTCGGGGTTAAGGTGCAGTGGGTGTGTGTGGTGTTATTAAGTGCTTTAACCCAGAAAGACAACAGGAAGGGAAGTGACAGCTGCCGATCTCACACCTCAAGGAGTCCAAGCTGAGAATCTGTGACGTACTCTATAGCCGTCAGCCTTCATAACACCTTCACGAACATTAATAATGCTCCCGCATGTGAGGTGTTTAAGCTCCAGCCTGCTCCAGGGCTGTACTAAAGAGACAATATTCCTGATTCCGTTTCAGAATGCATGGCCACTCCGTACCCCGCTGAGGAATCAGGTCAAACTAGTCCCTTTACTTGAATGACATGTAAAGAGAAATGTTGAAAATAAGATCTTGCATAATAGAAGGAAAACAAAGCTCAGATTTAGTCCTGCCAAAAAATATCCTGAGCAACAGGAATTAGAATTAGAAATTATAGAATTCCACTTTGTTCTGTTAAATAACACCATGTGACTAGTACGAAAAGTTAAAGAAAATCTGTTTAAAAAAATCTCCTTAGTTTTAACACACACACAATTAATTATATTATAAATCCTCCTGATTATATATAAACCAAACAAACTTGAACACACCAAATTACTGACAATGAGGACATTACTAGTGTTATTGAACACCTCAAGAGTTATTTGTGTTTTATCAGTTTATTATACAGAATATCTGTTAAAGCTCCACTATGTAGGATTCAGCACCTGAATGAAAAGAGCGTACGCTGGCCGTCAGGTTCCTGTAGCGAACTCCCAACTACTTACATTCACAATCCTTTGCATTTTCTGTGCTAAATAATAAGTCTGATCCTCTATTTTTCTAAATGTGGGTCTCAATCTTGTAATCCAGCACCAACAAACACTGATTCCTCTCCTTTCTTCTTCCTCTCTTTGTATTTCTCATTCTTCTGGTGCTTCCTTCCTGATTCACTCTCTGGTGCGTGTAAAGGTTCTCTCTAGAGGTTTGTCCATTCTGAGTTACTGTACTGTGTTCTGAGTACATGCTTATGAAGATTATATTCCATTTTTGCTCATAGATCCCGAAAATCCTACATAGTGGACCTTTAAATTGAAATCTTTAAGGAACTTTCTAACTGCTCGTCTCAGACCCTAATGCTACTTTTGTTCTCTTATGATTAAATTAGATGTAAATTGTTCCAATAAAATTGTCATGTTTTATCGTAATTCAGTAACGTGATATTTCTTGATGCTTTGGTGAGGATTTTAAAATGTAAAGACGGTACATATTCTACATTGAGCTTTTTCATTCACTCATCTACAATAAGCTCTTTATCCTGCTCAGCATGAGTCTATGAAAAGAAGGGAAACACCCTGGATGACTTATCACACACACACACACACAGGGGCAATTTAGAGTCGTCAGTCCACGTACCTGCATGATTTTGGACAGTGGGGAGGGAACCAGAATACCGAGACGAAACCCACAGGGGCAGTAACTGGACCTGAGGACTGAAGCCAGGACACAGGAGATGTGAGACGTGAGGCATTTTACCTGCCTGCTGCACCTACTTAACGTTTAACTCATTTTAAATGTCAAACTTACCTACATTTCTTTGATTTGGAAAACACTCCAGTTTAGCAGCACACTTTAGTGCCTAGAATAAAGTGATACATAAATAGAACTACAAAAAAAAATTGTATTTCATTCATACATTCACAGTATGACTCATCAAAACTACATGGCAAACGTGCAGGACAGAATTCCCAGTTCTCCTCCGGGTATTATTTCAGTAGCCCTGATGGCTCCATCCCAAATCCAGCCGTGATAAAGAACACACGTTTTGTCTAGTGGTTGCAACAACCAGAGACTTTAATAGCAATGTCTTATTTACAGGCGTGTACATGTGTGCATCCATCTGCATTCCAAGGCTGTCCGCAAAACTGGTTGGGAAAACAAAGAGTACAAAAGAGAGCCACTTCCTGCTCTATGGATGATACCCTCAGCAACAAGAGCAGACAAGTCAGAGCAAAACAAAAAAGGAAGAGAAAGAAAAAAAAAAAAAAAACATGCACAATTAAACCACAGGAGATGAAACAGACCCCTAGCATGGCTGCATCCTGAATGGGGGTGTATTCACCTAATCAAAGGAGGACTCATTTACCCAGGAAAGAATAATCGCACGGAATGAGATGGCTTGGGCTCCTCTGATTGCAAAGCCACGACATAAAGGGTCTGCTTCAGTGCAGACGAAAAGGGACTTCAACATGAATTCCTTCAGCTTATCATATAAGAAAAGAACAGAACATTAAACACGTCCATACAGTATACTGAAAGTGGGATTGAAGAGATTTATTTGCTTATTTATTGATTTATTTATTTGATGGATGACAATATGGGCGAAACATAAAGGGATTAAATATTTATTTCAAGTTATGGTTTAATTCCACGTCACGTGACGTATAACACATTTCCAGAAACACTCCATAATTACACTCCGACTTTAATTGGATGTAAATGTTTCATGTTTAAAATAAATACACAGACAATAAAAGCGTACTGCCTGACCACATCACATGTAACAACTCTAATAAAAAAAAATGAGAGAGAGAGAAATTTTAATTTCATGTCATGTACAGAGAGAGAGAGAGAGAGAGAGAGAGAGAGAGAGAGAAGAAAAGTGCTGCTTTAAATTCAATTCATCCAACACTGCCATTCACAGAAAGGAAAAGATATTTGTGAATGGTGACCAACAGCCACTGGCTGCTTCCAACGTCATTGCAAAGGGAAAAAAAAATAATAGAGGAAATAAAGACTAAGGAAAAAATAAAAACGATACTGCCCCCTATGGGCTACCAGGGCACAATGCATGCCGTTACTATACTGCAGATTATCACGTGGCATTCACTTACAAATCCAAGAATGAAAAGAAAAGAAAAAAAAACAGAGCGCTTAATCTTAAATCACTAATGATTTCTGCACAATTACAGAGAGATCAGCATCCACAAGTTTACATCTAGAAACATAGAATGTGTCTCACGCCATCCATCAAACGGCGTTAGTCAAAGCAGGGGAGAAAAAAAAAAAAAAAAAAAAAAGACACTCCTCATCCATCATCCTGAAATAAGCACATGACTTTTCTCTGAGTATTTTATGCACAGAGGGTGTTTCAGTTTTCTTTTCTCTTTACACTCCTGGTGGTCCCTCAGCTGCGGGGAGGCCAGAAATTCCGTGTCGGTTTCCAACAAGCTGGTGCAGGAAGACAAAAATCAGAATCATCATGAATCATGAGCTTACGTGCTTTAGTAATTACTATTAAAAGTAAACAATTACACATACAGAAGTGTAAGAACACGACACTTTAATAGATGAAGAGGACTCTGGTGCGTGGGAGAGACGAGAAAGAGTCGGCCATTTTGCGGATCTTGGCGTAGTTGATGAAGCCGCGGAGGAAGAGCAGGAACCCTGGAACACGTGAAAACTCATCACTGAGTCTGTATTACACATCACAGCACCCTGAAGATGATTAGTTTCCCATTACGTTACGTCCCTTTGACTTTTACTCGCCTTCTACAGCAACAGCTTTCTACTAATTACAATTTTCTGAAATTACAGCTTCAGATCCAGAAAACAAATCGATATCGATGTTTACACGCTTCTAATGTCTTTATTTAGAGCGTTTGTCATACACGTCTATGTGAACGATTATTGTTACACATTAGGACGAATGCATTAATGATAAACCTAAATAAAATCAACAATTTCTGACCAATCAGATTTGAGCATTCATCAGCACTGTGGTATAAATGATAGGAAAGCAAATATGAAGAATGCTTGTGATGTCCAGACTTTATTTTGTGAAATTCATTGACAGGAGATTGGCGTACTCACCGAGCACCAGGAAAACCCACCAGAGCCAATACTGACCCTCAAAGTAGCCAGGGAAATATGTGGAAAACTGAAAATACACAAAGCACAAATATCATTTTGAAGGAAACAAACCAGAGCGAATGTTTAAATCTCATGGAAGTGATGATGATGATGATGATGATGATGATGAAATATTTGGAGGACATACTCTCACGATCAGGATCCACTTGATCAGGGACAAGCCGAAGCCAGAGATGGCGCCATAACGACCCGCCGCCGAAGTGGTCAGGCAGAAAGACAGGAAGAAACCGATCCAGTTGAAGAGGAATGCCACTAACAGGAAAAAAAAAAACAAACCTAAAGCACCCTTTACAACTCCTAAGGCATTCCTAAAATATCCCGAAACACTAAAATGTGATGTGAACATGTTTCATTCACGTTTAAATCAGATGTGCTGGAGAGATGAACAACTTTGAGACAATAAGACCTCTGCTTATGAAACCACGGCCTTGGCGCTATACGTTTTTCTATCATATGCTGATTACGGTAAAGTACAAAGTGAGCTGAGATCAGCTTTATGTTCATTACGCAGAGATGAATTACTCTGGCAGCATCTCAAATGCCTTTAAGTATACTGCGTTCTCTCATTTAATTTCTTTTGTTTTAAGAAAGCAATTCCAATTCACCTCAGTGTCAAATGAAACTTCACCCAACGCTGGTAACTGGTCTAACTGGTCTTACTGTTGTGTTTGCCGGACTCACCAACAATTTGTACATTATGATGTTCGCCTTCGACATAAAAGCCAAACAGAAATTTATCATTTTATCCAATTTGGTGGAACTACGAGTTAGGGTTTCGTCCTTTCTAATACCATTTTGTTCATTACAACAGTGTTATCAAGCATTAGCTAACCGGCCAAACTGTAGATTTGTCTCAGAGGAATGAAACATAATTATGATAATCACAAAGTCTCCCCCAGTGATTATATACGTGTCGTGCTTGTCTGAACTGAACATCTGACATTCATTCCAGTCTAATCTAAGGAACACTGGGCGTGAGGCGGTACAGCTCACAGCCTGTTAATCTTTAAGCCATTTGGGTGAAGAGCACTGATGCTCACAGAACACTTACTAAAGAAAGTCAGCATGAAGATGCCATCGTTGCCGATTCGCAGCTGGTCCGCATCCTCAAAGTCATCCCTGGCCACAAAATCCTCATCCTGCAAAAAAAAAACATTAGAAATTAGAGATCATCGTAGTAAAGCTGGTTTCAGTTCTCTCTTCATGGTTCGGGTGTGTAACTCCACACAATACTGTAGGTGTGTTTTGTAAAAAGGCTGTTCACCGACAAAACCCAAATGACAAAACCTCCAAATAACAAAACCTCCAAATAACAAAACCTCCAAATAACAAAACCTCCAAATAACAAAACCTCCAA
>JAOVYU010000026.1:22684654-22697280 GCA_025674565.1 Synodontis membranacea
ACATCGTCAGAGCCATAATGGATATTCTCATGTCAAAGTTCCTCCAGTGCCCACCACCCATTTACCACCTCCACCACCTCCACCTCCACCTCCACCGTCTGTCCATTTAGAGAGTTGCGTAACAAATAGGAATATTGGAACCTCTGTGTTGAGCCAGAGTCCTGAGGGTCAGTTTTCTGGTGTTTCCCCCTTAAAGCATCAAGCATCTAATTCTGAAATCTTGGCTTCCAGGCCTAACCTCGTCTACGATCTCTGGGTTCCTCAGAATTATGAGAGAAAGCAAGACGTTGTGGAAAAGGCCCCAGAGTCCAAGTCAGCAGCCGTCTTTAATCGATTGTCGCTTCAGACATCGCAGCCTGAACATTTACAGCAGAACATGGAGAGGCAGTCAGAAATTCAACACAACAGGTCACATTCAGCGTGCGGGGCTACGGTCTCCGAGCAACAGCACACAATCAACTCCTCACACATGGCACAAATCAGTGGAAGTATTCAGCACAAAGGACAGTTCTATTTTGTCACTGGTTTGTACAAACCGTGTGAGTCCAGTGTTCCACCTCCACCATCACAGTGTCCGATAGACAGTATCAGCGCTCACACACGAGCTGAAATCCAGAGATCACATAACACGGTGGAGAACATGTTTAAAAATGTCCCACTGAGGAAACAGAGCTGCGGTGAAATCTTCTATCAAGAGAAAAAATCAACCCCACCAAATGGAGACGTGGAACCTTTAAGTAGTCGTTGTTTCTCAAAGTCTCAAAGTATCGCAGATTTGGAAGGCATAGGCAGACATCACACCAACAATCACCCGATCTTCTACTGTGGTCCAGAGGAAAGCTTCTCAACATCATCTCAGCATAAACCTGTTCCTTCTCTCATTAACGTATCAGACCAAAATATTCATTTAAAACATGATGAACCTGTGAACACAGTGACAAGACAACCCTTAGCTGATATGCCTACAGAGAAGATCAGCAAAGAGACAACTCCTCTTCTGTACCACCTCACTGGAGCCAGCAGAGCGTCTGCCATGAAGAGCGTAAAAAATGAGAAGAACTCTAGTTTGGGAAGTAATGAATCAGCCTGGAGTAAAGATCATCAGGAAGCAGGACAGCTGTCTGTTTCTCCTGGTGGTCAGTCGTTGCACAGTGACGTGGCTAAAGAGGCGAAGTCGAACGAGTTTTATTATCTGTGCAGCACCATGGATGATTCCTTCAAAAAATATTATAAAGAAAAGCTGAAGGATGCACAAACCAAGGTTTTAAGAGAGACTTCATTCAAAAGAAAAGATCTCAGTCTCTCTTGGCAAAAGGTCATTGAGCAGTGCTGTGATAAGAAGCTCTCCGCAGGACCTTCTGCACCTCCTTCACAAGAAAACCCCAATCCAGCTCATCTACACACACTTCAGAACACAGATACCCTCAATAGCCATGAGATTAAGAAGGAGACAGCGAAGCAGCAAAATATCGCTCAGCCGCAGGTGCCTCGAGTAGGCTATAGGAAACGTCTGACTCTGGAACAGAAGAAGCTTTCCAACTCCGAGCCAGAAAAGCTGCACTGTTTGGGAGACGGGCCGACGCACGTGACCTGCCGCTCCCTCGGCAGTGAGAGTGAAGGACTGCTCTCCGAAGAACATCTTTGTCAGCACGGTCTAGTCGCAGTCAGACGTAGCATGTTTGAGGTCAGAGGGCGCGCAATGTCGGCTTGCAGCTTCTCCAAAAGCACTCTTAAGCACTTTCAGCAGAAGGCCTTGGCCGCATATATGGAACGTAAAACTGGCAGCAAGGTAGCAGAGCCTCAGCAGGCAGCTCCACAGGCTCCGTCAGCAGGAAGACATTCTGACTGGGGTCCTAAACCTCATTCAGGATCCAAAGAGAAGCCGCTCAGGCCGCTCTCTGCTAGTCGTATCCATGATTCGGTTTCCGTCAGATACGGCCAGCTCACCGCGGCGCCACACGGCGGCCACTCACGGCAGTCCAGCTGGAAAGAGCGACCATCGCCTCCATCGGAGAAATCTGCTTCTGCGGAGGATCTCCTGGAGGAACAACAGCAACATCACTCATACAGAAGATGCAGCACTTCAACACCTCATTCCTTTCACCAGGTATGGAATTTATATTAATGTACAAACATGTGGGTCAAAGCTTTACCTTAAAGACCCTAAGAGTCACGTACAGTATATATACACAAGTGAAATAAATATTTACTGTTTTTGTTTGTTTACATTTTCACTTCTTGTGTTCACATAGAAACACTTCAGCTCCTCTACTCATGACAAAGAGCGCTCAAGGTAAGCTTCTCCTGCTTGATTTATAAGCACTGCTGAATACTGGACTCTGATTGGTCAGAAAGGGGTTGATTAGTTTTCTGTAACAGGTGTTCTGACAGTAGTGCAGGTTTATGTTAATGCAGTAATTAATAATAATCTCATCATTGATATTGTCAGGTTTTTCTGTAAGGAACTATTTATTTGACGTTTATGGAAGGAGTCTCCAGTGTCAGAGAGGTGAAGCTGTGACTTTAAGGTTTAATTCGATGCATTAATAATTACAGTAATGGAAGGTTTGTTAGGCAAGAGTGTGTGTGTGTGAGAGTGTGTGTGAGTGTGTGTGTGAGTGTGTGTGTGAGTGTGTGTGTGAGTGTGTGTGTGTGTGTGTGATTGTAAATCTAAAGCATGAAATCCTGTGTCTTTAGTGCTGAGGTTCAGGTGGAAGGAGAAGGAACAGTCTATAAGGAATATGCAGCGTCGGTTCCGGATCAGCAGAGGGTCCGAATGATGGCATCCAGAGGGAAGTCGATGGAGGAGCTCGGGATGTCCATTGTTTCCAGGCCTAAAGTTCTGAGCAAAAGCTCGGATCATCTGAATCAGGTGGAGGGAACACGCGTCCTGTCTGGCAGGGAGAAGAGAGACATCACTAAGCAGAACTTCGTGTCTTTGGTTGGTTCTGATTATAAGGTTCAGATCGGACCTGACCGCAGGACCTGTAAGGATCCCGATTCATTAGAGCTCAGATCTACAGCGGTCACCTCCTGGATCAGAACATCTTCTGTATCCGGTAAAGAAGGCAAAGCTACAGCTACAGCCGGTTCTCCCAGAGGAACCAGTGAGAACAATCTGAGTGTCAGGTATCATTTTCTACAATTAATTCTGTATTATAAATCTCTGAGAACAGTCCAGTGGAAGAAATCAGTTCTTTGTGTCTTTTCAGCAAAATTAAAACAGTTCCTCAAGAACCATTCTCAGTGAAGGATGAAACGTCACACAGAGATGTGAGTGATGTTCACCCCGTCCATGAAGTCTCCCTCGGCTTTGGGGTCACGACCGACCTCAGCCTGTGGCCTTTACCACCGGAGGCAGAAACACACGAGGGCACAAATTCCCAACATCCACTTTCCCATCATCCTCAGAGGACAGACTCGGTGTCAGGGTGTGAACGGTTAGCAGCGGTTCCTGTCCCTGCACCTGATGGAGATCAGGAAAGGAAGAAGAAAGCAGATAGGAAGTGTCCTGTAGACCAGCCCCAGTGGGAGACGCTGGTTCAGGAAGTGGTCTCGGCAGACCGGTCATTAGCTTGCATTCTGTATCCTGTTGTTAATCGGAAGACAGCCGTCATGCTCATGGAGCAGATGTTATCTGAAGACAGTCCTTTGATGGAAGATCACTATAAGAAAAAGCAGGAGCAGAAAGTTCCCACACCTCAGCAGACGACACGCAGGTGACGGTTAAAGAACCTTCTGTATTTACATACCCTGTACTCACGGGCTCCGAGTGCTCTTATTCTTTATATCTCAGAAATATTTTCAAGTTTGTGGTTTAATGGAGGAGGTACGACTTTTGTACAAAAGAGTTAAAATATTCAATATCACAAATATAAATAGGAACCTAGAAATAGTGCAGAATAATGAATGTAGAAGATATTGCTGCAGAATATGAAATATTGAGAATTTCCTTTTTTTTGTTATTTAAAAAACAATTTTTATTTCGAGTTTTAAATATTCCCAGATTTTCCGTGTGATCTCAGACTTTTGGTCCTCGCTGTACACACTCCATACACGTCACACACACAGACACGTGTCTAGGTCTATAACAGTTCCTGACTTTTCTCTGTCATGACATTTTCAAGGCCGTCTCCTGCTGCTGATGATTATGATGGTGATGATGAGGATGATGATGGTAATGTGAACGGTTCCTCGACACCGAACGACGTCACGATTCCTCTGTCTGCTCAGCATCATGCGCTGTACAGTACAGGAGCGAGCGTCGCTGACAAGAAGGTACATTTATTAACACGTGCAGTGATTATTGAATTTTTTTTAATTTTAGTTTTGTCTAGTCTTCCTAGATCCCACTTTATTAGGAACACCCGAACCCCGCTCAGACCATCATGCGTCCGCAGCGTACAGTTTCAGGTTTTAGTTAATGTTCACACCAAGCATCAGAATGGGAGGTGATGTCAAATGTCAGTGACTGAGCGTGGCATGAGTGTTGCTTTTCCTGACCTGGATGATTTTATGATTTTATGATAATTGTATGAATACGCAGGCGTTCTTATTAAAGTGACCAGTGATTGCATCATTTCTATTTCAGTAAACTGAACCTAGACTAACCATCCTCTTTTATTCTCCTGACGCAGAGGCAGCTGATGGCTCGTATTAAAGATCAGCTGAAATCTCTGGAGGGAATGCGCTCGTCCCTGCAGCACCAGGAGAAGGAAATTGGACTTCTGGGTAATTCTCTGGAGGTTCTGGTGCGCGAGCGCTGTTTACCTGCCGAGCAGGAGCGCTACACGCAGTTCATCGAAGACCTGGAGCGCGTCGTCAGCCTGCTGCTGTGTCTCTCGGCACGTCTGGCCCGCGTACAGAACGCGCTGAGCACGGTGGACGAGAACACGGACCCTGAGGAGAAGGTGTGAGAGCTGCGTTACACTCACGTGAATTAACAGTAGAATAAGATTCATTATTTCTGTGGATTATGACAGTGTCTGGTCTCTCACAGGGTCAAAGGGGTTAAGTAGTGATTTTTTTAAGTAAAAAAGGAAGTAAAGGAAGTGCTTTATTCCTCAAGAGAAATGTGACAGCTCTTTTTTATTTGCTTTTCATTCGTTGTGGAACAAGTTCCTGTTATCACTTACTGTAAACATCTGCACTGCTGTCAGGGCTGCTGTTCTAGGAAATGAATCAACAGGTGAAGAACGCAGTGGTGTGAGGTCTTTATTTATTGTGGTCAGTTTTTATGTTTTGTGTTACGGTATGAACTTTCCTTTTACGAAGCGGCTGTACATCAGTCATTTTCCCTCCTGAGGGTTTGAGTTGGGCGTGTCTGTGAGTAATGGCAGTAATGTGGTGAGGTCTGTTCTTCTCTGTACACGTGTTCATAAACAGCTGTAAAGGTAAGTGAGCTTTAAAGGGGTTAGTGCTTTTAGTTCTCAGGAGGCTGTAGACGACTGTGTACGGTACGGTTGGATTGTCTCTGCTGAGCCTCTGTGTGTGTTGTGTGCTTTGCTTGGATAAGCAGTTCCTGGTAGCGTATCACCGAAACTGACGTCTGGTTTCGATGGCTTTACGTCTGCACTGCCCTCCGGTGGCAAATATTTCAGCAACCGTCGCCTGTAAAGTTCTGCAAATGTGAAAGAAATGTCTCTAACGTCCTATGATTTTTTTTTTATTATTGTTGTTAATAATATTGGCATTTTTGATGCACATTCTTTAAGTTCTTTTGTGTACTTGTTAAATGGGATGGGCAAAAATAATGACACCCTATACACCCGACATGATTAACTCCCGACTCTGCGGTAGATTTGACTTTGAGTTTACGTACCGCGGCATTTAAATAATTAGAAAATAAAGGATTTCAGGAATAAAGTGTGTTAAAATAGTTACACTTTAGCTTGTACTTTTGTGTTCTTCTTTATTGTTATTCAGTAGCCACTAAAACACAGTCCGGGAGGATTTCTGGACTTTTCCCCTGAATCCTGCACAGATTGTTTCATACGCAGGAAATTGAGGTTTTTAATGATTTAGATATATTCGGTAAAATATTAGGAACATGAAACTCCTCCAGTTAGTGAAGCTGTAAAAGTTATGAATAGTTCAGATGTGCACGTGTGAGTAATTTCCTGCAGTGCATGCTCAGTTTATTAAAATTGCATGCATGTAGTTCAGACCTCGAAGTCACCAGAAGGACATAGCGTTTGTGTCAAAAACAGGAGATGATTTTAAACTCAAAATAAATAGACTGACGTGATGATATCTGAATCTTCATGACCAGAATCCAGCATTACTGAGACACGCCCCTGGTGTAGACAAACCCCGCCCCCTTGTGTGTAAGTTAAATCTGTGGTTAACTAATCAGAAGTCATAATGACTTTGCACTCAGGTCGTTCTGATGCGTGATGAGTCGGTCTGAGTCGGTCTGATGCGGTCTGATGTGTGATGAGTGTGTGTTCCTCTTTCTTTTCACTCCTTCTGCAGGAATCTCTGGTCAGTAGACATCACCTCCTCTGTAAACAGAGAGAAGATGCCAAGGACCTGAAGGAGAACCTGGACCGGCGAGAGCGCATGGTGTCCACGTTCCTGGCCAAACAGCTGACAGAAGACCAGCTGCAGGAGTACCGGCGCTTCATCCAGAACAAAGCCTCGCTCCTCATCCGCCAGAAAGACCTGGACGAAAAGCAGCGACTCGGCGAGGAGCAACTCGAGGCTCTTCTCATCAGCATTCCTCCGTGAACGACGGACTTTTCTCCACCGACTCTGTGGATAAATTTATAACATCCTGTAAGGCTGTTGGAGGAGTTTATCATATAAACCACATGAACATTTTCAGATCAGAAAAAATTGACCTAAAGCAATTAATAACCGAGGCAGTTTTCCAGATGTTCTCTGAGATGGAGGACGTAAACATCTGCGGTTGAGTCTGTGTGATGCTGCGGTGCTGAACTGCTGAAGCCAAAACATGTGAAAAGGAGAAACTTTTATAGAGATAGTGTCTCTGTGTGTGTGTGTGTGTGTGTGTGTGTGTGTGTGTGTGTGTGTGTTGTATTATTTTACCTTTACATGTGTATATTTGAGGTCCTTTAGGGTTAAACTTAGCAGAGCTGGAAATGAGAACATTAAAAAAAAAGAAAAAGAATTCTTCTATTTTCTGCTGTAGTGTTTAATTTATTTTAGTCTTGATGTCATGATGCACTTGAAATGAAACCAAAACAAGGAAAAGAGCACTTTGTTATTGTACCCCTGTGTACATTTCTAATTTCATAAGTAACAAAATACATTCATTAATGTCTATTTATTTTATTGATATTAAGTCCTAATGATTTTCATTGACATTTAAACGGCACGTGCATCATTAAACCCGGACTTTAGGTTCAGTTCGTCACGTCTCCTTCCTTTAAGCTGATTGTTATCAGATCAAACGTGTCGTTAACAGAAGTGTGAACTGTTGTAATAAGAGTGTAATACAGTATAATAATCTAGCAGTGAGAGGAAACCAATCATTCTGAACAGAGGAAGAGCTCTGTATTTTATAGCGCTCAGGTCAAACACGGCTTCCTTCCTGTTTTCACATGAAACCGAAGCAGCGGGCCGCGTGTTCCTCTCGCTAAGAGGAGGCTCGCTCTGCAGAGTTCCTTTAACAAAGCAGGAGTCTGGTGTAGGTGTGTGTACGATTAAGGGTTAATAAAAAGAGTAAATGTAAAATCTGCTTTTTGGAATGTGTTGATGTCTGTTTTTTAATGAACAACAACAAAAAAGAAAAGATCTGATTGCGTATAAATGATCTGCAGGCTGGAGTCAGTCCATCCTGAGCGACTCTGAGACAAAAACTTTAACATGTTTGAAAATAAGAGTAAAAATAGTTGGGGTTTTTTGGCATTTTTTGCACCCAGAATTCTAGCCAGTGTACTGTACTGTATATTATGTAGTTTTGAGTGCTATAAGTGTCTTCTCCTTCCTTTAGGAGTCACACTGCACTATTGCGCTCTATAAACTGAAACCAGTGTGTGTTATTAACAGTGAATGATTTGTTCTTCAGTGCATTGTGTTTACTTTGTGTTACTTTCCCTCTTGATTGTTTTTGCCTTTTACATGCAGTTTATTTCAGACTGGATGACATTTTTCCAACTTCACATGAGTTTTTTTTTTTTTTTTTTTACAAATTGAGCCATTATAAACGCATTTGTCTCGGCTGTCTTCCCATTATTAGCCGTTTGCCGTTTCTGTTGCATAAACACACGCGGATTTGTTTTGGCTTGTGTGTAGTTTGACCCCTAGAGGTTAAGTGAGTCTTTCCTTTTTTGCAGGTTTGTGTTCGTGGCTTTAAGGAATTTCAGAGTTTTGCAAAGGACTAATGGTGTTTCCACACAAACACAGAAGTCCCCCGGCAGCAGGGTGGCACATTCCAGCATGTAGAGTATGAGTCCACACCTGCTTCCTGTCCTGCATACGGGCAGCTGTGGCGTCTTTCTCCTGACGTTGCTTTGGTCTTCTGTTTGTTTTATTATTTTATTATGATCCAAAAAGAAGTAGAAAGGTTAGGGACACTTTAGGAGGAAACTTGGAACGCATTAGGCGCTCTCTACAAACCGTCTACAGACCATCATCATCATGTCAAATGATATTTATCAATCTGTCATCAACACATAATAAAATAACACATGAACTGGGAAAATCCTTGTTCTGATAACTCCAGATGTTCCTGAACTGAAATGTGTCACTTTTTTATTTTAAAACTTTTATAGTCTGGTTACACACAAAAGTGAAAAACAATCACGTTTAATGATTTTATTCCGTCTCCATTTAAACACACCAGTGATTAGATTTTTAATTCAAAGCTGTTTATAAATGTACTGTGACTTAATTGAATCTAAATTATGTAAAAAATAATAAAAATGGGCATCACGGTGATGCCGAGGGAAACGTTTTCTCCTCAGCTTTGATCCTGAGCTTGATTTGCTGTACGGAGTTTCCTATGTTCTCTACATGTCCAGGTTCTCGGGGTTCTCTCGGGAGGTTTTCCCGCCTCGTGCCCAGCGTTCCTGGGAGAGACTCCGAGGATAATGATGATAACTATGGCCATGAATCTAGATCTAAACCCACTGTGTTCATTGCTTATAGACATTTTGCAGCTGTGTTTGTTAAAATGCTCCTTATCGCTGAGCGTGATCTTCCCACAAAGCCTAGACGAGTTTATTACAGACACTTTAGACAGAAGAACCCACTTTTGGAGAAATATTTTTCCAGAATTTAGAAAACACCTGACAGGTTTTCCTGGTCACATGTTGGAAAAAGATGTTTAATTTTTTCTTTTCTGTCCCGTTTGTGTGAGTCTGGGTCCCGTACTGTGGCCTCTGAAGCATGAGTTTCTACACTGTGCTGCTACATGATGGTCTGATTACATAATTAGCTTGTTTTTAGCTGTAAATAAATGACATCATGAAAGCAGTGGAGAAGCACCAACACCTTCTCTACCCACAGAGTCATGAAGAACTCGATCACACTCTGCCCTGCCTTCTTCTTTCAGTGAAAGCCTCACGTTGGTCTGAGCTCAGCAGTAAAAACAGCAGCAGCAGCCACAGCACCACCACACTTTCTTCAGCTTTAACCACATTTTCTCAGCTAAGTGTAAAGTGAGTCAGATGACCAGCTCCATGAAGGAACATGTGGCTGATGAAAGCCACCACAACTACATATGAACATACAAACTCATGCTGAGCTCCTCAGAGGTAGACGAATTTCAGCTCAAAACTCAACTGCTTACACACAGACTCTCTCAGAGTAACACAAACAGTCACAGAGTAACACAAACAGTCACAGAGTAACACAAACAGTCTCGGAGTAACACAGACAGTCTCGGAGTAACACAGACAGTCTCGGAGTAACACAGACAGTCTCGGAGTAACACAGACAGTCTCGGAGAAACACAGACAGTCTCGGATTAACACAAACGGTCTCGGAGTAACACAAACAGTCTCAGAGTATCACAAACAGTCACAGAGTAACACAAACAGTCTCAGAGTAACACAAACAGTCACAGAGTAACACAAACAGTCTCAGAGTAACACAAACAGCCACAGAGTAACACACACATTCACAGAGTAACACAGACAGTCACAGAGTATCATAAACAGTCTCAGAGTAACACAAACAGTCTCGGAGTAACACAGACAGTCTCGGAGTAACACAGACAGTCTCGGAGTAACACAGACAGTCTCGGAGTAACACAAACAGTCTCGGAGTAACACAAACAGTCACAGAGTAACACAAACAGTCCTTAATCTCCAGGTACAATAACTTTATATAAATGTAGATTGTTTTTGCAAAGGAATAATACTTTTGATAGAAATAATCATACTGGGATTTATTATTATTATTATTATTATTATTCATACAGTGTTTAAAGTGATTTTTTTTACAGACTCACAGACACTGAGAGTAAATATTATATATTTTACAGTGTGTATAGTTTGCTCAGTGTCCATATCTGTGAAAATGTGCCATATATTTATAGTATTTAGGTACATTAATAAGAAATCTTCAGAGGCACCATTTGTTTTGAATCAGATGATTTATCTTGAACATTCGTAGTGTACGTGTTATAGAGAAGTCAATACAGGTTTAATTCATCAAGTGGTCTAATCAAACTAATCGATAAGCAATATACAAGCAAGAATTAATCTATTTATCTTTAGCTTTAAATCCTAATGCCAGTACATGAGTTTTAATTACTAGTTAAAATGATAAACAATAATTCATTCGTTGAAAGACATAAATGATTCAGAATTTACACCAACACTGAACCTAAGACCAAATCATTCTGAAATTAAAAAGGATTTATTAAAATATGCGCAGGACCGAGTGAGCTACAGGTTAAAATAGCAGTGATGTCAGATATCTTCAACAGCTTTAAAGGTCTGAAAGGCCACGTAGAGAGAGCGTTTAGGAGAAGATATCAGAGCGAACCCTGGGCACGGGGCCTGAACGCTCGCCCCTTTCATCCTTTGCCTCCTCGGCCACGGACAGGAACGTGCCTCTGGATTTGGGTTTCTTCTTGTAGCCTATTGTTTGTTGCTGGAAGAGTCGGCTGATGGTGTGAGTGGGCTTGTGAGCGTCAGTGTCCTCGGGGATCTTCTGAGGCTCAGCGTGCACCTCCTTGATCCCTCCCAGCAGCGCGCGGATCGAGCGTGAGGCGCATTCTCCCAGGTAGTGGTGTGCCTTTTTCCCGGAGTTATCCCGAACATTACAGTTGGCACCGTATTCATTCACTAAGATGCCTATGATATACTCTTGACCATGGATGGCAGCGACGTGCAGCGGCGTGTAGCCGGCGTAGGACTTGCCGTTGACGTCCACGCCCCTGCCGTTCTTCCTGGACAGGTCGATGATCTTGCACAGCATGTCGGCGTTCCCACACTTGGCTGCCCAGTGGAGGGCCGTGAAGCCAGAAATGAAATCCTTTTTCTCTGCCAGCTGGGTGTCATTTAGCAGCAGGCCATACACCAGACTCCAGTGTCCTGACGCAGACATCACCATCCACTCGTGCTCAGAGCTTTCTAGAGGGACGATGTCACCGTACTTGGGCTCATCTGCAGGTTTGGCACTTTTGCAGTGTCTCCGTGGCTGTGGAGAGCTGCTGATTCCCACACTGTCCACAGACGAGCGTCTCTTATTTCTAGGTGAGCCCGGAGGCCCTGGCGTGGAGCTCACTGGAGCCAAGCGAACCTTGACTGGATTGTTGTGGTCTGACGCAATTTTCATTTGATTCATCTCTTGGTGCTTCACAGGAGTGATACGCACCGGAGGCATGCGCAGCGGCAGGGCGTAAGGTTTGTGTGTGCTGGTCTCGGTGGTGTTGGAGCAGGTAGGTACGTGCTTCTGTGTGTCGTCTGTACCTGCTTTGAGAGGTGTTACGAAGTGTAATGACTTCTTTACCTTGAACTCTGTGGATCTGTGTCTTTGTAAAGCCAGTTGGATGAAGGAGGGTTCTGGAGAGCATTGTGAGGAGTCAGCTTCACCGTCTGAGGAAGCTTTCTGCTCTGATTTCTTCTCCTCAGGAGGTGTTTCTTCATCCTCACACACTTCTCTGTTCTCCTGTTGCTCTTCTGCTGCTCTGGACTCCACTTTCTCCTGCTCTTCATCTCCTCCCTCATGCTTCTGCTCCTCCTCCTCCTCCTCATTTTCGGACCTGTTCTTCAGTAAATGCTGGAACCTTTTCTTCAGCACCACGTGTTTCACCTCTTCTATTTCTTTCACCACGGCGAGGCTGTTGATGATCATTTTAAACAGATCTCTGTTCTGCTTCTTCTCGGTCACATCGCTGCAGTTTAGCGGATCTTTAAACTTCAGCAGCAGGTCGGAGTTTTTAATCTTCCCTCCTTCCTCCAGTAACACCGCCAGGATCGCCTCCTGCGTTAGAGCCATCATCACATTACACGATTTTACCCACTTTTACAGGGGTTTATTTTCTGAGCGCAGTTTCGAGCCGTTTCCTCTCTACCTGAAGCTCACCTGTCTTCCGGGTTAAAATCTCCAAAACACGTCACAACAAAAACCACACCTGCTGCAGCTCACCTTCACTCCACAGCCTGGAGCTCCAGCAGGACACACACACTGAACACACACACACACAC
>JAOVYU010000026.1:22712703-22724353 GCA_025674565.1 Synodontis membranacea
GACAAAATGTTCACTTGCTGCCTGATATATCCATCCACTAACAGGAGCCATGATGAAGAGATAATCAGTGTTCTTCAGTGATCATAATGTTATACCTGATCAGTGTGTGTGTGCGTGCGTGCGTGCGTGCGTGTGCGTGCGTGTGTGCGTGCGTGTGTGCGTGCGTGTGTGTGCGTGTGTGTGTGTGTGCGTGTGTGTGTGTGTGCGTGTGTGTGTGCGTGTGTGTGTGCGTGTGTGTGTGCGTGTGTGTGTGCGTGTGTGCGTGCGTGTGTGTGCGTGCGTGTGTGCGCGTGCGTGTGTGTGTGTGTGTGTGTGTGTGGTTAAACACGATGAAGTGATCATGTTGTTGTTTATGCATGAGTTCTCTCCATGTTTCATTTCTCTTTTATTTTGTTGTTTTTTTGTCATCTTTTTTCCTTTCAGTTAATTTATGAGCACCACATCGCAGGCTGAAGGTGGACTTTTCATCCATCATCATTGACATCACCATTTAGTTTTGTATTTTTTTTTCTGCCATTTTCCTCATTGACTTTTTGTAAATGGACCAAAGACACTGCCGAGGACCTCAGACACGCAGTCCGACTGTGAAGATCCACATTCCAGTTGTGTTGCCAAAATTTCTTTTATCTTTGACTGTTCAAATTATCTTCTTTTGGATTTTTATATAATATTCCTGTATTTGTATTTTCCCCCTTTGTTGTTATTATTATTATTATAGTTTTGAATTTCACTCATTATGATTTCTTATTGAAGAGAACAAGACCAATTGATGGACTGTTGTTTTCTCCGTGTTTAAGTTGTTTTATTAAATTTACGTAGTCCTTGGTGTGTGTGTGTGCGTGTGTGTGCGCGTGTGTGTGTGTGTGTGTGTGTGTGTGTGTGTGTGTGTGAGGGAGCGAGAGAGAGAGAGAGAGAGAGAGAGAGAGAGATTCTTCTCCCTCCTGTAAAGGAATAATAACAGGAATAGATCTCAAACATTTATTTGCTCAATATTGGTTTCAGCGTTCCAGCCCCAGCGTAATCCATTTCTGTTTTTGTTCTGGTTTATGAGAACTTCAGTCTCGTCGCATGTCTGTTTTAGTAGCTCTGAAATGATGTATGCAGATTTATATATGGTGTTTAGTGCTAAAGGTATGTTTTATAAGGAATGCAGATGATATAATAATCAAGCCATAATGACGAGGGTGAGACACAGCGTTGGTTTCTCTAAAGGAACTAACGTGACTTCAGGCACATGTTTTTATTAAAAGTCATTGTATTCTCAGATGAGTCGAATAAATGTACACACATATTTAACGTCCTGGACTGTCTGGGCTTCACTTCACAAAAATACAGTATACGCTGTACACTCACACTCAACATTCATTTACTCAACATCTGCTCTGAAGAATGGTTTAAACTACAGCATGAAAAGTCTTAAACTGTTTTTTTTTTATTACAAACTTTGCCTTAGGTGTTTATTTGGTGTCTTCTGTAAAATAGAGTGATTTTAAAATTTACAAACAGTTGTAATGTTAAGAAAGTAAAATATGATGTAATTGATCACTTTTTAGAGAAATAAACCTCATGCTGGAATCCTGATCTTCACTAGAATCTCCAAAAGAACTGTGGAAGATTCTCTCCAAGAAGACGTCAGAGCAGAGACTGAATATTAACGTCAATTTATTATTATAATGTCAGTTAAAAAGTAACATCAGTTCAAAATTAATGTCTCTTTATTAACATAATTTAAATATTAATGCAGTTTATTAACGTCAGTTAAAAATTAGTCAGTTGAAAATTAATGTAGGTTTATTAATATCAGTTAAAAATTTGCCAGTTTATTAACATCAGTTTATTTATGTCAGTTAAAATTAATGTCTCTTTATTAACATAATTTAAATATTAATGCAGTTTATTAACGTCAGTTAAAAATTAATGTAGGTTTATTAACCTCAGTTAAATATTAACATCAGTTTAAAATTACAGTCAGTTGAAAATTAATGTTGGTTTATTAACATCAGTTAAATATTGTCAGTTAAAAATTTATGAAAGTTAAATATGAATGCAGTTTATTAATCAGTTTATTAATATCAATTAAAAATTAATGTCAGTTAAAAATTAATGTCTGCTTATTAACTTTGTTTAAGTATTAATGTTAGTTATAAAGTAACAGCCGTTAAAAATTAATGTCAGTTTATTAAATTCAGTTAAAATTAATGTCCATTTATTAATGTAATTTAAATATTAACACAGTTTATTAATGTCAGTTAAATATAAACCTCAGTTAAAAATTAGTCAGTTAAAAATTAATGTAGGTTTATTAACATCAGTTAAAAATTAATATCAGTTAAAAATTAATGTAAGTTTAATTTATAAAGTTATGTATAATGTCAATTATTAACTTCAGTTTATGAACGTCAGTTTATTAATATCAGTTAAAAATTAATATCTGCTTATTAACGTTATTTAAATATTCATGTCAGTTAAAAAGTAACGGCAGTTAATGTCAGTTAAAATTAATGGCCATTTATTAACATAATTTAAATATTAACACAATTTAATAACGTCAGTTAAATATTAACGTCAGTTGAAAATTTATGCAAGTTTATTAATGTCAGTTAAAAATTCATGTCAATTTATTAATGTTAATTAAAATTAATGTCTGTTTATTAACATCAGTTAAAAATGAATGTAGGTTTATTAACTTCAGTTAAATATTAATGTCAGTTAAAAACTAATGTAAGTTAAATATTGTCAATTTATTAAGGTAAGTTCAATATTAATGCAGTTTACTAATGTCACTTTATTAACATCACTTCATTAATGTCAGTTAAAAATCAACAACAGTTAAAAGTTAATGTCAGTATATTAATGTCAGTTAAAAATTAATGTAGGTTTATTAACGTCAGTTACAAATTAATGTAAGTTAAATTTATAAAGTTATTAATGTCAATTATTAACTTCAGTTTATGAACGTCAGTTTATTAATATCAGTTAAAATTAATGTCTGCTTATTAACATTATTTAAATATTCATGTCAGTTAAAAAGTAACGGCAGTTAATGTCAGTTAAAATTAATGGCCATTTATTAACATAATTTAAATATTAACGCAATTTAATAACGTCAGTTAAATATTAACGTCAGTTGAAAATTTATGTAAGTTTATTAATGTCAGTTAAAAATTAATGTAGGTTTATTAACTTCAGTTAAATATTAATGTCAGTTAAAAAATAATGTAAGTTAAATATTAATGTAAATTTATTAATGTCAGTTAAATATTGTATATATAAAATAAGTTTATTAACATCACTTTATTAATGTGAGTTAAAAATTACTGTCAGTTGAAAATTAATTTAGGCTTATTAACGTATGCTAGAAATTAACATCAGTTAAAATTAATGTAGCTTTATTAACGTCAGTTAAATATTAATGTCAGTTAAAAATTAATGTAAGTTAAATATTGTCAATTTATTAAGGTAAGTTCAATATTAATGCAGTTTACTAATGTCACTTTATTAACATCACTTTATTAATGTCAGTTAAAAATCAACAACAGTTAAAAATTAATGTCAGTTAAAAATTAACGTCAGTTAGAAATTAATGTCTGTTTATTACCATCATTTAAATATGAATGCAGTTTATTAATGTCAGTTAAATATTAATGTCAATTAAAAATTAATGTAAGTTAAATATTAATGCAGTTTATTAATGTCAGTTTATTAACATCACTTTATTAATGTGATGTTAATAAAAGATTAACATCAGTTAAAGGTTAGTCGGTTTATTAGTCAGTTATGAATTAACATCAGTTCAGAATTAATGTCCGTTTATTAATATCATTTAAATATTAATGCAGTTTATTAATGTCAGTTAAAAATTAACATCAGTTAAAAATGAAAGTAGGTTTATTAACATCAGTTAAATATTGTCAGTTAAAAATTAATGTAAGTTAAATATTAATGCAGTTTATTAATGTCAGTTTATTAACATCACTTTATTAATGTGATGTTAATAAAAGATTAACATCAGTTAAAGGTTAGTCGGTTTATTAGTCAGTTATGAATTAACATCAGTTCAGAATTAATGTCCGTTTATTAATATCATTTAAATATTAATGCAGTTTATTAATGTCAGTTAAAAATTAACATCAGTTAAAAATGAAAGTAGGTTTATTAACATCAGTTAAATATTGTCAGTTAAAAATTTATGTAAGTTAAATATTAATGTCAGTTTATTAATGTCAGTATATTGTCAGTTAAAAATGAAAGTCAATTAAAAATTAATGTAGGTTTATTAATGTCAGTTTATTAAAGTCAGTTAAAAATTACAATCAGTTCAAATTTAATGTCGGTTTATTAATGTCAGTTAAAAATTAATGTCAATTAATGTCTGTGAATCCAGAGTCTAATCCCGGGAATGCTGGGAGTGAGGCAGGAATGTGAGCCCGGTCTGTCAGAGGGCATCATGGACACACTCTCAGTCACACCTAGCAGATCTCCATCCACCTACCTGCATGGATTTGATGAAACATGGTTTTTGGAGAACACAGAGCTCAAATTTAGCTTCATCGTAGTCAGTGTGCTATGTGGAGGATCAGAATGAAATGAGAAAACTGATAGTGTACCTCGAGCCCAAATTAGAAAAAAGTATTCCTACGGCACATCATAAACACACTCAGTGCACCACAGCGTGAAACAGAGGAGAAAGAGAGAACCTCAGGTATAGGAGGCTGAGTGACAGCACAGAGAGAAGACACGACTTCTGGGCCATAGAGTTTCCCGTGTGTTCATTTCCTTCGGTAATTACTAAGAGCACAGCAGTCAGGTCCTGACCACAACCTCACCTTTACTTCTCATCCTCACTGGAGAACTATTTCAGATCTTGATCCACAATTAAAAGACACGTCAAACCTTAAAGTGATTTAAATCCTCACTAGCAGCAGCAGAACATCCAGCAGGATTTCTGAGCGCTGTGTGTTAGTGAGCGCTGGACTGCACAACCAGAACTTCTTACACATCACAAAGTAGAACTCTGGGTCACGTGTGGTACCGTGGAGCTGCTCAGTTGCCGTGGTTCCGGGTTTGAATCCTGAGCACAGGTGGAGTTTCACATTCTCCCCAGTGTCTACCTGGGTTTCCTCGGGGTTCTCCAGTTTCCTCCGATCTCACATAAACAGAACAGTAGGGGGATTGGTGACCCTGACCTGGATGAATGAATTAAATATCTAACCATTTTGCCAAAAAGTTGAGCTTTTACGCTTCTCTCACTAACCCATATTTTCTTCAGCAGTTCAGAGAAAAGTGAGAATCAGTCGGGAGCAGCTTGCTCCAACTCCAAGATGATGATGACCAAAGCCAACGTAGAGCCGCTGAAGTGCCAGAGCTGGTGGCAGTGCTGTACGTGTCTCGTCCACAACAACGCCTGGAAGGAAGGTTTCTTCTGAATGAAGGTCTCAGAGCTGCGCAAACCCACATCACGAGCTGAAACGGACAGAAACACAGCCGCTGTCACAAACTCCAAATTAACAAAAAAAAGGAGAAGGAACTCTTTCTTCTGATTCTTCTCTCTGAAAACATCTACATCTACAACCCCAACTCTACCTCCACACCTCCACCTCTACACCCACAACCACACCTCCACACCGCCACCCCTTCACACCTCCACCTCTACACCCACAACCACACCGCCACCCCTCCACCTCCACCCCTCCACATCTACACCTCCACACCTCTACACACCTCCACCTAAACACCTCCACATCTACACCCACAACCACACCTCTAAGCCTCCACCTCTACACCTCCGCACCTCTAAACCTCCACCTACACACCCACAACCACACCACCACCCCTCCACTTCCACCTCTACACCCACAACCACACCTCTACACCTCTAAACCTCCACCTACACACCTTCACACCTTCACACCTTCACCTAAACACCTCCACATCTACACCTATACACCTCTACACCTCCACCTCTACTCCCACAACCACACCTGTACACCTCTATACCTCCACCTACACACCACCACACCTCCACCTCTACACCCACAACCACACCCCCACACCTCCACCCCTCCACTTCCACATCTACACCCACAACCACATCTCTACACCTCCACACCTCCTATAACTTGATTTATAAAATATTTTCTGCTCCTTCATCTCTCCCTGCTGTAAAAAGCCACTCGGAGCTGGCAGCTCAACTCCATGTCTCAGTTGGATGTGTTGTGTAGATCGGTGAACCGTTTTTGTCTTTCACACACTGGATATTTCGTTAACACACATTTTGTACATGAAGCTCCTTGAGGGAAAAAACAGGAATGATGTGTTATGTTTACAGGTAATAGTGACATTCTGAGGACAGATCGATATTTTATTCTTTGACACGTTGTTTCACGTCGTTCTTTTTTTTAGTGGATTGTATTCACAAGATTGCAAATGATGGATATTTATTTGAAAAAGATTTAAGGAAATTTATTTTTGTATGCTAGTAGATATTTTTTCATTTCATTAGCAGTTATTATTGTTCACAGTATTACACGCGAGATACGAAGAGATACGAACACACCTCTTTATTTGGTTTATTTACTTTGCTATCAGTAAATACATTTTTTGTAACGATCTCTCTAAAAATGAAACGGTAGTTTTAAAAGCGTTTTTCTAACTGCTTTTTAAAAGCGTGCCAAAGCAGCACTGCAGCAGTTTCTGACAAAAAAAACACGAAAAACATCAGTGATGAGCTCAAGACTTCACCAAGTCCACGCTAACAGCAGACTGTGAGCTGCGATCACATCGCGTGAGGTTTTAGACGCGCGACACCGCCGTCAAACGTTTCTCCAGTTCTGTGACATCATCGCTTTTCATGAACATTATTTTATGAAAGCGCAAAGACAACTTATTATCTGAAATACATTTATCAATGATTGGTACAAGCCAGATCAGTGCCTTGACCAAATTTAACTCCCGCTGTTCCACTGCGGCGTGTTAGCGTTAGCATGTTAGCACATGGCCGCAGCTCGTTCCTGGCTCAGGGCCAATCGACCTTAAATCAGTGCAAAATCTGAGGGACCAAGACAGGTAGTTAAAGCCTTGTTTTAAAGAGAGGTTTCGTTTTCTCTTGTGCTTTTTTTGTACAGCTGTATTTAGTGTTAAAACAATGACGTCAGCTATGATTTACATTTAGAAAGAGAGAACTGCGGTCAGGAGTAAAGGTTCTGGTACAGCTTAGCAAAGACGATCCGCTCTGCTCCATCGGGTCTTTAACTGACCCGGAACCTGCAACGAGAAACGTCAATAAATAGATCCGATTCACTGCTTGAAAAGTTGCTGTGTGTTGAGTCCATGTGAATGCTTCATTAAAGTCCTAAAAGAAATGTGAAAGACCTCAGCTTTAAGAAATCATAAAAACTTTCTACCAAAATGACACGGAAATGAGGGTTTTATTTTTTAAGCATCTCTACGCTTCCTTACATTTTGCATAGAGAACAGTGTTCTTGGTAAATTAATAAACTTTTAGTTCAATTCAATGACTTGAACATAAACCTGTTAGGAAATTAGTAAAAAAGAAAGAGATGTGAAATTTGATGTCATACATGAGTTTCTCAAACTGCACAAACCGATACAACGCCTCGCTCAAAGTTAATCGTTCTAATAATTTATATTATTATTATAGAAAGTAATCATTAATTATTATTGATAAACAAATTGAAATGATTGTAGCATCAGACTGCTACATAAAAAGATTAGAAAATATCAAGCGGATCTGAAGACTTTCTGAAGCTGCTGTAAGTCGTGAAAGTAAAAAACTACTTGAGTAATTTAATGGTTGACATTTTCTTAATGGCAGAGTTAAATGCATGACTATTATTATTATTATTATAATGATTAATTGTAATAAAGTACTCAAATACATAATTAGATTATAAAAAGTAGTGAGAAGATGAAGTTACAGTAGTAATTCTCCACCACGATCAGCTCGTACACTTACACAAAACTCAAACACTTACTTCACGTCTCCAGAACAAACCGCACCTGAACACACGCATCCAGTGTCATAATTTACATCTTTATTTGTCAAACCAAACCAGTTTGTAACAGTTAAAGCAAAAAAAAAAAAAAAAAAAAAAAACCTATAGATATATTTATACATATATATATGATACAGCTTTGACAGATTCCTGTGGAGCGAAAACCATTTACAAAAAGAGAGGAGATTTACAAAACCTAGTTTGGTAACAACATACGGTATCTATAAAGAAATATATATATATATAATAAAAATAATCTACCAAACACCTTATTGCTCTTAAACCGCAGTCTGGCAACATGTGAAATCTTTAAAGCTTTATAAAGAGAGAAGAATAATTACATAGAGAGAGAGAGGAGTCAAGTTTAGGCACAGTGTTGGCGTGAACGTCTCCGAGCCAACAGAGGAGCTGATCACCGCACCACCATACCAGTGATGGCACCCTTAGGTTTACTTAAAAAAAAAAAAAAAAGCTTGGCGGAAACTTTCTCTAACATTACAGCTATAATATTAAGACTAGCCCTCAAAAAAGCTCCCATTTTCAGAAGTCTGAATTTGGCCCAAGTTCCTGTACTGATTAAACGGAGCTCAGATCTGTCCAGCGCTGAACCCGGAGTGGAGGATTTACTCCAGAAGTGCTCCTCTCCTCCAGATCTGATCAAGGGACCAGGTGTGTGTGTGTGTGTGTGTGTGTGTGTGTGTAAGATTTCCCCACCCAATACAAAGTGTGTGCAGTGCATTTCCTTCAGAAGTACAGTATCTCCTATAGCTCTCATATTACAAAAAAGAAAAAAAAAAAAAAAAAAACTGCAAGATGTTTCAAAAACTGGTCGTCACCAAGACGGGACACAGTATTCATCAACACCAGTCACGGTGACAACAAGCAGCCCACGTTTGCGTGTGGACGAGTGGGGTATAAAGAAAAACTGCCAATTTAAGATTCGAAAAGAAACTTTTCTTTATGAAACATAATCTTCGATCTCAGCTGTCAGACACAGAAGCCTCTTTTGCGCAGCAAAATTCCTGAAACTCCTGAAACTTCATGTGCACACAAAAGCACAAAACATAAATTAAAAATCTAGGTTTTTTTTTTTGCGTTCTTTAAATGGATTGCTTTATCTGAGGTATTTCTACGTTTTCTTTAGCGTGATATGAAGGTTCCCCATACAGCAGTCGTAATAATGCTACACGTAACAGTATGATGTAGAGTCTAGAACAGAAATTCTACCCTCATTTAAAAACAAAAACAAACAAAAAAAAAGGCATAAAAAGTTTGAATAAATCAACTTCCCACATAAATATTACTGATAGAAGCATAAAATAAAGTATCGCAAAGGGTCAACAAATATTATATATATATATGTAGTTGAACTGACAAGTCTAATGCTCAGCAGAAAACCTATAAGCATATTTGTGACTCACAATCTGTCCTTGTAAAATAATAATCTAAAATAACAGTAACATTATCATCGGGCACCAGCTAAAACCTAAACGGCAAAAAAAAAAAAAATCTATAAATACAAATTACACAAATATATATTTATGTCTTTCGTGAAAAGGGAAATTCCTTTTTTGGTTATGATATAGTGTGTGCAACCTGAGTCCCTCCTGCCCCTGTGTGTGGAGAGAGCGCGCACGAGTGTGTGTGTGTGTGTGTGTGTGTGTGTGTGTGTGTGATCTTAATGTTCAGTGAACAGGAAGAGCTGAGATTGTAGAAGCCCTGTAGCTGTTTGGTCGTCCAGCTTCTTAGTCAGATGTTTGATTTATTTCTGTTGTGAACTAACTCACAGAGAACCTGCAGAACAAAATACAGAGAAAAACATTTCAATCGACAAAATCATTTAAGGGGCAAAAACTCTGATCCAGCTGTTAAACTTCACCGTGAGATGAAAGCGTGTGGCAGATGTTTACAATGAAAGTGTTTATTCTAATGTGTGTAGATGTGTAATAAAGACGTTATTTCAGGAGCATGAGACGTGTGAGGAGGATGAACACAGACCTCTGCACGCGCTCTACGATGTGACTGATCATCTTGTCGGTGATTCCAGGGCAGACGTCTTCAGCAGCATGCAGACTCTTCTCCAGATCTTCGATCACACTCCTCCTCGCGTCCCCGTCCCTGTGCTGCAGCTTCAGCTAGAATAAATCCACAGCAGCGTAAAACACTCCACTCTACACGCCTTCAGCGTGTTCACAGACGTGTTCGCGCGGCACCTGACGTCAGCGCACGACGCAGGAAACGCCTCACTGAGCGTGTGGAGTCGTTACGAGCGCGCACGCAGAGACGGGTTTGAACACGAGACACTTTTCCAGACGGGAAAATTACGAAGACGATACGCAGGACGGAGAACAAATACAATAATGATTACATTTATTAATTTATTATTTATGTGATGAAGGTTATCATGAAGATAATATTAGTATATTATTATAAATGAACACTCAAATATATTTTAAACAAACAGGAGTATGTAGATATTCTAGTAATGTAAATTACACTTTTGCAGATATTAGATATTAACTCAACATACGCCATCGGCACTGCACACAGGGGGTCAGCGTCCGGGTTAATGTCGGGGTTGGTGTTAGCGTTGGTGTTAGGGTTAATGTCGGGGTTAGGGTCGGTGTTAGTGTTATGGTCAGCGTTGGTGTTGGTGTTAGTGTTGGAGGTGACTTGCTCTTACCTCAGTAAACACTGGACTTATAACTGTGGACAGACTGGCTGACTTTTTCTGTACCGCTTGGTCCTGATGTCAGAGAGAGAAAAGTTCAGAACAGTTCAGTGGAATAAAGGAACAGTTCTCACTCACATTCCAATATGAATATGTTTATAAATGTGTAATAAAGTACAAGTCTTACAGGAGACACCACCCCGTTGGACTGTTTGTCGGGCTTCTTGCGGACGGTGGTGAAGGACCACTCAGGGGACGGCTCGCTGTCTCTGCTGCTCGACTCGCTGTAACCACGAAAAGCACATCATCAAACCTCCTCATCAGCTTCAACCTCAACAACCCTTTATAGCAGAGGACCAACCTTCCTTTCTAGTACCCAGTGAGTGTACTTTCTGTGAGTGTGTGTGTGTGTGTGTGTGTGTGTGTGTGTGTGTGTGTGTGAGAGAGTGAGTGAGTGAGTGTGTGTGTGTGTGTGTGTGTGTGTGTGTGTGTGAGAGTGTGTGTGTGTGTGTGTGGTTAGGAATGTATCTGTGGAACATTTTGGGCCAAACAGATAAAAGTTCAGTCAAAGTTTTAAATTTATAATAAATGTCTATACGCTGAGTGAGTCACTTTACGCTCAGACTCTCAGTCCTCTGAAAGATGCGTCTCTCTAAAGGAGAACTACAGAACGAGTTTAAAATCTAATCTAATCTGATCTTAGGAACGTCACTGGATACGGTGGCAGTGTAATATTGTGTAATCGATATATAAGTACGGTACAGATGTAAGTCTGAAGGTCGCACTACTCACGAGTCAGAGTCGGAGTCAGATTCCCCGTCGCTGTGGCCCTCGGCTTTCCAGCGCTTCAGCCTGTCTATCAGCTCGGTGAGGTAGGACGTCTTCTTGGCGTTCTTTACGATGAACTTGTGTTTCAGTAGCTCCTTCGCAGTCGGTCTCTGAGGGAGAGACAGAGATTCACCAG
>JAOVYU010000026.1:22772222-22787014 GCA_025674565.1 Synodontis membranacea
TATATATATAGTAACGTTTTTGACACGCCGAACACAACGGAGATCAGACAAGAGAGTTTCTTTGCTACCCAGTGCAAATGGCCAGGAGTAGTTTATTCAACCACAACCAACATAACAGCATGGGAAACACATACACACACATTCACGCATTCACACATAACGAAAAATGCCCGAACCTGGCCGAGGCTGCTAAATCAGCTAGGGGGAGCTAGGAGGGTGAACACATGAACCACGCCCCCCTGGCATAGACTCCCCTATTAACACACACAGAACACTGGCAAGGGATGATGGTCGCCGGGCATCACCATGGCCACACTACACTACCCCCCTCTTGCAGTGGCTGTCCCCAGACACCCATACCTTTACAAGTCTCTGAAGCGTGGCGGCAATCGATGTGGGCGTTGCAAACGCCTAAGTCCTTGTTTGGGGGAGGGAGGAGCTTCACTCACCAGTCCCTCTGTGTGCGGCTGGTAGGGTGTGAGCTGGTCGCTACTGCACCCGGTAAACCATGTCGGACAGTCGACCCAACACAACACACGGTCCCATCCAGTGAGACATTAACTTAGGTGAAAGTCCTTTCTTGCGGCAGGGAGAGAAAACCCAAACGCGCTGCCCAACCCCAAAGTCTCTACTTATCCCCGTCATCCACGAGCGCCTGACGAGCAAGCTCGTGAACTTGGCTCAGGCTGTCGTGACGCGGCAAAATATTCCATACCTGGCTTGGACGGTAATTCCCGTTCAGGAGGCGGCCCGAAAACTAAATCCACTGGCGTCATTAGCTCGCGGCCGAAGATGAGAGTCAGCTGGGTGGATTCATGCACCACAGTATGATACGCCCAGAGTACAAGCGGCAGATGTTCATCCCAATCTCGCTGATGGTCGCTGGTGAGCATGGCGAGCTGAGTGGCTAGCGTGCGGTTAAAACATTCCACAAATCCTTTACTTTGCGGATGCAGCGGAGTAGTAAGCGTCTTGCGGACGCTGAGGCGGGAACAATCGGCAGCGAACACTTCCACCCCTGGTTGCTGTGGAGCTCTCCAGGCACACCGAAACGACTAAACAGTTCTTCGACTAACACCTCTGGTCCGGTACAGCGAACGCCTCAGGGCACTTGGTAAAATAATCCATTGCAACGAGAATGTAGCGGTTCCCCCAGCCCGAAAGCGGAAAAGGTCAGAGAATGTCTACCCTAACATGCTCCATCGGAGCCCCCACGCGACAGTCCTGTAATGGGGCATGTGAATGCTGAACTGGCCCCTTTTTGGCCGAGCACACATCACAGCAATGCACAAATAACTCGGTATCCATACGACAGCTCAGCCAGTAGAATCGCTCTCGCAGTCGCCGCAAAGTCTTAGTAATCCCAAAGGGGCCCGCACCCAAATGTCCGTGTACCAGTCCCCAAAACCCGTTCACGGAGTGTCCACGGAATCAACAACTGCATAAGCTCACTCTGCCCGTACGGGCACTCCCAACGACGGTACAAAAGTTCATCACGCACGGTTAAACTGGACCACTGTGAATGTAATGACTTTAGCTCCGGCTCTCGGTGTACAATCGCCGCGTAGTCCGGGCGCTGACTCGCTTGGACCCAGCCCAGCACCTCTCGCAGGACTGGATCGCTCTGCTGCTCTGCAATGATTTGTTCGTTGTTCATCTGCCACAACACAGCGAGAGTGCGTCCAGGTACACAACACAAGCACTTTCTCCTTTAGTCTCTCAAAAGTCGCCGGAGCGTTATAAAGTCCGAACGGCATCCGGCGGAACTGCCACAGTCCCTGGCCGATAGAAAAGTAAGTAAGTAGTTTATTTATAAAGCGCTTATCTCAGACAAAAAGTCACAAAGCGCTGTACAATAATGAGACAAAGTAATGCAGGGAAAAGAATACAAAACTTAAAAGACTCAGTATAAAACATTACATAAACAACAAACAAATACATAAAACATGCCATAAAAGAAAAACAAAACACAAACATAAAACAGAGAATGCTCAGCTCTGAGTAAAAGCCTGAATGAAAAGAAAAGTTTTGAGCTGTTTTTCAAAAGAGTCCACTGAAACAGAAGTGCGCAAGCCATATGGCAAGCTATTCCAAAGCTTAGGTGCTACTGCCTGAAAAGCACAATCACCACGAGTTTTCAGCCGGGTATGAGGAATCACTAGTAGCCCCTGCTGTCCAGATCTAAGCTCCCGGCAGGCTATACAGGGAGTGATATGGTCTTTTCTATTACACTGGGATACAAGCCTAGCAGCTGCATTTTGAACCAACTGAAGGCGAGAGAGGGAGGACTTACTCAGGGTCGTGTATAGGGCATTATAGAAGTTGAGTCGTGATGAAATAAATTAAAGAACCAGCATCACCAATTCTGATTTTGTAACAACAGGCCTTAATTTAGACAAGTTTCGTAGGTGAAAAAAGCATGAACGGCTAACCGATCTCACATGGGAGTCAAGACTTAAAGACTGATCCAATATAACCCCAAGATTACGAAGGCTCGATTTAGAGGCAGGAATGACAGAGGAAAGCTTTAGGTTGATCTCGGAGTGGAGGCTAGGGGGGGCTACAATTAACATCTCGGTTTTTCCAGAGTTTAATTTTAGATAATTATTACTGCACCAGTCCCTCACCTGAGACAAGCAGTCAACCAGAGTGGATAATTTATTCAATTGATTGGGTTTAAATGAGAAATAGAGCTGAATATCATCTGCATAAAAGTGGCATGAGATGCCCTGGAAGGACTTGAGGATCAAAGATAGAGAATATAAAGTGAAAAAAGTAACGGACCGCGAACCGAGCCCTGAGGCACCCCACATGTCATAGGTGCAACATCAGATGTAAAATCAGCCACACTGACTGAGAAACTCAGATTGGTAAAATAGGATAAAAACCAGTCTAAAGCTGAATCAGAAATGCCCACTAACTGCTCTAACCTATTCAGTAAAATGTGATGGTCCACCGTGTCAAATGCTGCACTAAGATCCAGCAAAACAAGCACAGAGCACAGGCCTGCATCAGCAGCAATTAAAAGATCATTAAAAACTTTAAGGAGGGCAGTTTCCGTAGAGTGCTGCCTCTTAAAACCAGACTGCAAGGGATCAAAGAGCTGGTGCTCATCTAAGGAGGCACTGAGTTGCTGTTCAGTGACCTTTTCTAAAACTTTAGCAATAAAAGGCAAATTTGAGATAGGCCTGTAGTTGCTTAGTAGAGAAGGATCTAAATTGTTTTTCTTCAACAGTGGTTGAATTACGGCATTCTTAAAATAGGAAGGAACAACACCAGTTAACAAGGAACAGTTTATAATGTTTAAAGGATGAGGGCCCATGCAATCAAAATTTTGCAACAGTAATGTTGTCAGCAGCACATCAGAAACACAGGAAGAAGGTTTCATTTTCCTGAGTAAATTAGAAAGATCAGAGAGTGAGACTGGAAAGAATGTAAAAGACTCCGAGTCTGGAGGAAAAGGAACAAGAGATGGAGCAGCTGGAGGCATGATGTTTGTCCTAACATCATTAATCTTATCAACAAAATACTCCAGAAAATTGTTACAATCATTGTCAGAAAACACCTGAATATTAGAATGAATAGGGGCAACAGTGTTATTAATTGTGTTGAATAAAACTCTGGGGTTTCGTTTTTTGCCCGAATAAGGTTTGGGAAATAAGATGATCTAGCATTCCTGACCGCAGAATTAAAAGACATAAACAAATCCTTTAAATAAGAGCGGTGAACCTCCAGATTGGTGGACTTCCACCGGCGTTCAGCTTTGCGACAAGATCGCCTAAGATTTCGGATGACATTGTTCATCCATGGGGCTGAGGGGGGTGAGAACACCGCCTGGTTTTATATGGAGCTATATTATCCAAAATTACAGTACAGCAATCATTAAAAGTTTGGACTGCTGACTCCACGTTTCCAACATTGTTATCTACATCACTTTTAGAAACCGAATACGCAAACTGGTTACTCACTGACTCATTAATAAAACGAGTGTGTCTAATATGAACAGGAGATACCAACTCAACATTAAAAAATAATACAAAGAAGACACACTTATGGTCACTAAAAGTAACATCACAAAGAGGCAAGCAGTTCAAAGTAATCCTGTGTGAAAAAACCAAGTCCAGTGTATGCCCACCACTATGGGTGGGACCGGTGACATGTTGAGTGAAGCTAAAAGAGTCAGTAAGATTCAGGAATTTAGACGACACACTACATGAGGCGTCATCTACATGGACATTAAAATCACCGATCATTATGACTCTGTCCAGTTTGATAATTGAGGACAAAAGGTCTTGAAATTCTGCAAGGAATTGTCCTGCTGCACCAGGATGTCGATAGATTAAAATGCAATATAGTGGTTTATCCCATCCAACTTTGACCATCTGAAGCTCAAAAGAAGAATAAAAAGTAGTGCTAACCGAATAGCATGAAAACGACTTTTTAAAAACAACAGCAATCCCACCTTGTTGCGCAAGACAGCAGGTGATCCAGCAAGTACCGGTCTCAGGACAGTCGGCCTTACCTGGGAGTCGTCAAGTCGAGGGAAAATCGAGGGAGCACAGGTCCATAAGCGCCGGGTTCTCACATGCACACCTGCCATTTTTCCTTGTCTCTTCTTCCTCCGACGAGCCCGCAGATTGTCCCGGGCACTGTTTGCTAGCAGCAGGGGGAATCCGCATAGCAATGCGGCGTCCACCAGCGGGGGAGGAGAAAAGGTGTAATTGTGCTGGCAACCACGTACAAACAAAAAGCAAAAAGGCCGTCTTCGCCTGTGCCTCCGGAGCTAAGTCCACTTGCCTGTAACCGCTACGCAAGTCCAATGAACTGAACCAGCACGATCCCGCAACATTATCCAGCGCGTCGTCGATTCGAGGAAGCGGATAAGAGTCTTTACGAGTCACGTTATGTAAACGCCGATAATCCACACAGAATCGCCAAGTATTGTCCTTTTTCTTTGCCAGCACCACCGGAGATGACCACGGGCTATCCATTGGCTCAATCACCCCGGCGTCGTGCATTTCCCACAACTTCTCTTCCGCGGCTGCTTGCCCCGCCAGCGGAAGACGTCTTGGTCGCAAACGGATAGGCGGCTTGTTCCCAGTGTCTATGTGGTGTTGCACCAAGTCCGTGTGCATGCAATCGCGCTCACTCACAGCAAAAATGTATGTGAACTCTCCCAAAAGAGTCCCAAGTGTTCCTTTTTGTTCCATACTCAAGCCCGCACTGCTACGCTCCAGCACCTCACTCACGGTGCTCGCTCCCAGCCGGAAGAGAAACGTCCTTTGCCCGAGCCAAAAAGGTGTCCGTCCTCGTCGGCTGCCCACCCTAGTTTAAACGCTGCTGGAGTACGAAGTCCTTCGGCTTGAGAGCATTGCAATCACATGCGATGTACCCCGGCTCACCACACCGAAAACACGCATCATGTCCCGCCAATCTGCGCTGACGTGGAATCACCGTAGCATGCTCACCACTGCCGTTGCCCTGAGCAACGACTCGGCCAGGATCCCCTGCCGGTCGCCGCAGGATGCCCGGCATGCGACCGGTTCGTTTGCCGTTCTCCTTGCCGTCGACGCTGCGATCACGCTTCCGTACCGATCGCTGCGGGACGCCCAGCACGCAATCGGACCTTTCGCAGTCATCCTCGACGCCGGCCCGCCGCACTCTCTTTTGGCCGTGCTGCTCGCCCAGAAGCGAGAGCAGCAAGGCGCGTCTGCGCGATGTAGGCATCAGGCGGCCCATTTCCCCTGTACGCCGGCAGCTTCAGCTCGCTCCGGCGAGCATCTATGCAGGGCGCGGGTTCACTCGCCACCTCCAGATCTAGCGTTGTGGCCGTCAGCAGGTCTCTGCACCTCCGTTGCTCGATCGGTCGTTTCGCGCTGGCCCACCTCTGGTAGGTAGTGGCTTTTCCTCCGCAGTTTGTCCGCGACTGGAGAGGTTGCTTCCATCTCGCTGGCAAGCTCGTTGATGACCTTGTTCAGCGACGCTATGACCTCCATCTTGTCCGTCTCCAAATCCCACTTTTGACACCAATGTAGCATCTTTGACACGCCGAACACATAAGAGATCAGACAAGAGAGTTTCTTTGCTACCCAGTGCAAATGGCCGGGAGTAGTTTATTGAACCACAACCAACATAACAGCATGGGAAACACATACACACACATTCACGCATTCACGCATAACGAAAAAGGCCCGAACCTGGCCGAGGCCGCTAAACCAGCTAGGGGGAGCCAGGAGGGTGAACACACAAACCACGCCCCCCTGGCATAGACTCCCCTGTTAACACACACAGAACACTGGCAAGGGATGATGGTCGCCGGGCATCAACACGTCCACCCTACAATATATTTAGTATGCTCGGTAAAAAAGGAATACTTATTAAATACTGCAAATTCTAATAGCATCTAATTTCATATGAGCCATTAGACACTAGTGTGGAGTTTGATGTCACAAATAAATTCAGTGCTGAATATGGGCACGCCCCAAAACAGGTGGAAAAGTTTTCCAGGACGTTCAGGGATGTAAAGTGCATCTCCTTTTCTCATCTTATTATTCAAGTTTTTACTTCAGTGTACTGAAAGGTTTTACTGAGCCGGAGCATTCATCCTCAATACGCACGGACAACTACAGTTCCAACTAAATGTGACTGGCGTACTTGGTATGATATGTAGTCCTTTAAATCAAATCAACTGTCAGTTTTAATAAAAATGTGTCCTATGAGGGGAAAGTTCAGGAATAATAAAGAATCTCACATTAATTTGAAGTCTCAGATAAACAGCCAACATTATATTATACACATTTAAATAATGAGCCTGAAATCTGAATTACTGAAGTACTGAATATTTGAAGTTCTTGACTTCCCACATGTCCACCCTGTTAGAGTCACTTTACACACATGGTGCAAATTCAGCATAAAAATCTTTTTCTTTCTGACTAAGCTGAAAATAATTATTTTTCTCTATTTTCTGGGGTATGGTTCTAGCTGTTAAATCATTTCATTTTTTTTTTAACTTTAAAAATTTGTTTAGGTACCTAATATGAAAATTAATGCATTTTCTTTCTTCTTCTTCTTCTTTTTCTTCTTCTTCTTCTTCTTATTATGACCTGCCTTATACTAATCATCACATTGTCTAACAACTAAAAAACTATAGATTTAATCCCTGAAACATCCAGCTTATTATGCAGTTTTTTTATAGTATAAATAATAGAGTACATTATTTATTAAAAAAGTGAAACTATTAAGAAACATGTATTAAAGAGTGAAAGTAATGTAAGTGTGGTTATGCAAGCTTAAGGATGTTTATGTCTCATACAACCAACTAATCTTTCATATCTTGCTTGAATTACTGATGTTATGACACTCAGGAAGAACGCATGGAGCTGCTGACTCTTAATTCTGACCTCTAAAGACTTTAGTTTCAAAACATTTCACACGTTCAGTCGAATCATCTGATTAATTCACTTTAATGGGATTATTGTTTCAGTTCATGTGCTGCATTACAGAATCATTAACCAAATAAAATATCTGTAATGGAAAATACTTCAGTTTTTGAGATGGAGCTCAGCTCTCTTTCAGCTCTCTTAAATATCTCATAAAGGCTTTAAGGTGTTGATGTGGAGATAAAGGAAAGCTTTACTTTAAGTGGCTGGCTCACCCTTCCCAGAATCCTCTGGGCCTGTTTAATGCTGGAATACTCTAAAGCCAGTGATTATATAATGTTCTGTGTCATTGTGTTTAGAGTGCAGTGTTCACACCACAGGATCATACAGAGCATTAATCAGACCTGATGAGTCCCATGAGACTGAAGCACCATTATGGATCCACCAGCATGGATAATGCCTGTGTGTCTAAAGGTAAGCTCATGTGGTTGTATATAAATGAATTAGAGACGACTCACCCCGGTCTGGACTCACCCCGACCTGGGCCATGTCCCGGTTCTGCTGTATCAGGGAGTTATGAGTGTTATAAGGCTGAACGAGCCCTGCTTTGTCCTGTGTTTGATTGGCTGGAGTTCATTTTGACTTAGCTTGGAGCAAACACCTAAATCTTGTTTTTTTTTTTAACCCTTGAGGACATGAACTTCCTCTATCTGTAGGGCGGGGCTGGATTTGTGGTTTGTGTTGAGAGAAGTGAAATGAGTATTTCAGTCGTGTGTATATATGAGAGGGTTCACTTGTATACACACAGATATATGACCACCGCCCTCCGTCCACACACAGGGGAACTTCATGTGAAGACTCAGCAGCAGCAGGTACTGAAACCAGCTCACACACTCCGTCTCTTATACACACACACTCAACTTAATACCATGGATGTCTTTTACTGTATATGCTAGTAATATAATATCTTATAGCAGAAGTAAACTGTTTTAACGTTACAGAGTGATCTAGTGTGTGTGTGTGTGTGTGTGTGTGTGTTCACCTCTACCAAACAATGATATTCACAAGAATTCATATTTTTATCATATCATTCATTCTTAAATGATATTATACATAGATATTCTTAATTTAAAATATGTTAATTAAGGAACACCTGGAAGGTTATTTCGGGACACGATGGCACTCTGTAACCTGCTTACACTAACCAAGACAATTATTAATAATAACTAAACAACCAACTAACTAAGTAACTAACTAAATAACTACTGTCTAAGTTTGGTTTTTTACAAATATTAAAAAAAAAAAAGAGCCAACATCATGGCTGATATAAGACTTTATTAAAACTTTATTTTTAAGGAAGGCAGCAGGCTGGAGGTTAATGTGCCTCAGTGACCCAGTAATCAAATAAATAATCCACAAAAAAAAAACAACTGTGTGTTTCTGCTGTTTAAAAAGCAAAACTTTTTTTTTGTTTTGTTTTGTTTTGCATGAACAATACCTGATTAAAACCATACACTAGATCTATCAGAATAAATCCTCTCAGATTCCTTCTGGGATTAATAACGTGATTAATCTGAACTACACATTACACATTAAAATAAAAAGCAGTATCAGTGCCACTATTAGCACAGATTACAGCTGAGCCATTCTTCCGAACGTGTTTGTAAATCACACTAAACTCTTAACTGTTTGATGGTTCATGGTGAATAAATGATCTCTCTTTTCTTCTTTTTAAAGCGAATAGACTCTCAATGGCCGCAGTTCTCCTGCACTGAATATTTCCACCTAAATCTTTTTTTTCCTTATGAGATGGATCGCTTATGTAACTCTATTGTGCAATGCACCATGATTATACATTTCACACGCCACCGCCTCTGTTGTGGAGAAATAGTGGTTGAAAAACTGTCCTTTCTCAAAATTACTCAAATATGGGTGGACCTAGTTTCATCTCTCTCTCTCTCTCTCTCTCTCTCTCTCTCTCTCTCTCTCTATTCTATCTTTCTCTCTCACGACTTACTTCTCCGTATCTCACATTCTCACTCGGTTGTGACAGAACATCTGCGATGCGTGAGAAGCTTCAGTGTTTTTACAGCGTAACACTAATGACTGATTACGCAGACTTGAATTAAAGGCTACAACAAAGTAAACATTCTAAAGTGCAATTAAACAGGTTACAGATCAGATTACACTGAAATCTACAGAGCAGTAATCTTGATAATGATTTGATGCCTGGGATAATTTCTGTTAATGTTGATGTCAGAACACCAGTAGATTTGAGATGACTGATGGTGATGATGTAAGCTCGTACACTTCTTCCTGACATCACCGGACTCTTGACTTTCCTGCTGTTGCTATGCATCTGAGTGCAGTTTTTCCAAATCTGAATGCACCTCTGTCTATGTTTGGACGGCGCGAGTGAGACAGAAGACGCTGTGTTCTCCTCTGATAAGCTGCTGCTGTTTCTCATAAGCAGTGCAGTGAATTTACAGTTTTTGGTGTTTATGTAATATGTCACTCTCTATCATTCCATTTTTTCCTCCCTCCCTTTCTCTCTCTCTCTCTCTCTCTCTCTCTCTCTCTCTCTCTCTCTCTCACACACACACACATCCTCTCTCTGTGTATCTCTCTTTCCTCACGAACTCAGTGAGGAAGCAAGTAGCCCACATCATATCGTCATGGAAACAGCATGTGAGTGTTAGCAAGAGGGAACGAGGCGCGAGAGGGAGGGAGAGAGACGGAGGACAAGTAGGAACTGCATTAGAAAACAAGCCCAGTCTCCAGAGCCATCTGAAAGGTAGGTAAGAGGGGCCGTTAGGACGGGACTTAATGTGCAAATATACCTGGAGAGACATTTCTCCTCGACAGAGGCAGCGCCGCGGATGCTGTACAGAAGATGATGTTGCAGTATTGTGTATTTTGTCCAGGCGACCCATGACTGTGACAGTACAACTTGTGAATGCCCTTATCTGTTTGTTTTTCACTTGTGCGTAGCATTAATGATCATCGCTGTCAGTGTGTTTGGCCATCATACAGTTACTGCGTTTCATAACGTCCTTCATTAGGCATGCGTGTTTACTCAAATACGACACTCCTGAGGATGTGTCGCAGCCACAAGCAGCGCTTCTGCATTCCAGAAATATAGGTTCGTATTGTGATGATGTAACCAGGCAGCATCGTATATGTTACTGAATGCATGTAAATGCATGTGAGTGGTGAAATTTGGGTTTGGTAAGTTTAATTATTTATTACGGCTTTAACACGTTCAGACTCAGAAAGACTTTTTATGAAGTAAAAACAGTCCCCCCTTTTTTTGTGAAAGTTACAGGTAAGAGATACATGATGGACTAAAATATAAATGTCTACAGATCACATTTTGGTGAAATCAGTTTCAGTGTCTGGTTGATTTTATTGATTTCATGAATATGGATCTTAGCCGTGATCCTGCTGTGTAGAGAATTCATTTAGTCGACATGATGACGTGCACCTACAGCACAAACAATCACACCAAGAATGTCTGCTGCTCTTTTACTGTCAGCTTTTATAAATAAAAATGCAAAGTTTCACCGCTGTTATTTCCAAAAAGTCATTTGGTGCAGCGTACGTCTCTTATAGGACATGTTTATGATCATTCTTATGGTGATGCTTCACCTGATCAGTTCTGTCGTATTGTTTATCTGACCCACAGTTATTATGGTATATTATATTGTAATATATGCACAGGGAGAGAGGACGAGCAAACATTCAAGAAATAATACAATATTAATATAGACTACACAAACCAACTGAAAAAGTGTCATAAATTATTCAGAAATAATCATTAAGATCATCATGATCCAGAACAACGTTTCCTGCAAGGAATCTTTTACCCATCTGTTCTCTTCCTTTGCACTTACTGAGCTAACATTCAGGGTTTTTAATAGCTCCCAATTTGTTCTATAAAAAATCTATAAGCTAATGTTGAGAGTCATTTTTGGGTCTGTTCAAGTTCGGAGTATGGATGAACAGGTAACTGTTGCCATGGTGAACACCCACTTGTGTGCCATACACAGGCTAATATTTTCTCTTTTTCTCTTTTCTCTTTCCATTTTCTAGTCTCACAACTATCAGCACAATCTCTAATCTCTTGGACTTTCAAACAACTATTAAATAACTACTGAAGAATATTTGCCGCAGCAGACTGATTCTCACTGCTATTGCAGGTTGTGTAATTCTCACCATGTCCTGAATGTCCACAAGTCCCAGAAACTGATGGAATCTATTTGACTCTGGAAAAAAAGCAGATTTGACACGATTGTCCCCCCACGAAAGACAAAGACACAGTTTGGTCTGAAAGAACAATGGAGCAAACAACCTTGTTTTGTTCATCTCAGACTTGGAAAGGTCCTAATGTTTCCACGTTTTCATCTGAGTGGGACGATGCATTGAACTCCTACCTTTTGGCACCTGATGTGATTAAACCTCCTCCACAATTTCAAGATCCAGAGGATCCATGCCAGGCCACACCTTCCAACGTAACTATCATTAGAAAGAGGGATAAAGAAGCGGTCAGGACAGGCGCCATGCAAAAAGAGCGCAGGAGCAGACCTGTCAGTGCCATTGAACACCACAGACGTTCATTATCACTTTCCACAGCCATCATTTCCAACCCAGGTGCCACACGGCGCCGGTGTGAAAGCTATGCCCTGTCATATCCCAGCAGCAGCTCCGACGACAGTGGCAGTGACAGCACTTCTGCCAGGACAGGAGATCGCCTTCCTGATGCAGTGCCTCAGCACAAGGCTCGGAGCATTGTTCTGAGAAAGGCCAAAAGGAAACCTGCCCCACCTAAACGGACAGTGTCGCTGCCCAGACTTTCAGACGTGTCGCCTACAGAACGTAGAACACAGAGTCTCTACATACCCAATGATGCACAGAATGCTATGCTTCTTCCAGATCTTATTCCATTATCTAAAGAAGAAGCCGGTGACTCCGGAAAGACCACGCTTACCCCCAAAGCACCAGGAGATGTTCCAGTGAATCAGGCCATATCCAGTCACAGGCCACTAAAAGAGCTAAGATCTAGCGAACCATGCAAGTCTAGCACAAGTTCCTCTGTGGGATATCCTCTAAACGAACCTGCAAAAGTCCCTTGCAACTCTGACTGCAACAACTCCCCTTCATCTTCTCGCTCTTCTCCCTCTCAGCCTTCTATCTCCTCCCCTACCAAACCACCCGGCTCTGCCTCGCCCTCCAGTGGCTACTCAAGCCAGTGCGAGACTCCCACTCAGCCGAACGCTATTACAACAGCAGCCTGCAGAATGCGCCCCAAACCTTCCGGTGCCGTTCCTGGCCAACAGGTCCGAAACTGCAGATCAAGATTATCCCTGCAGTTACCTGAGACACAAGCAGTTAGCCCGAATCCGGATCCTTCTGTTGTCCTGCCAAAAGTCAACCGCCGTTACTCTGATGCCTCAAACCCGAAGCAGAGAATGACTAACAGCATGCTGATAATGCCTGTGGTGACTCAGGAAGACCTAAACAACGTGCGCTTGCGTTCAGTCAGCAGCACTGACCTAGACACCACGGCTGTCATTGAGGAAGAGAATGAAAGGGATGCAGGTTCTGTTGCTGCTCAGAACAGCCCAAAAAACAAACCCCCTGTAGCACCCAAGCCACCCGCGTCTAAGTGGCCACCTTGTGCAGCAGCAGCAACTAATCCTAGCGCGTTCTCTGCTGCAGATCAGGTGCTAACCAACGCCAATTATGGACAAAGCAGCATTTATTCAACGGTTAACAAATTTAAGCCCAAGTTTGTTCTTCCATCCTCATCAAATGCCAGCAGTGACCATAAGCAGCAATCTCAAGAGCATATGAAGGAGATTAGCCGCTTACCGTCTCAGTGCAGCACCGATTACACAAATGCATTGTCCTTCAAACCTGCTACTGATGCCAAACCGAGTGAGCCACAGAAGAAAAGAAGAGCACCGGCCCCTCCGGTTACAAAAAGACCTGATGCAGTCTTCTTACCCTGTGATAACACACCTGTGCTGGACAAGCACCTCCAGTCACCGCCGAATTACTCAAAGTCAGAGAGTTCTCAACGAGAATACCACGTCACGGTGTATGGACTCATTCCAACTTATTCACAAGCTGATGAAAAAGTACCACCAAACGTACCTGGTATGTCATTTGCAATGAAATGAACATTTAGAAAGTAAACATTGTAAAAAAAACTTGCCCACAAAAAGATTTATTTTTATTTCTTTACACCAGAATATGAATTATATGATAAAGAGGACTTGCAGGTGCCAGAAATCGGCACTCTTCATTTGGTGAATGAAGAGGATGAGGTTTTTCTTCACAAGCCGTCCTCTCACACAACAGAGGACCTTTTCACTATTATTCACAGGTAAGGCAGAAGTTTTACCTGCAGTATTTATCCTCTGGTTTGAACCTGCGCATGTGTAATTTTCTTTTCTCTTTCATAATCATTTGGCAGGTCGAAGAGGAAACTCCTGGGTCGCAAAGACTCTTTGGATAACAAGCAAGGTGACTTTGGCACTCACACTCTTGGTGGTGTTTCTAAGTCTACTTACCAGAATGACAACTTCATGGCTCTTCTGAGAAGGACGAGAAGTGCCAAGGCTAGCTGCGGGAGTCGAATCTCAGCTGCAGAACTTCTGAGGAGCTCGAAACCTGCAGCTTCCGGCTCCACAGATCTGACCAGTTACAAAAAACACAACATGATGCAATCTCACGGTCCTTGAACCATCATTGTCTTCGATGCTTTTTTGGCTGAATATCGTCACAGTACTGCTCGCTTAAGCTTGTGAACAATCTGCTTGTAAAATAAAAAAACACTTGCTGTTTAGATATTGTTTAATCTTTAAAACTTAAAAACCTTCTTTGGTAACTAAAGATTAAAACATGTAAAATGAGTAAAAGATTTATATTCTGCAAATTGCAAATGTTAACAAAAAGAGCTGGCTTTATATTGTCTAAATGTTAGTTATACTTTGTGTTATATTATAAATTGTATTTGTCTCTACTGCCTTCAGTGGAATTTTGTGAAGCAGCACAGTATTGCTGTATATTATTGACTGTTTTCAGAACATACCATACTGTAGATCTATTCAAAGTATTAAATTTCTATCCATATGAGACAATTGTTTGTCTTGTACACAAGATGCATCGAACATTATTGTACAAAATAGTTTATTCTGTTCATGCAATACCGTATAAATAAGGCTACACATTGTGACTGTTCTCTGACATGTATGTACATGTGCTAACAAACAAACTACATGTACATGTACGCTCTAACAAATAAACGATATGTAAGTGCAAGCTCCATCAAATAAACTACATGGACATGCACGCTCTAACAAATAAACTACATATACATGCACGCTTCAACAAATAAATTATATATAT
>JAOVYU010000026.1:22808215-22821303 GCA_025674565.1 Synodontis membranacea
CCCCTCCTTTACCGTCCCTATCGCCCTGAACTTCGCGCTGACGTTTTGGTCACGTGATGTTTTCGCTGGGTCGTAGTGATGTGTAGCCTCCATGAGTGAAGGAGAGAAATAAACGCGGATGATGGAGGCGCGGGATATCGGCTGAGGAGCCGCGATTAGTGCTGAAGATTCACCGGGACACAGCATCCGAGAAGCGGCGAGGATTATTACCTCAACCTGAGTGACCCTCCTCTCTCTCTCTCTCTCTCTCTCTCTCTCTCTCTCTCTCTCTCTCTCTCTCCGGGCCGCGGCTCAGTGTATCTGAGGTAAAGTGACCTTTAATTTCATCGTCCATTGGAAGATCTCCTCGATATCGGCGGTATGTTGACTCTGGAGGCGCAGCCGCGTCGTGTTGTTGCAAAAACGGCGGCGGTCGCGACCAGCGGAGAGCCTTCATCCTCCTCCTCCTCCTCCTCCTGCTGCTCAATCAATACCGGAGGCTCGCGCTTGCCCCTGCACTCGACGGCCTCTGCCCATCATCATCATCATCATCATCATCATCATCATCAGCCCCAGCACGGTGCCCCTCCGAGGAGACACCCGCCACCGTACCACTTCAGAGTTCATCATCTTTTCCCGGAGGAGAACGCTCAGGATCCTGTGGTGAGGAAACACCTCCCCGCGCTCCAGTACAAGGTGCACGACTCTGCCTTCTGCCGCGTCCTCAGCACGGACACCACCGCCGCTGCCCTGGCCGCCGCCGCCGCCGTGTGCTCCGGCAGCGTGGACGCCGACGTGTGGAAGTGCGGATACCTGAGAAAACAGAAACACGGCCACAAGAGGTTCTTTGTGTTGAGAGGACCGAGTAACCTGGGGCCCAGTCGCCTGGAGTACTACGACAGCGAGAAAAAATTCCGAAACGCGCTCAAAGCTGCTGCCTCGGCCGCCGGTGTGGTGTGTCCTCCTAAGAGGGTCATTTACCTGTCTCAGTGTTTCACGGTCAACAAGAGGGCCGACGCTAAGAACAAATACCTCATCGCTCTTTATACTAAAGACGAGTATTTCGCTATGGTGGCTGACAGTGAGCAGGAGCAGGAGGACTGGTACCTGGCCCTCACGGAACTGATGACTGAAGGCAAAAAAGGGCAGCTGGACACGGACGAGCTAGATGACGGCTATGGGACCATTTCGCCCGGGACCATTTTTAAGGAGGTGTGGCAGGTGAACGTGAAACCCAAAGGTCTGGGGCAGACCAAGAATTTAATGGGGGTGTACCGTCTGTGCCTTTCCGCCAAGACAATTCACCTGGTGAAATTAAATTCCGAGACCCCTGCTGTGAACCTGCCCTTGATGAACATTCGGCGCTGCGGACATTCGGAGAGCTTTTTCTTCATCGAGGTAGGACGCTCTTCTTCTATCGGTCCGGGCGAGATCTGGGTCCAAGTGGAAGACTCTGTGGTAGCTCAGAACATGCACGAGACCATTCTCGACACCATGAAGGCTTTGAAGGCCTTTCCAGACTTCAGACCGCGGAGCAAAAGCCAGTCCTCCGGGTCCAACCCCATTCCCTTTATCACAACACGCCGACACTTCGGCAATCTCCCTCCCAGCCAGGCAGGGCTCCAGCGTGCCTCCAGAACCGATTCGGTGACGGGCGTTCCTCCTACAGGAAAGAGTAAAGTAGTGGGACAGCGATATCGTACCTCCAGCGAAGGCGAGGGCACCTCAGACCGACCTCTTAGCTCGGGAACGGGCAGCCTGTTGCACCTAAACACGCCCTGCCTGAACGTGGGCCGAGAGGAGAGCGGCGGCTGCTGCGCTCGTGCCTCACCCGGTTCTGCCCATCATACTCGCTCCGCCTCTCTGCCCGTATCGCACTTTCTGTCTGCCACGAGTCCCATCAGCGTTTCCAGCAGCAGCGGCCACGGTTCAGCCTCGGACACGCACACGCGACCCTCCAGCTCCTCCATCTGCGGCTCCCCCAGTGACGGAGGCTTCAACTCGTCTGACGAGTTCTGTCCCAGCCCGTGTGACTTTAGATATTTCCGTGCGAGCAGCAGTACACCCGAACCACACGGTGACACGCCGCCCGTCAGGGAGGAGAATCGTCTAGTGGATTACATGGCCATGGATTGGTACAAAGAAGCACAGGGCGGTGCCAGGACTTTTGAGGAGGAGAGCAGTTATATGGAAAGAACTTTTCTCAAGCTCACGCATTATGCCAAGCCAAAACCCGCTAACAGTTTCGGTGTCATGCACCAGAAAGCGACGCAAACTTCATCTTCATTAGATGAGTCGAGCCCTGTGGAGTCAAAACGGCACGCTGTCTGCTCCTGTCTCCTTAAAGCAGGCTATAAATCTTACTCTGAGTTACATCACCCAAACAGGCCTCCCTCACTCAACTCAGACGGTCAGAAGAAACTGCCTAAAGATGAAGGCTACATGCCTATGATATACAATATTGTTCCTTCTCCTCATACAGATTACACCCCTATGCAACCCAGAGCAAACCATCCGGCCACCCCGCACCTTCACCCCTGCTCTTTACAGCAGGTGGACAGACATGGCTACATGATGATGCTGCCAGGAGACAGCTCCTCCCCTGGAATAACCAGCCCCTCCAGCAGAAGCCAAACCGAGTACGATGATTACATGGACATGTCCCAGATCAGCTCGGCCGAAGGCTACAGACAGGCTTCCCCCGATGGCCCCAAATCTTATGGCTCTTATTTCTCCCTTCCACGCTCTTACAAAACTCCGTGTCGAGAGGATCGCAGAAAAACGGAATACGTTCCTGAGTCACCGGATGAACCTCAGAGCCCCCCCAGTCCAGGAGACTACATTCACATGGAGTTTGGAGACAGGCTTCCTCATGCAGCGTCCTCCCCATCAGCAGTGGACTCTCCCTCCATGCCATGTTCCCAGCCTTGCTATCAGCTGTGCTGCTCCTCACCTGACCCTGACTACATGGGCCTAAACATGGACAACCTCCTGAAGAACCGTCCTCCTCGGCACTCCCTCGTAGCCCCGTGGAACCCTCCAAACTACGCACGCCCCTTAGGATGCACCTACGGCCAGGTTCAGAATAACTTCACCCCTAAGAATGTCCACAGAGAAGCTGAGAGTCCCTCTAGGATGATACAGCACCTCTGTGTCTCTGAACGGTCACCCAGCCCCCAAACGGAGCCTAAGGTCATTAGGGCAGATCCGCAGGGCCGGAGGAGACACAGCTCGGAGACCTTCTACCCCTGTCCTGGTGGCACTGCGGGTGGATGCACTGCCAGAGCCTCTGCTATCGTGAATCTTGTAGAAGGCTGTCGGTGGCAGAATTCTGCCTCGTTTGATAGCATGTGGTCTTACACAGAAGATCCAGGATCTCCTGACTCTGTTCTCCTCACTGCTAACTGTGCCACTGGAGGAACGCGCTGCAACGTTTCATCCAGCTACCTCAACTACATCGCTCTGGACCTGAGGGAAGTCCCAAGGATCACCTACGATGCCACACCTCCACACCCAGCTCACGGCACACTCGACGAGAGCCAGGCCTGTGCCGGTTTGGACTTATCCAAGTCAGGAGGACACACCGCTGCCTCGAAAGGTTGGTTGTATTTCTGTCTCCCCTTATGCTACAAGTTACATGACGACTAACCTGGCAGGTTCTCACAGGTGCCTTTTGTCTGAGTTTAGAGATGTGGATGGTGGAAATGAACGTTCAGGAAATGTGCAGTACATGAGGAACCATGGACCGCTCTTTAACTTCATTATGTTTCAGTTCAGTGTCATTGTTTCTGTCTTTGATTTTTGGTTTTGTAAAAAAAAAAAAAAAAAAAAAGCTTCTCTGATTCAGAGTTCAGAAGAGCAGCATTGTTTCAGCCCTGAATAATCGTCACTGTCAGAGCCCTGAACGCTGAAAATCAAAGGAAAAAGAAAAAAAAAAGAGAAAAGTTATTCCTCTGAAAAGCTTAAATGCACAGAGTTACAGTTTGATTTCATTTGGAAACTAAAATGGCAGCTATTTGTGGGGTTTTTGTCACTGAAAATTGCACTTGCTAAATGCATAAACATTTATTTTTGGCACTCTGCTCACATCTGTGTAGATTTGTGATGTGGGATTGTGACTCCACATTAAAGATAAACTCATGCAGATTAGTCTATACTGTCTGGTGATTTAAGGAAACAGTAATGTTTATTAAGGGACGCACGTGGCTGTGTTCGCATGCACAGGCTTTGTGTCCTTTATTTGTGTCTAATGATTATTTGTGTCGGTTTTTCTCTCCAGCGTCTCCTTACATTAACACGGAGGTTTGTGTTCAGCTCATGTAAAGCTCGTCGCTTCATTTCATTTCTCATATTGTTTGAGGAATTACACACTCTGCACAAAAAACCCTCATGAATAAATATGAATAAGTTCTGTTCCTGGTATGATGTCATGCAGTGAAAGTCAGCGCTCGGCTTCTCCTTACTGTGGAGATTATCCTCTATAACTAAATTACAGCAGGTTTTATACAGCACATGTAATTCCTCATAATAACCCTGCTCAACATTCTGCTTTAACAAATAATATAAAAAAAAAATCTCAGATTGACGACGGGAAATGTTTAAACTGTGATTTAAATCCTCAGATTTATTAGGAACATTCAGGATCTAAATCGGTACATTAATTAGGAATAAAACACCGCGGGACGGAAAAATAATCAACCAGGAGGTGAGCTTGGTGTAATTATTTTCCAAAAAGAGCGTGTCCCGAACTGTGTTATTTCTTTTACACTACAGCGATGTACACGACTGCAATCTTTATTTTATTTATGTATAAATAAGATTTTTTTATTTACACTTTTTAACTGTTTATAGTAACATTTAGTTTGTTCCTGTTCTCACCCGTGCTATAGCTCGATATATTTTCATCTGTTTATTATTAGATTAGATTGTGAGGAGGGTTTGATTAGTAGACTATTATATGACATATTTAACCTTTACAAATGTTTGTAAATAATTGTTGGTTATTAAGAAAATAACCGACCAAACAAACAAAAAAGTGTATAAAGGAATATTGAAGTTGATAAAGAATAGGAAAATAATTTTTTGGGGGGTATTAAAATTTCTTAGAATTTATAGTAAAAAAAAAAAATCGACTCCTGAACCCAGAATCATGAATCACGTTGAATCATTAATTAGGTGAATCATTGCAAGCATAATAATAATAATAATAATAATAATAATAATAATAATAACCACTTTGTTTTTATTAATATACACATTTTTTATGAAATTTATTTTTTTAGGTTAAAAATATATATTTTTATTTATAGATAAATAAATTTAAATATTTAATGCTGAAAAAGAAATGTAATTTTAATTATGAAAATTAAAAGTAACATGCAGAATTTTAACATCACATCAGCTGCTGAAAATTTTTAATTATTTAAAAATATGTATATTATTTATGAAAACGCGAAATCTGCTGGTCTCCTCAATATCTATGAAAAGCAGGTTTTGCAGAATTTTCCCGATATGGATCTCAGAGTGCCTGTGATACGGTGTGTCCCGGGCCGAGTCACGCTTATTAACCGCTGTTTATTCTTCAGTTTTCTGTATTCTAGCCGTATCTCACATTTATGCTCATATTTATCAATCTTTCAATCATTCATATGGTGATCAGAATCATCAGATCAGATGGTCTCGATGGGTTAAAAATAGCTAAACATGATGTTAAAGGAATGATTAGTCTTTACGAGAGGGATGTTTCTCACCCATCAGTCGACTCTCACCTGTCACACGACGCCACCAGACGGGAGGGCGTGGCTATCATGCGTCCTCTGAGGCACGCGAAACCAACCAACCCCATCTTTTTTAACTGCTGCACACGCGGCACTAGGGGGCGGCGTAACACAGTGTGGCTGTAATTGACAGGAGAGACAGTTCGCCATCACTAATCACTGTTTTAATCTCACCGGGATTAGAACTCACGATCTCGGGGTGATACGGCAAACGCTTTTCTCTCACTCAGGAGCCCCAACAATATTAATATTCCTGATTTGTGTCGATTCCAAAAAAAGAGATGATTCACTGATTCCAGGCAGTGAAAACTAAGAGTCAATTATGGAGTCGATTCCACACTCGCACTGATTCACAAACAAGATCAACTCGTGTGAACAAATCAAATCTGGAGTTAATCTTATAGTTACAGAATAAAGGGTGTGGAACCGGTGAGGAAAGTGTACAGAACAGCGGCATTAGTCTATGAGTCTCCTTAGAGGAAAATAAACTCCGCCCAGTTAAATCACGGTCAGATCGCACACACCAGTCAGCTCGCCTCTATCACACCACAGATACTCATCAGAGACGGCGGAGTAACGTGGGGAGGAAAGCGCTATCCTCCCGCCTCCACATACATCAGCTCACAGACGCCTGTGATTGGCTGCTGTCACTTATGATTGACAGCAGAGAGAGTACGAGGAAATCTGACTGCTGTGTTTCCCGTTATATGGATTCTAATCTAATCTAATCTAATCCAATCTATAATCTACACACAACGTCCTCTGAACTTCCTGAGATGAACGAGAGGAACACAAACACGTTACTGTGTGAATCTTAAGCACTCTGATTGATTTTTAGTCCAGATTTAGTTCTAGATAGTTATTTATTATTCTTCATTATTCAGTCATTTTAGTTTTGCAAACATTAAACTCTTCAAAATATAATGTTACAGAAAACGCTAGCGTAACGAAGGCTCTTGGGTTTTTCTGTAAAAATAAAGTAGAGTGAGAGAATCTCCAGAAGATCTGAGGAGGATTCTATAAGATGTTCAGGAGAACTTCCTGCTCATTTCCTTCACACGCTGTACCCGAGTCTCCTGATGATTAACCAGGAAAAGATCAGATACTGACTTTGTTTACTTTATTATGGTTTACTTTAACTTGTGTTATTAAAGATTTAATTGATTATTTTTCTCTGCGTGTGACTCTCACAGTGATGTGTTTATATATTTATATGAACTGAATAAGATTTTGGTGTTTAGTTTTTAATCATTAATTAATTATTATATATATATATATTTTTTCTTGCTACAGTTTTTTTTTTTTATATCATTTTTATTTTTCTAATGAATTCAATCGTCAGTGTCTGTGAAGCACGGTTATTGAATCCTGGTTCATTTAGTAAATGAAACTGACCCGTGTGTGTCTCGTGCAGAGTGAACGTCGTGCGCTGGGAGGAAATCAGACCTTTGGAAATCCAGTGGATTCCAGAATGCAGGAGAGGAAGCTGCCTCGTCCTCCTCCTCTTCATCAGACCTCCAACTGCAAAGACTGAATAAACTACACAGCCTCTTTTGCTCTGTATCTCCTACATAACTGCCTCAGACCAGTTCCATTTTTATTGTTTATTTAAAACACACTTGTGTTCTTGTTTACGTGAGTGACTGCGCTGATCGTGAGTCCGAAATCAGAGCTGTGAACTTCATCCAGACGTCGAGCACTTACTAATCTCCATAACGTTCTTCTTCACAGTCCTCACACAACCTGCTGAATCACTGTAAATACGAGGTGCTTGTGTATCAAATGAAATTTTGTAAAATATGCCAACTACTTAGTAGACCCCTACACACACACATACACACACACACACACACACACACACAGATATATAGCTTTGTTTATTTAGATTGATTTGTATTTTCTATGAACAGTGTAATTTTTTTTCTGGGATCCTGTAAACGGATTCTCTCTCTCTCACACACACACACACACACACACACACACACCTGCAGATTGACACTAGTTGATGTTTTTGCTTCTACTTAGGACTTGGATACACTACCTAAATGTTCCTATGTGACAAATCCATTGGAGTCAAATTTTCCGATTGATCCCGTTCCCGGAGTTTAAGCGTTCAGCTTTCACTAAAGCACTTGAGCAGGTCCACAGCTGCTGCAGAAGCACACGTGGATCTCCAGAGTGATGATCAGAGGTCTCTAACAGCGGAGTGTATTACAGCGTATCCGAGCCCTAACGGAGATCCAGTTTAAATAGTCACGATCCGATCCTGGAGTAAGATCAGAATCTCAACGGTGTGAAGATCTCACTTAACACAAACCCCGTAACACAGAGAGCACTTTGTAGGTATTAGATAAATAAAAACAAGACAGTGTTTCTAAGTCACATCGTCGCTACCTCCAGTCCATATCATTGGAAAGCTTTTCAATAAATCTGTCTGACGGAGAGAAAAAAGACAGAAGTGTGATCAGACCGGAGGGGCAGAATCAGCCTGGAATCCCTTTACATGTAACGTGTGAACTTAAATACACACACACACACACACACACATGATAACTTACACACCAAGAGTTTCTTTTTGTATTGGAGTCTTCAGTATGGAAGGATGCTGAGCCAGAATCATCTCATTCCATTGTACTTTAGATTTATTTATTTATTTATTAATTTTTTGTGCGAAAGCTGCAGATGAGTTTTATACTGTGTTCAGTTTCAGCCCTGAAGAATGTTTACTGTTTTTTTTTTTTTGTTCACACTGGTGCGGTTCCACCGGTCCGCTCTGTCTCCCTGGTACACGCCGTAGCCCACTGTTCTCCACTTTATTTATTGATTGATTGATTGATTTATTGAGTCAGATGCGTTGAGGCTCACTGTACTCGGGATCACATGTACGGAGCTGCTGGTGACTGCAGTTACTTTAACATGTTACAGAAAGAGACGTTCATGTAAATAACGGAGTTATTTAAGGCCATGTGTTATTTATTTATTTATTTATTTATTAATTTATTTGAATTCTGTTTCCCCTAAGGGTAATTCACAGTCCCTTCCTTGCCTGTACTTGAAAGCTTTATAAGAAGAAGTGTTGGCTAGAGGTCGTGGTGGAAAGCCGTGTAGTGAGACGTGTGTAGCTTTGCAGTCGTAGTCCAGATGATGTTGGGACAAAAAAAAAAAAAAAACAGAAAGAAAGAAATAACCCACACTGTATGTCAGTGAGCTTTCCATTCTGTTCCCGTGACGCTCTGGAGGCCATTCTTCTTTCTTTAACTAGCATATTTGTGTCATGCTATTGTGCCATGATATTGCGTTGCTTTTAATGTGTGTAATATGTGACGTGGGATTGAGGGGGGGGTGAAAAAAAAAATAATAATCATGATAATAACAGTAGTAAAACGTTTTTTGGGAACTTTTCTACAACTGCAGTGATGAGCTGAAGAAATACCATGCTCATGTTTTAATTTTGTACTTTGAGATCTTTTGAGGATCTAGAATTGGGGATGTTGTAATCATTGGGAACATTTTTTATTTACCTCGTTGTTTTAGTTGTTAAGGAAGAAAGAAAGAGCAGCAAGAAAAGAAAATAAATGACCTGAAAAGGGCAGAGTGTGTGTTGACAATTTACATTTCTTTTCTCTTGAGGATTCCGGTCAATGCTCACAATCTCCTGCTTAAACAGTTCGTGATTGGGCCGAACCGTGCTGGTAGAATCGGATCATTCGAAACACTGTCTTCCTTTGTAAATACTGTAATTTTTTGATATCCCTTTCTCTTGTTGATCATGCTACACAGCACCCACTTTCCTTGATTTCAGAACGAGGGTGTCTGAGGATTTTTTGTCGGTTCTACATTTTTATATTTTATTTTTGGTGTATATTTAACAAATTGGGTTTTGCTTGTCATAGAGCTATTGCAATAAAAAAAGTGCCAAGGTATTCCTGACTGCTACTGATGTTTGTGTGTTTTCCTATCAGATGTTTGTGATCTGACATGATGCAACATTGCTCCAAGATGTGTTAAGACCGACTGAGATTCCCATCTGAACACGTCACTGACAAAATACTCTTTTATTATGGGGCACTTTGGTAAGTGCTGCCCTCTGCTGGACAGAGTTTAGCTCTTGACCTGTCTCATGGGTTTTTTTGGGGGGGGGTTTTTGGCATTGTGCTTCTGACACCTGATTGGCTGATTGGATGAACGAGCAGGTGTTTTAATAACGCAGTCAGTAAGTGTAAAGCCATAATCAAGTCATGTGAAGCAGAAGTCTGAAGAATACTGAAGAATATATATATATTTTTGTAACTTTTGGACTTGAAATGAAACCTACTACAGATGCCATCAAGAACTGAAGATATGATGCATTAAATATCTTTATTTTCATGCGTATTTACATGAATGTGCAATTTGTTTAATAAGAAACGGTTTATTATTCAACTTGTCTGATAACGAAGTAAAACAGACATAAAGCCAAATCATTATCAGAGGCACTTTCATTTCCCCTCATATAACACTGAAGAAAAAAGATTTCTGCATATATGACTCCTGGGTTCAGGAGGTAGTGTGTGTGTGTGTGTGTGTGTGTGTGTGTGTGTGTGTTGAGGCCGTGGCGTTTAAAAAGACATCCTCATCTACATGCTTGTTCTCTCAGAGGTCCTGTGCAGTAGGAGACGTCGTGATACAGTAAAATGCAGTTTATACAACAAGAGCTCTTAAAACAGTTTTAGAAATACACACACACACACACACACACACACACACACACACTAAGACTGGATATAAAATCACACATAGTGACTACAGTAATCCTTGGCTTTTCTCATCCTTTGTTTTTGGTGCGTCGGTGAGATCAGGCGTTTATGCTGTAATACTGACTCTCCTTCACGCAGAAGTTCGACTGTTCCTGGTTCTTGGTGAGTCATTGTTTTATTATTGTTTATTTTTTGCGTAATGGTGCTGTGCTTGGTGTTGATCTGAGGCACTTGTGCTGTGTGGATCAGGAGAAAGCTGACGCTGTAGCCCAACCTGAACTTTCTCTGACTGCATGAAGGTTGAAGATGAGAAGCTCACACATTCAGGATCTCAAACTCCTCCTCTGATTCGAACAGCTTATCTGTCGACTCGATGAACTCTACAACGAGAACAAAGCTGGTGATCAAACTCACAAAATACACATCGATCAACAAATGTCTGAAATATTTTATATCAGCTTTATATCAGAAATATTTAACATCAGCAGCTGAATTCACTCTGCCACGGAGCGCAGGTCTGATACACACTGCTTTAGCTTTAACGGGCAGAAAGACCTCTGGCGCGAATTCCTCCGAGTCGTCCAAAAACACAACACTAGGACATTTTTAGTAATCACTTTCTATAAAAAGACAGAATACACCTGTAGATAGTGTGATATAATATACAGAACTATTTCTATTGTAAAGACTGAGTGAAGGAAAGGGGGGGGGGGTTATTGAGCCGGAAGAATTCGTTCCTCATACAGAGACTGAGACCAAGAACAAACGTCTCCCTTTTCCACTGCCTCGATAGTTCAGGTCTTTTTACATGGAAGTAAAGTGCAGCATGAGTCATGTGTGAGGGTTACCCTGACCCTAACCCTGACCCTGACCCTAACCCTGACCCTGACCCTAACCCTGACCCTGACCCTGACCCTAACCCTGACCCTGACCCTAACCCTAACCCTCCTGACCCTGACCCTAACCCTAACCCTGACCCTTCTCCTAACCCTGACCCTAACCCTGACCCTGACCCTGACCCTAGCTCCTGGACTTCACTGCTGAGTAAACATGTTAGACGTACTGTTACTCTTGGTTAAACGTGTTAGTGTTGGTGTTGGTTAAACTTGTTGGTGTTGGTTAAACGTGTTAGTGTTGGTGTTGGTTAAACGTGTTGGTGTTGGTTAAACGTGTTGGTGTTGGTTAAACGTGTTGGTGTTGGTTAAACGTGTTGGTGTTGGTTAGTGTTTATGAGCAGTAACGTGAGGATGGGGTCAGTGCCTCACCTGCTCCTGTCGTCTGCACCTCAGGTTTAGTCGGAGGAACGAACGGTGGCCAGTGAGACGGATGCTTCTCCACCAGCTCAAACATCCGCAAGTTCCTCTTCTTCAGGATTTCCTTAAAGGTCACGAGCAGAAAGGGTTAAAGCACAAACCTGAATAAACTCACAAACACCAGCAATGAACTTCATTTATTTTAAAGTTCTACCTGCTGAACCTGATTACACCAGCCGTCGAAGTCCTCCTCACTCTTACAGAAGAAGCCCTGTTTCCAGCACACACACACACACACACACACACACACACACACACACACACACACACAATATTATATTATATTTACAAGAATATTCATTTTTCATGTCTAACTTTTCAATATTTCATATTTCATATTTAAATTACTTTTCTGAGATGTTCTAAGCCTCATGATGTGTGTTTGATGCTCACCAGGGCCACAGAAGGGTCCAGGCTGGTGATCTTCATGCGGCGAGGGCTCCTCTGGCAGTGGTAGCTCTGGTCCTCCACCCTCCGAGTCTCCGAGTCCACTGCTGGCTGGGTGGTGTGAGGGTCCAGATAAATCAGCTCATCATCTGCTTAAGAGTCGTGTCAGTTTTTGGTGTTTTACTGATGCTGATATTTCAGAGAACACCAAGACAAAACAAAAATCTAGACCTCAAATGCAGAAACTGATCTCCGAAAAACAGAGTACACAGAGATTACTGTCTAATTAATCTGACACCATGTCTTGTTTGAAGAAATCAGATGCCATCATAACAGGTAGTGACCAGTTTTTCCTTTAATTTGTCACCAATATTAAGGCTGCGTTGTCTGTTAGTAGCAGTGCAGTATTGGTAGCTCAGTGGTTAAGACACAAACCTATTGATCGGAAAATTGTGAGTTCAAATGACTGAAATGTAAATATTGTGGAGTAACGTATTTCTCAGAGAGAGAACTCACCTATAAATCCAATAAAATAATACGCCAGGTTGGGTTTTCCACCGAGCACTCCACAGGACTGAGGCATCTTAAAACATTCCTTCATTAAAAAGAAAAGATTTAGATTTAAATACATTACACATCATGATTAAAATTTATTAGGGTGGTGCAAAAGTTCATGGCCTTTTGGAACAAATTTTATTATTATTATTATTTTTTTATTTTTTATTTTTTTAAAGTAATCCATAGAGTTAATCTTCATATTTATCACCGTTAGATTCTGTGACTTTCTGTCGTTTATCTGGTAAAGAATGAACACCGTAATGAAAGAAGGATTCAGGTTTTGAGGAAATGAATCATCTGTACAGTTTGGTATCCTGGACTTGTTTGAGATGTTGTAC
>JAOVYU010000026.1:22849132-22859291 GCA_025674565.1 Synodontis membranacea
TCCCCTCGGCGTGAGTGATCAGTTCTCTTCGTGGTTCCCCTCGGCGTGAGTGATCAGTTCTCTTCGTGGTTCCCCTCGGCGTCCCTCAGGCTGATGATTTCTGTACGCAGCTGAATGAATCTCTGTAATACTGAAGTGTTACTCAGTTTACCGTTTCATCCCATTTAGGACCGCCTCTAATCCCAGCCAGTGGGATAGAGACTCCGCCCCATGCACGGACGAGCACCTCCTCCCCTCTGGCTCCTCCTGGAGTAAACCCACCTCCACCTCCTCCACCTCCTCCTCCTTCTTCCTCTGCTATTTCTTCTGCTTCTCTACATCCTCCGTACTCCCTCTCTGAATGTAAGCCTCTGCCGCCGTTTCGTTTTCATCCTCTGTGGAGGCTTTAACTCTCAGCTTTGTCTCTTGTTATGATCTCAGACAGCACAGGTTAGAATCTGATTTAGAATCTGACTTTGCTTGAAGCGTTAGGACCTGGAGCTAGCTTTGACAGCAGCTAACAAGAATTTGTTCATAGGCTAAATTGTGCAGCTGAATTCTCAAATCAAAGAGTGTTGATTAATTTTCTTTAACAGCAGCTCTGACAGTAGTTCCTGCTGTAACACAAATCACAGGTTAATATCTTCTTATTTCCATATTAACATCTCGTTCAACGACGTGTGCCGCAGACACTCCGTGTAGTCTAAAGCTTATAATAATCAGATTTTTTAAAATCAGTATAAAAAAACATGAAATCGTTAGAAGTAACTTGCTGGAAGGAGTCTCCAGTGTCAGTTTTTTTTTTTTTTGTTTAATTAACTTCAGAGAGAATAAAACGAGAGTGTTGTGAGAGAACAAAAGTTTATAACTGCTATAATGAAAGTGACAGCAGGAACGTTTGAGTTTTCCACAACATTAAATTTAAATATTAATAACAACAAAACAGCATGACCTGTCAGTCCATAATATATAACATTATTAAATTCTGAAAGTGTTAGTATTTAATGCCGACATTGTACAAAAGGGTTTTTTGTTTGTTTGTTTTTGTTTTTACATTTTGTAGTTTGTGAAATTTTTAGATACATTATGAGAGAGAGTTCTGTGTAAAAAAAAAAAAAAAAAAAAAAAACCACTCGGACATTTAGTGATCTTTGTGCTGTAGTGTCTTTGAGAGAACTCATTTACATGATGACAATAAGACCTCTCGTGTTTTGTCCCAGTTCACCTTCAGTAGCCCTGCGAAAGCAGCACCGATGTTCAGTATGAAATACGTTCATCTACTCAAATAGAAACCAAATAAATTACATTAAATATATGGAAAAATTAATAACAAAAAAAATAACAACAGTTCTATGTCAGATTGGTTACTACTGCTGCAGTGTGTGTGCGTGTGTGTGTGTGTGCGTGTGTGTGTGTGTGCGTGTGTGTGTGTGTGCGTGTGTGTGTGTGTGCGCGTGTGTGTGTGTGTGCGTGTGTGTGTGTACACATATGTATGCATGTATACACTACTCACAAAAAGTTAGGGATGTTTGACTTTCGGGTGAAATTAATGGAAAACGTTCACACTACAGTGATATTATATCATGAAATTGGGGCATTTAAGTAGAAGCATGCAATGGTGATTTCCTCTTCTCAAACAATTTATTAAAACAAAAGACAACAACAGTGGTGAGTATACCACAACAAAAAAAATATCATTGTCGCAATAACGTGTCATGTGCCCTTGAGCATCAATTGCAGCTTGACAACGACATCTCATGCTGTTCACAAGTGGACTTATTGGCTGCTGAGGCATGGCACCGCGCTCTTTTTAAACGGCGGCCCTCAGCTCATTGAGGTTCTGGGGTTACGAGAGTTACGAGCCTCTACACGGAGATTCATTTACGACTCAGTGTAAATTACACCTGTGGTGTGCTCAGGTACCCTTGCAGGTAAAAAGTGAAAGTGATTCATTGTCGTTATTGATGAAACAGCACACACAGCAGGGGGCAGTTATTTTCAGCACCCGGAGAGCATTGCTTGGGGGCGGCACCTTGCTCAGGGAACCTCAGTGGTGCCTTGCTGGTTGTGGGATTCGAATCTGCGATCTTTTGATTATAGGGGCGCCTCCCTAACCATTAGGGCACCATCTGCCCACAGACCACGCTGATGTAAACGGTTTCGAATGTTATGTCGTGACACTTGGGTGTCTCTCACCTCCCTTACATGTGCCTGGAGTTGAGTGGCATTCATCATCCGGTTCCGCAGGGCACTGTTCACAATGAAGCGCTCATCAGTGTGGGATGTGGCCAAAGGACGTCCACTTCTGTGCCTTTCTGTGACTCTTCCAGTCTCTCTGTATCTCTGCTGTAACCTGCTGATGACTCTCTGTGACTCTCTAGGCTCAGTGTTCACTGCCGTCTGAGAACATCCTGTTTGAAGCCTCGCAATGGCGAGGTACCGTTGATCAATTGTTAGGCGTCGTCTTGGTCTCATGATGTCAAAATGTGAACAGCATGATGAGGAGGACTGTTTAAATACTCATTCTGATCGAACCAGGAAATTTATCGGTCGACTCGTGGATCACATTCATGTTGTGAATTTTGCCGTGAAGCTCCTTGTCAGAGAACAGCAAGTTGTGTTAAAAGTACTGAAACTTTGAACAGTTGGACATGTGCATTCGAACGTTTAGGGAAGGCATGTGACCTGCTGTAAAGGTTATAGTGCATTTTAGGTTCATCCTGACATTTCACCCGAAAGCTGAATTTCCCTAACTTTCTGTGAGAAGTGTATATCTGTACAAAATGTAGGTTTTATGTGCTGAGGTTGAACAGTGTAATAACAGGTTGTGACCAGTAGGTGGTGGTGTTGCATCATGTTAGTTTTAAGGCCGTACTCCTCTTCAGGACCGAAAACTGAGTAAAATTGAGAAATGAAAAAGCATGATTGTGAAACTTATAAAAGAGATGAAGCATATGTTTGTTTGTGTTGAGCCAAAAACTGTTGATGTATTTGGAATAGACATCATTAATTAATTCTTTGCTTATCTTGTTTGACTCCACAGACAGCTACGATCCCGAAGCGTATAATCCGGAATCTCCGGCCATCACCGGGACGGGCCGAGCTCAGTACCGACAGTTTATCCCTCGCATTCAGACCCAAAGACCGAACTTGATCGGTCTCACATCAGGAGACACACAGAGCTCCCGAGGTATCACAGATTTAACAGATTTAATAATTTTTTAATAATTTCTGTGTCTGATTGCTTTTACTTTAATACATGTCTTTGTTTTAAACTGATCCCTTACACACATTGTACATCTCTACACATACACACAGCATACATTCAGACAAATCTCAGTGCAATGAAGCAATAATGTTGTGTCTGTTCAGCTGCTAACATAGTCATCCAGACCGAGCCAGCGATAACCAACTCCTCGAGCGGTGAGGTGAGACACGGCATGGAGCTGGACAGCAGGAAGAGATCTCTGGAATCTGCAGACGGGCCTCAGGCCAAAAAGCCCTGGACAGACAAGTAAGCGTTTTATCATTATTTTAAAATGAATAAAATTATAAGCTGCTTGACCCAGGGTCACGTTGTCCATCACTCACCATGTCTCTGTTTTTAGGTAACAGATAACTGTACATAGTGTTTCATGTAACAGCATTACTTTAGAGAACACATGTCCTCAACCCCATCCTTTCAGGGCTTCAGTTTCTGTACGTGTTTGTTCCAGCCATGAAGCACTCAGTCGGATTTCACTAATGATCTCCGTCACTAAGAGTGAAACCTAATTCCTCAGAAGAGACTTTGTGGTTCAGGGCTGAAGCAAATGCCAGATCATACTGAGGCCCAGAAAGGAGTGCGGTGCGCGTGCGGGCGTGTTCATGCCATGTTTTATGCCATGTTCCTAAACTATATTGATATTCTTTAATATGGAGCAAATTCTGTTCAGTAATGTGCAAATAAATATCTAAAATAAATCAACTAAACTTCCACAAAAAATACAAAAAAAGTATTTTTTGTTCTAAATTAAACATTTACTTTTGATACTCTTCTTTCTGCTTTCTTTAATTTTGTTTCTCTTTTTTGATTGTTTTTTTCTCCCCAGGCAAAATTTCAACAAGCCGTCCTTCCCCAAGAAGAACCACTACGTCAACACCAAACTCGAAGTTCGCCGAATTCCCCGAGAACTCAACAACATAACCAAACTAAACGAACATTTCAGCAAGTTTGGGACCATCGTGAATATCCAGGTGCCCTTTTAATCTGCTAAACAACTTTAATTCAGAACATTTTAATTCCTGACAAAAATTAACATTATTTATATGTAGCTTGTTTTTAGATGTTGAGGTTTGGATTAAATCCAGTCAAACAGGCGTATAACTGTAATAACACAATAAATACAGTAGCAGCTTTGATGGTGGCGTTTTTTGATGATTTGATTTAAAACGCTGTGCCTCACGGACCCCGCGAGTTTCCCACATCACACACTGAGAGCTGCTGTTAGACCACAGCTAGTGGATTACTGTGTGTCTTTGTCACTGGTGTGATGTTAACGTGAGGTGTTTGGTTGGTGTTGGGTCAGGTGGTGTTTGGTGGAGACCCAGAGGCAGCTCTGATCCAGTATACAGCTAACGAGGAGGCGCGGCGAGCGATCTCCAGCACCGAGGCTGTGCTCAATAACCGCTTTATCAGAGTGTACTGGCACAGAGAGAACACGACGCAGAACCAGGAGCAGCACTCCAACCAGAGCACCAGCCTCTGCACACAGATACCCCCCGTCCATAAGGTCAGCAGGGCAAAAGGGAATGGGGTTGAATGCAAGAAAACACTTAAAAGGAAAGAAACAAAGAATCACAAAGTTTGAAACTTGGAGGCAAAAAAGTTTGCATTTTCTTTGTTCATTTTCTTTTTTCAGAAGTGTATTGCCACGTCTGCTGTCTCATGTTCACATGTCTGCTGTTTTTATGAAGAATTAAGCTGCATTTCTTTATTTTCAGGTCATTAATAAGCCTCACACACCCGGGGCTTATGTGCTGAATAAGAGCTTCCCAAAACAGCAGAGTGCCTCCGGAACCGGACCCGCAACCGGTCTCGACCTGCTCAGTCCCGCTCCAGAGTCCTCATCGGTAAGAAACATGAAGATTCTACACACTGACATTAAAACTGTACCAAAATTTGAAAACTAAATTTCATTAAATCACATTGTTAATCATGGAGCTTGTGTGGTGTGTGTGCTGTAGATTTTAAATAAATGTGTGTAATGTGTTTACGTTTAAAGGCTGTGGCTCCAGCTTCTGCGCTACAGAAAGGACTTTATTCACGGACGGTGTTTAAACCCATCCTAAAGACAGCCAAAGCCCTGGAGGATCAGGATGTTCTGAAAAAGAAGCAGGCAAGTGTTTCCTTCAGCTCTGCATGGCATTGGCCGAGGTAGGACTTCCATCAGTGGGTTTAACCTTCTCTCCCCTGCTGTCCTGTAGGAGGCGCTGAAGCTGCAGCAGGATATGAGGAAAAAGAAACGAGAGATGCTGGAAAAGCAGATAGAATATCAAAAAGTAAGCTGGTTTATCTCCTCTCTCTCTCTCTCTCTCTCTCTCTCTCTCTCTCTCTCTCTCTCACTGCATCACCATGCTGGCATGTTTTTTTTTTTTTTTTTTTTTGTATAATGGAATTTACATGAACTAGAATATAAGATTAAGGGATGAACTGATCTTCCAGATTGGATTTACAGAGGTGTGGTGAAGCTCTTCTGGTGGCTCTTGGTGACCCAGCCAGCATTTTATTTGATAACTAAAATTAAAATTGCATTCAGTACTGCTTAGGATCTCCAGTTAAATCTGTAAACTGTGTTATTTTAGGTGTTGATAAATCGTCTAGAGAAGAATCGTGGGATGAAGCCAGAGGAGCGAGCAAACATTATGAAGACCTTGAAGGAGCTCACGGAGAAGATCTCTCAGCTGAAGAACGAGATCAGCAATAGCAACGTCTCCCAGGCTGCAGGCAATGCTGCTCAGCCCAAAACCAAAACAGATGTGAGATGATTTACTGATGCTGAACAAAATATGGATAGCTGTGAGAGTTCATGTGTTCACCTGGGGGTTTATTGACTATTGAATATTCCAAATACTCAGTTCAGTCTGTCTGTGTGTGTGTGTGTGTGTGTGTGTGTGTGTGTGTGTGTGTGTGTGTGTGTGAGAGAGGGAGAGAGAGAAGGATTGTGGAATTATTGCTTGATGTTTGTCTGTACGTATCTCAGTTATGACCTGTGAGAGTTGAGTTGTTGGAAACGCTTCTAAGTGGTGATTTTGTTATGAAGGCGCAGAAGGAGCTGCTGGATGCAGAGCTGGACTTCCACAAAAAGTTGACCACAGGAGAGGACACTACAGACCTGAAGAGGAGATTGGGTCAGTTGCAGGTTGAGGTGAGCCACCATCTTGTCTACTGCTCATCTACTCACCACATGCTAAACACCTCACTGATCTCATCAGGGTTTAACTAACCCCAAGCTTCTGTTCATGTAGAGATAACAATACACAAACGTGACTGAAAATTGTTTTTACTAATCCTTCATCTCTCGCAGGCGAAGCGGTTAGGTCTGATACCTGGAGGCCGAGCTAAGCCACCACTAAGCGCGAGTCGAGGCCGAGGCCGAGGCAGAGGGAGGAGCGGAAGGGGCAGAGGAGCTCCCAGCCACATGGTGGTAGATCATCGCCCTCGCACCCTCGCCATACTGGGAGTCACACAGGAGGAGAAGGAAGAGCTCATGCCGCACTTTGTGGTAAGAAGCACAACTGTAGGTGGATGAGTGAAGGAGTGGATGTTCAGTACGCTACAATTAATCACACGTGCCTCCTCTCACAGAAATTTGGAGAGATCGAAGAGCTTCGTGACCAAGATGCCACCAGCGTTGTGATGACGTTCAAGACTCGCAGTGAAGCCGAGAATGTAGTGTTGCTTTTCCTCTTGACCCCAATCTCCTTTACTTATGCATTATTTAGAGATAATATCATTAGATTAACTCTATATAATACTCAGCTGGTTAAATGAACTTTAATGAATGTTTAATAAATGGTATAACAGGTTTAATATTTATTAATGAAGCATGATATTTTATTTATTTATTTACAGGCTGCAAATCAAGGGGCAAAGTTCAAAGGGCGGATCTTACAAATCTCCTGGTACAAACCCAAAACCCCGTCTGTTACCACTGAACCTGAAGAAGAGGAGTCAAAGGAAGAGGTTAATGCGGTAAGACCGAGTCATCATCTCTCACACACACACACACGCACACACACAAGTAAAAGTTAACTAACTGGACACTGACTGAACCTGTTTATTAAACAGTGTGTATCTGGGCTTAAACACCGGTTCAGTACGGCTATGAGTGGCGAGTTTTGTGAAAACACAGAAGAGACAGTTCACTTCTGAAAGCAAATTATTTTGTCCAAACAACACAGAACACAACAATAATAATAATAATAATAATAATAATAATAATAATAATGATAATAATGCTGAATTGCTGTTGTGTTTCTGCAGGAGTCAGTGAGCCCTTTCTTGCTGCCAGAGGAGGAAGAGGAAGATGATGATGAAGACGATGATTATGAGAGTCGCTCATGGAGGCGATGAGAACAGAAGTCCAGACATTAATGTTCATTTTCATTGTATAAAGTGCAGCCTTTTTAAGAAGCTTATTTAAGTCCATAAATGATTTTGTTTTCAAGACTGGTTTCCAGTATTTTTAGAGTTTGTAAACAGAAAAAGATTGCAGTGCGACCGACGGTTGCTCCGTTAAGGACAGTCTAGATGAATGTGAGGTATTTAGAAGGAACGTTTTTGTTTTACTCTAAGCCCTCGGCGTAATTTACTAAACTCTCACTTTTGCTGAGACAGAAATGAACGTAACGTTAACCAATTGATTATTGTTTCACTGTGATTGATCTGATATCAGTAATTCTTTTGTGACTACTGTGAAGATTTTTGGAATCTGCCCGAAAACAAACATGGCTAGCGATATATATATATATATAAATATACTCTTCCAGATTTGTGATGCCACTTGATGCATTAGTGTGGTGCATAAGTTCATGGCTTAGTAAATATCTTTAATTATTCATCACACTCCCCATAAACGCCGGTGCTTTAGGTAGATCTGAATAGCAGTCATTCTCAATTGAACGTCAATCTCCTCCATGAGAACACAAGACCACATGCTGCAAAAGTGACGAAAGACATGATTTTAAGTCTTGGATCCAGCCTCCTCACCGGACATACACTCTCTGTACAACATGCGTTTCCTCAAATCCCAACTCCTTCTTTCGTAACAGTATTCATTCTTTGCCTGATAAATGGCAGAAAGTCACAGAATCTAACAGCGATTGCTTTGAAGACTAACTCTGTTATTTTAGAAAATCGTGAATAAAGTTTGCCTAAAAACATGACATGAACTTATGCACCACCCTAATAAATATTAACTCAGTGTGTATGCGTGAGAACTTGTTCCCATTTGTCTCTTCCTCCGAGTTGTGCGTTTTCATCAGAAACCAAAAAGAGCTTTGGATCGGAGTTTAGAAGATAATACTATTCTTTGCGAAGAAAATGTAAAATGGTGTTTTAAGTGTTAAAACAATTTGATATATATATAATTTTTTTGGCCTTACTCTATCAGTGGACAGCTAACTTTTTACAAGATTTCTGATTATTTTTTTTTTGTACATTTTGTAAATGGTTGCAATAGTAATGACTGTTTGCTTAATTATTTTAGCCATTAGAATGAATGGCACAATGTTCAGATCGTTCACTCGCAAGAGTGCTTAGATTTTTTTTTTTTTTTTTTATGTGTAAAATAAAAAAAATTGCTGCATATAGAGATTAGGACATTTAGGTATTAGAAGTCAAATCTTCTATTTTGCTTTTGAGAAGTCGCAGATTTAGGATTGTCAGTTAAATTGCAAGAGACAGGCTGAAGATCTTCATTGTTTGCGTAACTGTGCTCTTACACCATGGTCGTGTAAAACGTTTACTGTAAACTGGTTTTCAACTTTATTATTGTTTATATATTTGAGGCTTGATAGATGTATTTTTCTTTTTTTTTCTGCTTGTAAAAATGGATTTCAAACACTCACAGTTACTTAAAAATAAAGGCGAAGGAATGGGGGAAATCAAACAGAAGAATAAAAAAAAAAAAAAGCTAATTGGCTCAAATATGAATAGTACAACCACTAAAAAAAGAAAGAAAACAAAGAAGAGAAAGATTTGATAATCCATTCCAAGAATAACCTGAAAGCGTTGTCCAGTGTGTGCTTTTTTTTTGGACCATCTGTCATCAGCCACATCTCTCTCAGAACATAAAAGCCTCATGACTCCAGAGATCGTGCTTCTCTCACTGAGATGTGGGTTGGCGGTTTAGTTACAGGCTGAAAACACTTCTGAGGCTCCTGAATTCGAACAGCTCCTAAAGGGCTTTATAACCGCAGCTGTAGAGGACAGCGTGAGCAGGAAGTGCAGGAAGTGCAGGTGTGCAACCCGACTGAACTGAGCAGTAAGAGTGATGATGTCCACCGCGTAAGAATCCAGCTTCACAGCAATAAATTGCGTTTTATGTTTTGGTACTGGGGATTGTTCCCAGTGCTGGGTATGTCCCAGATGGTGTGCTACCTGGTGAAGGAACCCATCATCCAGGTACAGTAGTACCCTTATGTCTGTTCAGCAGAGGTGACTTGGCTGCCTGCATCCATCTTTAGAATAAACTCAGCTGGAGGTTAGGACATTAATGCATGAATTGCAATGTTGAGCCAAAATAAATCTGCTTTCCTTTAACACCAGCCTTATGTACAGACAACAGGACCAACATCCTGCATGCATGGGTTCTGTATTGCATTTTGTGGTGGGCCTTTTGGAGGTTGACCCACAGGGTACCTCGGGGTGCTCAGACTAAGGAGTCTGGAAGCAACCTGTGCATTTAGGGCCTCTATTTGGCTTCAGATCCATTTGACTGTTCTGGATTCTAAGTCTGATGTCTTTTACAACATATGAAAAGGTTTTCTGCCATGTGGTGCATTCACTCTGTCACTGAGAGATCACAAGTTCAAATCTGGTTAATGCGGTAGCCATACAGTACAGGTGAAACTCGAAAAATTAGAATATCATGCAAAAGTTCATTTATTTCAGTAATTCAACTTAAAAGGTGAAACT
>JAOVYU010000026.1:22860530-22878979 GCA_025674565.1 Synodontis membranacea
GTCTATATCATATATTAGTTTCACCTTTTGAGTTGAATTACTGAAATAAATGAACTTTTGCACGATATTCTAATTTTCTGGAGTTTCACCTGTACATGGCTGGGAGCTCAGTTACAGTGACACTAGCCAATCGTGTCCTCTGAGTGTGTAATGCCACCCCTAGCGACGCATGTGCAGTTTGTGATGATGCGGACGGCTGGCTTCACATGCCTCAGAGGAAGCGCCCTGGTTGCAGTGTCGGGAGAGTCGTCTGATGGGTGGGAACTGGATATAAGGAGAAAACTGGAATTGGAAATGACACACATTTAAAGTGGAATTTGGTTTTGTTTCCTCAACAGGTTCTTGCCTCAATCATTCGCTGTCATTTTTTAACTTTAATTCATTTATCAGCTTAGCTTTACATCCTGAAATTCTGGAATTAAAAATCCTGATTCACAGACACTGAGTAATCTAACAGTCTTCCAATCTGATCATTAATTCGCTTCAACTGAAACCAGAACTGTATGAAAATTAGAAATGGGGTTGAAGGGGATATATTACCCAAATCTCCATGGCTGATTGAAGTAAATATCTGTTGTTTGTTTCAGCTGAATGATGCATTCGATATTCTGAGTTTTCTACATTTAATGAGCATCATTTTAAGGTATTATTTGTGATGAAGATAATAAACACTTTATATTTCTCTCACACTTTTTAACTGTGATGTGTACACTGTGTATGTATTACAGGGTAATCCATTTTTCAATGACAGAAAATGACATAATGCATCATCATTCGTTACCTGTAGCACTTATTCATCAGCATCACAGGGAAGCTGGATCCAATTGCAGCCGGCCGGGTGAGAGGCGGAGTTCACCCTGACTATCAGACTACCACAGGGCTAACAAAGACAAACAAACATTCACACTCATATTCACACCTTTGGGCAATTTTTAGCTGACCTAATCTGCATGTCTTTGGGCTGTGGGAGGAAACCTGGAGGAAATCCATACAGACAAGGGCAGAACTCCACACTGACAGACTCCAGTCGGGAGATCACCACTGCACCTCTGCGCATAATGTGCCAATAATCAATAAATATGTTTCAATGTTAAATCCTTTAAAGTCTCAGGTTATTTTTCTGGGGTTCAGCTGAATGAAATAAAGAAAATTGAAATTATTCAATAACTACATGAAACGTAACTGAAACGAAAGCAGTTAAGACAGTAAGGAACAGTTTAAGTCTTAAGGTACAAGGAACCAAAAATGTTCTAAAACAGAATATGAAACTGAAATGTGCCACACAGTTTGATGTTGGAGTGTAAAGCTTCATCCTGACATTCAAATGGTGATGAATAATGCAAACACATCCCTTACTTTGGGAAGCCGAGTGGAAAACACTCAAAGTCTATTTGATTTAATGCAATCGCTGTTGACTGCCGCATGGGACAGAATGTCAAGCACCGTCACTCCACATTCCCTCATCGTGCAGCTCACAGCACTCCGGAACATCAGACAAGTCTTCATCTGAATAGAAATGGAAGAACACAGCAACTGATCTGTGGAGAAAAGCTATAACACATCAAACACAAAAAATACTGATACAACTCACCACAAGAAATCACGAAAAACATCAGCTAAAATCAGCACCATATTTTTACATGACAATCCTGAATACACCAATATCAATTATCTCCTCTGAGTAATAAGGAGTTTTCCTTACTAGAAGTTTCATAACAACACGACATCACTTCCTGTACTGCTCAAGTAAAGGCAATTTTAAGCAACTGATACACTAATCATTTTTCATAATTAATTTTGTTGTTAACTCATATTTTATTCTACTTTATAGTTTAAAATTCTACTTAGCATAAAAATATTTCTGTACAACATTTAAAAGAAATTATGCTTTGAGCATTCCCACAGCATGTTCAGAAAACTAGCTTACATGGTAATTATTCTTTTCTATCTAATGGACCACTTTTTGATTTGAAATATTAAATCACCTGCGTGTTTGTTCTGAATACTCATCAGTGTTTTTGTTTAAGTATTTGACCTGTATAAGGTGCGTATATTTTAGAAGGATGAGTCAGAACCAAGCACTGTATAAACCATGTCGCTGTAAATCAAGATGAAAGGCTGAGCTATGAATGAGCCATTTTAGGTTCTCCTGTTGAAATATTCATGTGTTGAAATGTTATATAGAGAGGAAAGCGGGCACGGCTTCATCATACACACTGTATCATAAACTGAACGGTGTGTATCATGGCATAGTTGGTTTGTTGCAGATAACTTCATTGTTTGCAGAGGAAGCCCGTGTCGATCTCCATAATGAATAAGAAAATGGCAATGAGGTAATGGATGCCTGCCACTGAGCTGGTGAATAATTGAGTGTGTGTTAGGACAGAAGAGGTGGACAGGATCAGGTGGAGCAACCGAGTCACTGCCCAGCTCCACTTTCTACACATTGAGCTGATAGACAGAGAGAACAAATGCATACTGAAACTGACAAAAGAAGGAGTGTGATGCTCCAAAAGACTGCGAATTTGCATTTACCCCAAACCTCATGATCACTTGTGTCACTCCATGTTCATGTGCTCCTTCAGGTTGGCAGAAATGAAGACTTCCATCACTCGCACGTCAGTTCAGCTCCTAAAACAATACAATCAACATGATCTGACTTCACGACATTTTATAAGTCTAGAAGAGCTATAAGTGATTAAATGCAGGTGATGGTGTGATCAATTATTATTTATTAAATTTATTTTATCTTGTGTTCTTTCACTGGATTAAAATTCACATGAAATAAACTGTGCTAATCTCTTCTCATAAGCTTGCTCATTATATAGATATAGATATAGACAGGTAGATAGATAGAGTCATAAATTTGTGGCAATGTCCATTGTTAAAAGCTATACAAATAAAATTCAATAAAATTTAATTGAACTGAATACCTAAATACATTTTTTTATATATTTGTCCCATATATTTTATATATACATATATATCCCAAATAATATATGAAATCATTAAATTGTCCATTGTTTTTGTTTTGTAGTCATATTTAACAGCCATCTAAGAATTTTATAGCCTTTTGGAAAAAATTTGGTAAAACTTTGTCAGTTTCTGCCATAAAAAGAACAATAGAGTGAGAAAACACCATCAGCAATCCTGTACAAAGGTCAGACAAGGTCAAAACGCAAAGTACAAATTAACATGTGCAAGTTGATTAAGACTGATAAATGTGTGTAGAAACACACAACTGCTTCCACTTTTCAAACAGAAATAATAAAACATGGCATGATGTGTAGAAATCAGGTCTATATGTCTTCAAACTTGCCCTAATCAAAATATCTTAAGTAACCTTTTCACATTCCAAACAATTAAATGAATTAGTTTTGGTGTTAATTTATTAATTGAGAATCTCCTGTGTGCAAATGGTCAGGGAAATTTACAATAATTAAATGACAAAAAAAAGAAGAAGAAAGTTTGGATTATTAATTAAGATTTAAATAAAGTTTAAATGATTAATTTTACACTTGTGCTTCTAACCTCTGTATAAAATCTTTACTCTCCTTACACATATAATTAATTCTGAATGTTCTTTAAAAATCACATTTAAAGTCAGATGTAATGATTTTCCTGCAGCTTCGTTTCACTTACTTGTGCTTTAAAGCGCCTGTCTGTCTGAATATTTTCCGTCTCACTCTCAGTAGTGATCGGACTGAGCTTTGTTTCATTCGGTTTATTTGTGTTTATATGAAAGTGAAATATTTGCGCACAGACAGGTTCAGTGTGCATTTAGAGCTCGTGCTGTTCGCTCTCTGACTCTCAGGCCTGAAGTGTGTAAGGTGATACGATGAACAGGTGTGTATTTGGGGACAGGTGACCGGAAGGAGGTGGTGATGGAGAGAGCAGGACAGTGGGAGAACTCAGAGCCAGAGAGTGAGGAGAGAACCTGACGGCCATGAACGGTAAGCAGCAGCACTTCCCCGTGCACGCGCCGCTGCACGAGCCCAAGTACCCCGGCGTGCATGCGAGCTCGGAGACCCTACGGCGGGTGTGTCTACCTGCACCACAGGTACGTGTAACGGAAAACTCTACTATACTTTACAATGCAATAAAAATTAAACATGAGTGTTGTTTCCTGTTTGATCTCTCTCTCTCTCTCTCTCTCTCTCTCTCTCTGGTGAGAGCTGTCATGCCTCTCCATTATAACTCCACTGTACTCATTTATTTTTATGACTTGCCACCTTTCCCTCCGTAAATCCCGCGTGCACTAATCCCCCCCCCTCCACCCCCGCCTTTTTCCACCCCCGTCCCCGAAGCCCCCACTCAGTTCACTCTGTGTTTGTTTTCACTCCCAGTTGCAGGCCAACATATTCGGCGCATTTGATGACAGCCTGCTGGCGCGCGCTGAAGCTCTGGCAGCCGCCGATCTCTCCAAGCCTCACGCAGCACCATACCACGCCATGAACGGCGGCGTCTGCGCCACGTCCGCTTCCTCATCCATCTCTTCCACTTCATCTCATCATCATCATCACCATCACCACCACCACCTGAGCCAGACGCTGGAGAGCGAGCTCCTCGAGCACCTGTCATCCGCGCTGTCCGTGGGCAGCTTGGCACCGGATCCATCGGCTTTGACCGCGCAGGCGCACCAACATCACCTTCCGGCCGTCGCGTGCCACCTGCACCAGGCCGCAGGCCACGCGGGTCTTTCTCACCCTCACCCTCACCCTCACCTTGCCCTGCTTCCCTGCGGTGACGGAGATTCGGACCCGCGCGAGCTCGAGGCGTTCGCAGAGCGCTTCAAACAGCGGCGCATCAAACTCGGCGTGACGCAGGCAGACGTGGGCTCGGCGCTAGCTAACCTCAAAATCCCGGGAGTGGGCTCTCTCAGTCAGAGCACGATTTGCCGGTTCGAGTCTCTCACACTCTCACACAACAACATGATCGCGCTGCGGCCGGTGTTACAGGCGTGGCTGGACGAGGCCGAGGCGGCGCACCGGGACACGAGCGCGCGCACAGAGCTGCTGCTGCTGAACGGTAACGGAGAGCGCAAGCGAAAGCGCACATCCATCGCAGCGCCGGAGAAGCGCTCACTCGAGGCCTATTTCAACATCCAGCCCCGGCCTTCTTCAGAGAAAATCGCTGCCATCGCCGAGAAACTGGACCTGAAGAAGAACGTGGTCCGAGTTTGGTTCTGTAACCAGAGACAGAAACAGAAGAGGATGAAATACTCCGCGGTGCACTGACTGATCAACACTCATTTACAGGAACTATTCAACACTTTAACGCACGTGACAGGGATCTACAAGTTCTTTTGATCAGGAACTGGAGCACTGGAAGAGTACTTTATTTTCTCATTCTCTAAATGTATTTTGCACAGTAATGTCACAGGACACTTCACGCAGCTCTGCTTTTCACTTCCGTGGGTCTTTAAAACAAGAAGCCAGTTTTATTGCGCTTTTCTTTTTAGAGAAGCCTCAAAGGCGAAAGTAGCTCGAACACTTATTTCAGTATTATCGCACATTATGTCTTAAAGAATGTGTAATTATTTACTACTAACGCACTTGTAGCATACATGATGGTAAAACGCCAGAAACATTCTTTAAATTCCAATTAAATGTTAGAAGTTTGCAGATTCTGATGGACGTCATTTCCTTCCACACTGAACAGATTCTGAAATAAAATTCTGCAAATCTGCGCGACAAAAACACAGAAATAAAGCTGCTATTGAATTGTTTTGTTGTGATTGTAGCCACCTTCACTGACTCGGAGAAATGTCCTGAGACTTATCTTGAATTGTGTGAATGAATATTTAATAAAAGATTTTTTTTTTCTAAGCTCTTGTGTCCATACATATCTGTATAAATAAATTACATCCACTTTTACCCTAAAGACTGAAATACTGATTTAAATACTGACAGCCTTCTGCCTCATGCACACAGAATTGCACTAAATATTTAATTACAATCCTGATTATACAGTCAGTACTGAAAATGAAAATGAAGGTTTTATTCACCATCCTATAAAATTGATCCTGTAATATAATGTAGATTTTAGAGCTCATATTCTGGATGTTTATTAATCATTTTCATGGCTGCTCATTAACATTTAGAAACAATTGATATAAATCATTTAGAGCTAGAAAGAAAAATACAGAAATGACAAATACTGAACATTGAACTGTTTACAGTGAACAAACACGCAGGCACGATGTATAAAGAAATATTTTAGACTCTCGAGTCTTATTCAAATTCACTGTGCTGTTTTAATGCACTCTCTGCACTGCTTTGTGCTGACGGACATGAAATTATTAAATCATGGCGATGCAATATTAACAATAGATTGGTATAAAAGCAGACAGAGAGCTGTTATACACTTACACACTGCTGGGACAGAAACGGAGAGACACACACTCAGGTGAGACGGAATGAACGAGTTTCTGATTTTAATCTGCATTCAGGTAGGAGCAGATGTTCACATTAATAATCAGAACTGCGACCATTTAAATGTGATGATGATGATGATTATTATTATTAAAACAGGCGTCTGAGGCAAAACATAAAAATGTGCTAAATGGGATTTGCATGCTGTGTTGATCTAATTTAAAATGAAACTAAATATTATTTACATGGTTCGATATTCACCGTTTATTAAAAAGATTCCTAATGCTAAATATTTCGTTAATTTTGATGTTCTTTAACAAAGTGTTTCCATTAAACCGTCTTATCTGAATTAACAACCAACACATTTCGTTATTCACTTTTAACTCGTTTTTTTATTTCACGTTCACGCATTAGCCCTAGTCTAAAGTCATTATTAGTAATATTTATTATTATTATTATTATTATTATTATTATTATTATTATTATTATTATTATTATTATGCTTAAGCACCATACTGTTAGACTGCTTCTTCTTTTTCTTATTCTTCCAGGATCTATAACTCAAAACATTTTTAACATAGAAATTAAACTATGTCTTCTAGGTCTTGTAACTGGTTCAGCGACAGTGACTTCTTTTTAATAATCCACCTGAATCCTCTTCTTTAACCCTCTTTCTGTCCATTTTTCCACATAGAGTTTGATCGGGAAATTATTCATACTGCTCCCATATAGTACATTTTCGAATGAATATCTCCAAATTTACTAGACTTGTTCTGGGCAATACTACTAAGCACTCAATGTCTTTTCAGACCTCTATCACTTCTTTCTGTATTTTTTATCCTTTGCTTTCCTCCCACTGACTTCTATTCTTTTTTCTTAAGGCCTAATTTCTAATTTTATCTAGTTTTCCCATCTATTTCATTTCACTCACTCGTTATCTGTCTGTCTGTCTATCTATCTGTCTGTGTTTATGTCTATCCTCAGCTATTTAATTTTTTTTTTAAAAACACTTTCACTCATTCTAATCTTATTTTACTGCTTTGCAAGCACTGATTTCCTTCAGCAAAGGCACATCTAGTTATTATTATTATCATTACTATTATTATAATAAGCTCCATTTGTAATTTGCTCTTCGTTGTAATATTTAATTCAAAGCAAGTGGACATGTATAGTCCATCAATGTGGGTCAGAAAGATTTAAGACATATTACAAAAAAAAAAAAAAATCATGACAATATTTATTTAAATCAACTCGCCCTACAAATGATTCATTACGTCTCTGTGTTGTGTAGGAGTTAGAGATCTCAGACAGCAATTTATGCCTATTTGAACTCAGTGTTGGGGTGGCAGGGGTTATTTCAAGGGTAGTATCTGTCACTGAAAAGTCACCCGTGTGGCCACGCCCTTGATGACGTGTTAACAGAGACTAACAGACAATGCAGGTGTGAGATAATGACCTGACTGTAATTCTGTTCATTCAGTTCCATGTTCATTCAGCAGTTTGGTTTAAATACAAGCTGAAGCTGGTCTGTAATATTACATGAACTACATAATATTGTAACAGATATGATTCGATAATCATTTCTAGGAATTAATGTAAGTTAATCTGAAGGCTTGTCAGTAGACAGGTGGTGAGTGAGTGCAGCTGAATTATTCATGTTGGACTGAAGAATTAAGTTTACAGCCTGGATTAGATTTCCTTCAGAGTTCCCACCGATTACAGAACTCTATTCTGTAAGACTGATAAAACTTATGCAATTTATAATGATTCATTAGTTAACGGTTTGTCGGATGAGACAGCAACATCAAAAATATTTTCACCTATAACTGAAAAAAGTAATAAAAGCACGATGGTGAAGACCAGGTCAGGCTCAAGAGAAAAAAGTCAGGAGAAGAGCTCAGTGTGCAACTACAAGATCTCTATAAGCATTTATATTTAGACATGTAGCATATGATTTTATTTAGCACTTAATTATTATTATTATTTTTTTACTTATTTAGTATTTATTATTTGTTTTTTAAATAATTATAATTATTATTTCTAATTAAATGTTTTGTTAATGCAGTACCCTAATGTAATATTGCCAGAGAAAGGTAAAGAATGACGGTCCTGTTAACATCTTAAGAAAGTAACAGAATGAGAATGAAAGCCACACCCACCAGACCAGCCCCGCCCACTCACTCTCCTCTGTGCCAACACAGAAGAAGCTCAATAATTTATAAATCACCAGAAGCAACACAATGAGCTGTGTCCAGAGCAAAGACACAACAGAGAGAGACAATGTAGGGAGACAGAACAGAGAGGAGAGCCACACCTCTTTTTATCATCACCATCATGATCAACTTTTCTGGTTGCTATAAATGAGTGATCTCTGAATGAATCACGAGAACGTTGGAAATGGCGTGATTAGAGAATTAGAAAATCACTAGTAAAACTGAATTTTCACAAATAGTCCTGTACGTTGGCAAAGGAATACAGGAGTATTATATGATGAAGCACATCACTAACATTTTCATAAACATCATATATAGAGCAAAACTTTCTACTGTTTCACTGATGTGTGGAAAATCCAAACTGTTAGTCTCTCTGTCTCTCTCTATATATATACACACACACACTTTTAAAAGGTCTGTTTTTTTTTAATATTATTTTTTTGAGGCAGTCCTGTGTAGATGAGGACAACCAACACCAAAAGACAACATTTTCGCTGAGGGTGCTGGATTATCGCACTGGATTAGCAAAACCCTTGTAATAATTATCAGTCTAATGCACTGCTTAATAATCAAAGGCTAATTAAAACATCCTTAGGTGTTGTTTTGTCTTCTTTTGTCTTAGTTTTAGACTGAACCATGGCTGCTTTTTGCCCTGCTTATCAGGAGATATGCTAATTGAAATGCCAAACTGCAAGATATAAAATAAAGGACCTGGAAAGTACCAGATTAACACTGATGATATGAAAAGTATATGGAGATTTATCTGATATCTGGCCTGCTACCTCACTGACAGTTACCAAATCATCAAACCTGATCTTTTTTTCCTTTTCTTTCTTTCACAAAATAAGTTGCAGGAATACATGAAAAATTTAACTCATTTTTATTTAAATCCTTGATAAGGTCTTACAAAACTGTAACAATGAACTAATACACTGAAATAAAATTATTTTAATAATAATGGTGAAAACATTAAAACAAATAAATAATTTAGAGCCTTAAATGCCAATGTAAATGTGTGGTTTCATAAATTAAAGCTACTGAGAAAGCTGATGTCTGTTCATCTGTTTTTGGAGTAAACCATTTGCGTACACTTCAACAGATCGTCTAAGAAAGAACGGAGGAGTATTTCATCTCCTTTGGTTGGGACAGAGCAGTTCACCTGCAGAAAACCAAATAAACCCAAAACATCAGTCCATATATTTCATACATATATATATATATATAAGTTCATTTATTTTAATCCTACACATTGTATGCGGAATTCTGACATCTGAATGCACATCAACACATGAATTTATCCGTAACTGAATCATATCATATAGCAGGATTAAGTGACTGAGTGAAGGTTATAAACAAAGAATTAAACGTACCCCGTTATGGTACTGCTGCAGGTTCCGGAGCAGTTGATCAAAGTGTTTGGTGTCCTGTTCTTTAAAGGTCTTAATTCCAGACAGAATTAACCTAGCCTGACAGAAAAACTCTACCTAAAATCACAATAAATGGTTAGGAAAGAATGTCAGCAATATTTAAAAGATCCTTCAGGAAAAGGAAAAAATACACAAGGCTTGAAACTGCTGTTGGGAAATTAAAGTAAATAAACAGAATTTTAAACCAGCAGCTGCACACATTACCTGATCATCTACTTAATTTGATAATCAAACTCAAAATTCAATAAACAAATAATTATATACTCGACATATTTGATCACAGTTTGATTAAACTACAAAACACTGATGTGTGTGTGTGTGAGTGTGTGTGTGCACCTCACCTCGCAGCTGTCTGTTTTGTTCTTTTTAAGGTCTTTCACAAAGAAAGAATCAAACAGCACCTAGAAACAAGCCATTCATGTGAAACATGTTCTATTTCTCCCCATTCAAAATTGAAGAGACTCAAGAAACTGAAAATCTTACCGTATTCAGGGTTTTCTGATGCAGACTTTTCACATTCTGCAATATAAACCTTAGATTTGGATGAGGAGCCCCGTAGGCAAACGCAACAGCAATAGCCAGAAGCACAATCATGGAACTCATGTTGTTTCATAAAGTTCAGTCAAACTCTGACAGATTCTAACAGACATGCTCCTATTGAATATATATGTGCATGAAAGCCGGATATAAACCAGCACTAATTTTCTTGGAAGCAGTTATTTTGCACCGTAAGCATTTATGTACAGACTATGTTCAAACCCATAGGCTAACAAAGCCATCTTGATAAAGACGTGGTTGATTAGGTTCGGAGATTTGCTTATGATGATGCTTCAATTTCTCTGAACTGTGGAAATTGTGAGTTTAATGCCAAAAAAAGATTGCAATGGTTCAGATAGACTCGTCTGTGGCAGGTGATGAAACAGATTAAAATCCCATGACCATGTTTGGTCGGGAGAACTTACTGGGTTGTTTTAGTAGATGCAGCCAAAGGATTGTAACAGGTAAATGAATTCTACTGACTGATTGATGGGAAGAATCTTCTTGTAGTATTACATTAGATTCTGATTATTAAGTATAAGTAATTAAAGGTAAAAATACACTTGTCTAAGTGTAACCCCTAAATAACCAGGGTTAACCCTAAGCTATATATAAAAGGTAATAATAATAAAAAAAAATACACAAATCCGTTGATGTACGCTACAAATAAAACCCTCACATTCACACTGGTTTCATTCAATAAACATCCGGATTTATCTTTTCTTTCAAATCACTAACAGTTATTGGTAAACACAAAGGTATGGCTGATAACTGAACATGTTTTATGTTGCATACAGAGATGATGTTCATTTTATTAAGTGACTGTTTTCTGTGTTGTATCTCTCAGTAAAAATGCAAATATCAGAACCAGTGAAATTAGCATGTCAGAGCATTACTAACAATGTGGTTTCCCCTGTAATGCCCCCCAACACACACACACACACACACACACACACACACACACACACACACACACACACACACACACACACACACCTGTGTAGCTTGTATGTAGTGTCAGTTTGCTGAAACATGAAAAACCCAAATTAAACCAGCAGTACAGGAATTTCATACAAAACTGAGCAACGTATGAAAATGTTTCTGATTATCCAGGCTCGCAGACTTGGTGACTGTGGAGTTATATAATATGTTTTTTTTTTTTGGTGTAAAGTGTTAACGGAGAAAGTAACAGAAATAAGTTATGTATCTTTTCAAAAAGAAAATTGAACATAATTATGTCAGTAGTGCTGTAAAGCACAGAGTCTTGATGCTTTCTGTTTGATTTTAGATACAATCCTTCAGGGTTCTTTAATTTCACCTGCAGTAAACAGTCACGCTTCCTGACATTAGATCTTCACTCCGGTGTGTTATGTATGCTCAGCGTATTAGCGCAGGTAGCTGTTTAGAGTTGCGATGCTGCACTTGGAGATCTCCGAGCACTGGTCTTGGTTCTTCTTGATCCTGTAGAAATGCTCCACGTAGTTGGAGCGACCCAGGAGCTCCACAAAATCCTCATCGTGGGTGATGATGAGCAGCTGGAAGTTACGTTGCCGAGAGCGACTCTTGATGATTCTGCCATTGAGAAAGTTCACAGTTAGGCGCATAATTATAAAAAAGAATTTGCATACACAATCCTGAGAGAAGCAACGGGACAAGTGCTTGTCCTGTCATCGGGAGATCGTGGGTTTGAATCCCAACATTGCCCCAGCAATTCAGGAGCCCACAGGAACTTAACTCTCCTGGGTTACAGCAATAACCCTAATGCCCATCCGAGTTTTGGGATCTGAGCTTGTAAAGGATACTTTACGTGATGTGCTGTTCTTGATGCAAAGGACCTTTGAACTTTATTTCACCCATTCTTCCAGAGATCATGTGTTCGAATCCCAACAGTGCCACAAGCACTCATGGCCAGGCGTCCAAGAAAACTAAATCAGCATTTCTCTCTGGGTGGAATGGGAATGTTCTCTCTCCCCTGTCACAGTGACATCAGGGAATCAGCTCATGTATGCAGAAGAGGGTAGACAGCGCTTTCCTCTGAGTGGGTCACGCCATCCCATAACACAGCACATACACACACACACTTTCTTTGCAATTTCTCTCTGGGAAAGAGCTACATTTTTAAGTGTTGTGATGGTCTGTCTCTCTGAAGCAACACACTACTTTCTGCAGGTACAATACTGTTCATCTGATACTCACGAGGGGACGGTACCACAGTGTGTTCCAACACTGCTTTTATGCAGACAGAGGGGGTTGTAAGTAATCCAGAAAAGCTGGAACATCTGGGGGAATCAGTAGCTCCATCTTTCAAGGCTTGATCAACCTCCATTGCTGCAGAACAGCTTTAAATTGTTAACCCATTTTGTGTTCCCTGAAAAAGGCCTTTGTGTATAATTCTGAAATGTACATTATTTTTTTTAACCTCTAGCAGTTCACCACTTACCTTTATACCATTTCAAGCTATTCACTGGAAACGAACTGCAATAAATTACTAGAAAAAATTGGGGTGTTCTAAAACTTCTGACCGGTAGTGTGTGTGTGTGTGTGTGTGTGTGTGTGTGTTTATATATACACAAACACAAGTTATACTTGTAAGGGGGCCCTGAAAAAATTGCCTTTTTTAATATATATATATATATATACTTGAGAATCCAAATCAATAAAAATGTCTGCCCATATTCTGAAGAAGCAACAGGTGATGTGATGTACACTTACTCTACTAAAGCATGGGCTAAAGACTCTATGTTCTCTCTGTCCAGGTTGGTAGTGGGTTCATCTAGCGCAAGGATTCCACAGTTCAGGCAGAACGTCTCTGCCAAAGCCAACCGGATGATGAGCGAGGCCAGAACCTGTGAAATTACAAACACCATGAGGAAAACTTACAGACAATACACACATTATACTGTAATCACCTGGATCACACCTTCTGTCCAGCACTGCAGCGTCCTCGCATATCTAAAGCGGTGTCTCCTTTGACCATGACCACTCTGTAGTTGTAGGTTCGTCTCTTCGTACCAGCAGAGGCACTTTCATCCACGTCAGAGCGGATCTCTACATACTCTATATCTGAGACAGAACGCATACAGAAGACGTTAGTATGATGTCCAGGATGATCCGGTTTTTGTTAACAGGTCTTTTCTGAAATGTAATGTTTCAGTGTGAATTAGATCGGTTAATTCAGGTTAAGTAAATGTTTGACATTCATGCATTTAGCTGTAAATTTCTGAAATGAATCAGATAAAATGAAGTATGATTTTCACTACTGATCATCTATTCTTCAGAAACAGACTCCACCACATGAAGTAATTATGTTGTAGAAGACCTTGTCCACGGTACGTGTTCCTCCACAGGTCTCGAATGATTTTGTTGATCTCTTCCATCTTCATACTGTGAAACTTCATGATCGTTCTGTAAGAATGTGAAAACATGGACTCTAAATAACTAAAAATTCAAACTACTCCATAAACACAAGACTTACTTCAATGATGTTAATAAGAGTAATTTATGTAATTTAATTTAGTAATTTAGTAATTTTACACTAAAGAAATAAATAAAAAAAATTGCATTATAATGAGCATTTCAGGTTCACACTAAATATTTCAGACTTTTACAAAATCTGAGCTTGTTCTTTTCATCATATGAGTGTGTGATGTGTTGAATAGATAAGAAACGCTGTCTAGATGAGTGGATGGCAGTTTGCATCAATATCCTTTCATTGCAACAGTGAATATATATAAAAACATAACTTTTAAAAATGCAAATACTTAAAAAAAACAATTGTACATAAACTATGTGCTTTATATTGATCTCAGGCTATAACAAAGGTAATGCACAAAAGAGATCTGAAGGAAAATGTGATCTGCTGAATGCAAGTATTAACTGCAGTTACATATTTTAGTTCATCTGCGGTTTATTCGACTGATCTCTTATCGAAACAAAACCAAACGGGACAAAACCCTGAATAACAAGATCTGTAAGCAGCCTGCACTCTCACATCCGACGCTCAGGGTCAAAGTTCACAAAGAAATGTGAAACCATGACATTTAGAGAAAATTCTGAGCTAAGCACAAACACAATCCTAAAATAATATTGCGTACATTTTCGAACAATTAATTATGCACATTGTGTGAAAAACATCTGAACACATATCAGATCCTCTCTATCTTAGCAAGGCCGTGTACGCTTTCCAACAGTGAACAAAACAATATTTATTCAGCTCATTTCAGACCCCAGCTCGACTGGAGGAAGATCCCCTCTCCACTCCGCTCCACAGCATCACGCTGTATTCAGTAGTGAGTGATGTTCTACAATAAACGACACTTCAGCAGAAATCTGCAAATGGAATATTATCACTAAGAATTATCCCTTGCAGTATTGCAGTTAGTGACTTTAATTAAGTCTAATTTCTGTTCTGTAGTAGCAATAACTATTATTATTTTCTAAAAAAACCTAAAGAAATGTGAATCTGACATCGGAACGCTGTGGCATCATGGACAGCTTGTGCTTTTATTTTGGAAGGTAGAGATGACTCATTGCCCTTTGTATCACTAACCACGTTACTGTAGGGATATTCCATTGTGTGTGTGAGAATAGACTTTCTTCATATACACTTTGTACATTTACGGACTGAAGTCTGTCAGCATAATTAATCAGCAGATGTTATCTGAGGAGCAAGAGCATTTAACATCTAGCAATTTACTTTAATACTTTAACAAATCAACAACAAAAGTAGATTTTCACTTTTAGTAGATGACAAAGCAAAAGACAACGACCCATATACACTTTATTTTGTTTATGTAAAAAGAAAACCGTTATCCGTAAACAGGTCTCTGCATTGAGCTTTTTGCCCAGAAACTCTTGAGACAAACAGGAGCATAAAGATTAATCTATCACCACAAATATGATGAAGATTACATCTGCATGAAGTCTCCTCCTCCCAAGAGCTCAAGCTCTCTGTTATTTTCCATATCGGTCTGTATTAATGCACAAAATCAGCTCATCATACAGCTCATTAAACTGCATTAGCAGCAGCTCCGTGTAATGGAAAATCAAGCTTCTTATTCGATATAAAAGCGGTTATGTACTTTAAGCAGCTGCATTCATTTATTTGCTTTTAGCTGTTTTTTAATACCTTACTGTATGCTGACAGCAAAGATAAGAACAAAAATTACCTTTTAAATTGCTCACCTGATAGCAATAATACTCTTTGCTAAAACATCTATACAGCTACAGCTAGATATTACAGACTATTCACCAATCACTTACTGGTCCAGAGCTTTATAGTAGATGTCCAGGTCCTTGTTAGCCAGTTCAGTGGTCCTCATGATTATCATCTTGTCTCGGAATCTCTCCTCAGCCTGGCAGTACTGATCCTCCCGAAGCTCCTTGCGAAAACGCAGGATCTCCTCCTCAAATCCCTTCTGTCGCCCCAAAGCCACACTGCGATTCTTCTTGAGGTCCTCCACCTTCCTCTCCAACTCCCGACGCTCACTGGTGAAGAAATGTTTGAAACGTGTGGAAACTAACGTAACTAAAACGTGAGGAACCAGAACATTGTCGTCTCGACACCCAGAGCATCACAACGCAGTGGTAAAGTGGTACGAATAAAAGCTAAGTACTTGCGCAGCTCCATGACCTGCATGTTGCCCATCTCCTTCAGTAAAACCTCTCTCCTCTTGGAAACCTCCTTCAGCTCCTTCACACGGTTCCTGAGGGTCAGATTATCCTGAAGCCAGCGCTCTTGGACCTACGTGCAGGAAAGAAAAGAAAAAACCCTTAAACCTCATTTTCCTTTCACTGCAACACACACAGAACACAGACAGACACGTACAGAACCCACACTAACATTCATTTATGGTTCTCGAGAGAGTATTATTCTCTCTACCTTCTGAGTGTCTATATCTTGCCGGATGTTGCCCATGTCCTTGTTGATTCTCTCTCGCTGTTTCTCAGCTTCAGTCAGCTGAGCATTTATATCCTGAAGTTCTGCCTCTTTTTGCTGAATAAAGGAAAAAGTACTTACATAATATTTTAAGAGTAAAAGAATGTGATATTAGAGGAAACAACGGGAAAGATTAATCTGGTACCTGCTTGTAGTCATCTTTGCCCTCTTCAATGTACTTAGAAATTTCTCTTTCTAAAACGGCCAAGCTTTTAACTCTCTCTTTGATAGCATCAATCTGTTACAAAAGCAAAAAACATTATTAATCATTTGTAATGTAATGGCCATTGATAGCTTTTATGCAGAATTAGTTATGAATTCTTATCAAGAACAGTGAAGACAAAGATCTGGAGCCGAAAAGAGGACGCACTTGTATTCGTATTACTTGTAGAATCTATGCCAAGGTACACCAAAGCTGCTCTAACAGTTTACTTTATGGAATCTTTTCCCTTTAACTCGTCATCCATCTTTATACGGACCATTACAAGTTTCCACAAAATGAAGCGCGGTATAACCTTACCCACCACACTGACGTAACCTGCATGGCTGTTAGCACCTACTGTATGCTTTATTTAGAGTATTCCATATAAACAGAAAAGTTACACACCTTCTCCTGGTCTTCACTTTGTTTTTGCTTTCTGCGTTCAATCAGATCCTGCTTTTCATGCTGGAGCTTCTCTAAAGTGATGGCCAGTGGAGAGATCTGCTCCTTAGCATCCTACAGCACACAAAAGTCAAGTTTATTGCAACACCTTTATTCAACATTCTCCTTATCGCATGATAGAATATCTCAGGGAGCCTTAAGAAAAGCTAATTCTCTTGTGCGAGTGTTAGAGTAATACCCGTATTTCTCTTTGCAGTTCTTGAACTTCAGCACTCAGCTCCACACACTGCTCTTCCAGCTGCTGCTGCTTCTGCATGTTACTGGAGATCTGAAGCTTTTCAGCACGGACCTCATTCACGCTACTCTTTAGGGTCTGTATCTGCTCCTGCTGGTCCTGGACAAGTTTGCGTTTCAGCTCCATCTTACTGCAGGCTGAGATCAGAAAAAAAAAAAAAAGTCAGAATGACAAAGAATAAAGACCCCGTTGAAGGAACTCTCACTACTCACTAAAAAGCAGATTCATATACACATCCCTGTTAAATACTGCAGCAGTGATGATAACGAACACTCAAGTTTTTGTTTGATTTGTGCGGAACCTCATTTTAGTCCCAGTCTGGTGTTTGTGCTACTGCAGGTGCTGCTTGGTGTTTAAATGCACAGTGCTCATACTGGTGTCAAGGCGATGTTGGACCTCCTGCTTCTCTTGGCTGACGTGCTGCATGGTGCGGTTCAGGTCCACTCCCTGAAGCTTGGCTGCATGCTGCGTTATCTTCCTCTCCACATCCTTCAGGTCAAGCTATGATACAACCGAAGTTAAACATTTCAGTTACAGTATTAAATCTATTATGATACAAACTGTTTTATAAAGGTTTAAAGATCATTCTATAAACAAAAAAAAGGTTTGTCTATAAAATCACTGACTGGCAGCAATCTGAACATTCTAACTGCAACTATAATTATAGTAAATTTATATTTTAACTGTACAAACAGTGGAATTAGCAGTGGCTAACACTGAAATATTAATACGCTACTTTCAGGGTGGGATTTATGTATAATAGCACGAGTCATGCATGGCTGGGCGATATGGACCAAAAATCTCCATATTTTTTAGCTGAATGGCGTTAGAGATATATCTCAACATTTTTACAAAGTAATAACAAAAACTTTATCTTTTTCCACTGAGGTAGACAGTTCTTTCTTTGTCAAACGAAGTGCTTCATGCTGTGTGTGTCGTCTTGTACACACACATCTACAGTGCCTTGCAAAAGTATTCACACCCCTTGAACTTTTTGAACTGTTTTGACACCTTACAACCACAAACTTAAAAGATAAAGTGTGGTGTGCATTTGTATTCAG
>JAOVYU010000026.1:22900343-22911514 GCA_025674565.1 Synodontis membranacea
GACCACAGCCATCAGGGAATACCGTTTCCATGAAAGTGTGTACATGATCTACAACAGTGCTTAGGTAGGTGGGACGTGTCAAAGTAACATCCACATGGAAGGCAGGACCCAAGGTTTCCCAGCAGAACATTTCCCAAAGCACCCGGCCAGCCACTTGATGTAAAAGAAAACATGATTCATCAGACCAGGCTGCCTTCTTCCATTGCTCTGTGGTCCAGTTCTGATGCTCATGTGCTCATTGTTGGTGGTTTCGGCGGTGTACGGGGGTCAGCATGGGCACCCTGACTGGTCTGTGTCTATGCAGCTTCAAACGAAACAAACTTTTTTTTTATATTACTTGTATTAATCCCCGGAGGGAAACTGTTTCTCTGCATTTAACCCATATGAGATGCATCACATATCAGGGGGCTGCCGTTATTTCAGCGCCCGGGGAGCAGTGCTTGGGGGCTGCACCTTGCTCAGGGTACCTCAGTGGTACCGGCTGGCCGTGGGAATCGAACCTGCAATCTTTTGGTTACAGGGGCGCGTCCCTAACCATTAGGCCACCATCTGCCCAAACTGTGATGCTCTGTGTATTCTGACACCTTTCTATCAGAACCAGCATTAACTTCTTCAGTAATTTGATGCATCAGTGAGTCTTGGCCGTCCATGACCCTGTCACCGGTTCACCACTGTTCCTTCCTTGGAGCACTATTGATAGATACTGACCACTGCAGACCGGGAACACCCCACAAGAGTTACAGTTTTGGAGATGCTCTGATCCAGACGTCTACACATCACAATTTGGCCCTTGTTAAACTCGCTCAAATCTTTACACTTGCCCATTTTTCCGACTTCTAACACATCAACTTTGAGGACAAAATGTTAACAAGTGCCATGAGGAAGAGATAATTAGTGTTATTTACTACCAGTGTTATTCAGTGTTAGTCAGTGGTCATAATGTTATGCCTGAATGGTGTATACAGAGCACTGACAAATGTATTGTTTACCTGTCTGTCACAGTATATCGGAATTTAGGTGTAGGAGTTACAGCTTTTTTATATGCAGTCCCACGTTTTCAAGGGACCAAAAGTAATTAGACAAATTAACAATCATAAATTAAATGTAATGTAAATTATACTCAGTTACAAATCCTTTTTTTTTTTGCAACCAAGCATAACGGTCTGAAGTCTGGAACCTACAAACATCATCAGACTGGGTTCATCCATTGGGGTGTTCTGCCAGCTGTCTTCAGTTCCTGCTTGTTCTTGGAGTGTTTTGTCTTCAGTGAGTGAAGAAAATGGAGCTCCTCAGTGACATTGCCAAGAGCAGGACGTTCCTCTACTAAAGGGGAAGAAAATTTAAGAGCCCTACAGCAACGTTATAGGACCTGCAGGAATTTCTGACAAGTAACGGTCAGTCCCTGTATGTGACAACAATCTGTCATATTCTTCACATATCTGGGATGTAGAGTAGGTTGGCTAGACAGAAGCCTTTACTAAAAAAACAAACAAACAAAAAAAAAGCAAAAAACCAAGTTCCAATCCCTAAATCAGACCAGACCATGTGGCAAAATGTATTATGGCCTAATGAGATGAAGGGAAAACATTTTGGGCATAATTCTAAAAGATATAATGTTTGGTGCAAAAATAAGGCAGTTCATCACACAAAGTCAACACCCACAGTGAAGCATAGTGATGACGGCTTCATGTCACGGGGCTATTTCTCTTCAAGAGAGAATCATGGATAGATTAACATACTCATCTGTTTTCGGCACAAAGCATGTAGGATTCTGTTAGACAGCTGAAAAAAGAAGAAAAATTTCACCTTCCAGAATGATAACAACCTAAAGCATGAATCCAAGTCAACAAAAGAACACCTTCAAAAGAAGGAGATCAATGTTTTGAAAAGGTCCAGCCAATACCCAAATCTAAATCCTATAAAAAATAGTTGGGATAATTTGAAGTTAACTGTGCACAGGATAGGCCCTCGTAATTTGATAGATTTGGAGCAACTTTGCAAGGAAGAATGGAATAAAAGCACAAATATAGATGTGCTAGGCTATGTTGGAAAACTCTTACCCCAAAGCACTGAGAGCTGGATTAAAAGCAAAATGTTCTAGAACAAAGTATAAGTTAAGGTGTGTGAATACTTTTCAATCGTAATGTTTTCCTTCTTTTCCCTTTAAACTGTTTCCATTTGTTTTTCATTTCAATAATGACACACTAATGTACATGTGGATGAGGTGAAGGCTAAATGACACTAAATGATGGAGCTCCAGCAGATGGCCTCGTCCGATCATTCAGAGCGCAATCTTCCCCCGCGCTCCAGCTCCAGCGCACAGGATCTCCACTGAACACGTGATGAACAAAAGCCTCCTCAGAAGACAGAGAGTAAAGAGGCCCTATTTTACACCTCTGTGGACCCAGCCTGAGATCAGAGCATCAATGTGTAATAAGCTTGAAAACGACTGGAGGAAGAAATAAGCTTCATCAGGTGTGCGCGTTTCTAAAATGATTTAACGGCTCTAACGGCTCTAACGGCTCGGTTCAGCATCTCCAGACCAGCAGGAACAGTCCAGACAGTGAGGACAGAGGACGGGAGGACAGACATAGTGCTGCACGTCTAATTGCTGTGTCTGGGAATTAATGAAGGAACCGAAAACATCCATTCGGGTCACCTGAACCGAGAACCCTGAACCGAGAACCCTGAACCGAGAACCCAGAGCAGCAGAGAGTCACTGGATTTACAGATGCTGAAATGGACAGAGAAATGCTCTTAGTGATGGTGAGGACAGTTTTACCCAAGACAAAAACCTTTGGATTTTTACTCTACTTATTTCCCCCAAATCTGATGAATTTTTCCGACGCGCCTCCGTTACGCGCACGCGACTCCAAAACGCGCAGAAGGCGCAGATTACCGCGCGCGTTATTCACTGAGTAATCTCCTTCACTTTACTCTTAGAGACAGTCACTTTCCCTGAACAATGCAAATGATTTTTTTCGGTACAACAGAATAATCCTGCTAGAAGGGAACTGACAGACTGAAATAATCTGAAGTATAATTTGTCCGAGTCACAGAGGAACCGCAGCCCTGAATGGATCAGACAGAAAGGAAGCACATGGAAGACATTACTCCTTTCTTCTTTCTCAGTCTAGAACAAGAATGAGTAATGTGTGTGGATAATCAAGAGCAAGCGCTTGGAACAGGATGAGAACATTCCGCTTCAGGGACAAATCAGAGTCACGCAGCGCAAATCCAGATCAATAGAACACATCGATCAGCTCGTATATAAGGCTAATGATTGTGCTTGAACACACTTACTTAAACATGATGGAGGGAAAATGTTGCGCAAATAGAAAGAAATCCAGCAGCCTGTTAAAGTAACTGAACGATCTGTCAGTTTGTTATATTAGGTTTGTCTTCTCAAAAATAATCTAAAAGTAAAATTTGGTGGCTGGAACATTGGACACCATTTTTTTTTGTGGTTTCTGCACAGGTAATTTTATAATAATGATGGATGGATTTTTGGAAAATATCAGCCACTATATGCTTGGAGTAGATGATCCTGATCTTTGAGTCACTGAGCTTTACGCTACTTCTGTGATTCATCCATCTGATTTTGGACCTGTGGAATTATGGGGTGACTGCTGCCGTTACTCAAGCCATGGATGTAAATTTCTCCTCGGTTCTTGACAACAGTTTAGTGCGGCGTGATTCATCAAAACGTGTTCTGACTGGCTGCTTTCTTTCTCTCCTCATCCTGACCACTCTGCTGGGAAACATGCTGGTCTGTGCTGCTGTCACGAAATTTCGCCATCTGCGTTCCAAAGTCACCAACTTCTTTGTTATATCACTGGCTATTTCTGACCTACTGGTGGCCATTTTGGTGATGCCATGGAAGGCAGCTACAGAAATTATGGGATTCTGGCCTTTTGGTGCTTTCTGCAATATCTGGGTGGCATTTGACATCATGTGCTCCACTGCTTCAATCCTAAACCTATGTGTCATTAGTGTGGACCGGTATTGGGCCATTTCCAGCCCATTTCGTTATGAGCGCAAAATGACACCCAAGGTGGCGTTTATCATGATTAGTATGGCGTGGACCTTGTCTGTCCTTATCTCCTTCATCCCTGTGCAGCTAAACTGGCACAAAGCACAAAGTGGAGGTTACACTGAACTGAACAGCACCTATGCTGAAGTTCCACCAGACAATTGTGATTCTAGTCTTAATCGAACATATGCCATTTCCTCCTCCCTTATCAGTTTCTACATTCCTGTAGCCATCATGATTGTCACCTACACCCGCATCTATCGCATTGCACAGAAGCAAATCCGCAGGATATCCGCCCTGGAGCGAGCAGCAGAGAGTGCCAAAAACCGCCAAAGCAGCAGCATTGAGTCTGAAAGCTCTTTTAAGATTTCCTTTAAGCGTGAAACCAAAGTCCTCAAGACACTCTCGGTCATTATGGGGGTGTTTGTGTGCTGTTGGCTGCCCTTCTTCATCCTCAACTGCATGGTGCCTTTCTGCGAGCCCAGTGAAAGTGTGGACTTCCCCTGCATAAACCCAACCGCCTTTGATGTCTTCGTCTGGTTTGGCTGGGCTAACTCCTCACTCAACCCTATCATCTATGCATTCAATGCTGACTTCCGCAAAGCATTTTCTACCCTGCTGGGCTGCCAACATCTCTGCTGTGGCAGCAACTCTATTGAGATTGTGAGCATCAACAACAATGGAGCGTCCAAGCATGGCTCATACTATCAGACCAAGGGCCTCATCCCCAAAGGTGGTAGCAACAGTAACTGTACGATCCCTCAGAGCATACTAGGTCAGGATGAGGAAATTCAGAAGAAGGAAGAGAATTCTGGGTTTAAGACATTCGAGAAGTTCTCCCCATATATGTCAGACAATCTGGACAGTGATGCTGACATCTCCCTGGAAAAGATTAACCCAGTCACACAGAATGGGCAACTCAAATCCATACCTTGCTGAACGTTAGGTTTATGAATGCTGGTAGCACAGAGATCACCTAATGAAAAAAGAACACTGCTTTCACCCTGGACTAAGCAAAAGTGGAAAACATTCAAAGTAGGTTTATTTTGGAGGCACTTTATCTGTTGAACTATCTGCAAAACACTGCCAGCACATTGACAAAGTTAACAGGTTGGTTATACATTAAATAACTTGAATTTAAAAAATGCATATTCATTTTCATCAATGATTTGCATTTTAAGGGAATTCATGTATGCATGTATGCTCCTTTGTGGCAGAAGTATTATTGCAGGTGAAACATGGACAACTGGAAAATAAACAAAATCTTGTATGTGAATTTTCTTTTTTTTTTTTTTACGTGGATAAGTTCACAGCTAGTGATGTCAGTGTATTTCCTGTCAGCGGTACTGTTTCTGTAGTCTGTAGTGTTTCTATTTTCTCTGTGTAACAGTGTTAGCTTTGCCATCAGTTCCAAACGCTGCTAGTGATTTTACTTGTGTTTTAATGTATGTGTGCTCAAATCTTCTAAACACAACTGTCTGTAACATCAGCTGAAGGAAACAAAGATTATTTTTGTGATTTGAATTTAATCAGCCACTATGGTGTAAAACTAACTTCAGCAATAAACATGCTTATGTTTCATTTCTTGCATTTTTTCTTTCCATTCCCAGTGCAACAACAATGAAATGGTTCTTCAGATAATAATAATGTTATTCACTTCGTCAAAGTCAGTGTAAGATTGAACGTAAGGCTGAATGCAGATGCCGGAGTGACCTGTATTTACAGTGCGAGTAATAAAATACAAAAGCAGAATCTAAAACCCGACTCTAAACAGGCTTAGCAAAAACAAATGTGAGCATGGCAAGGAATAAATACAACTCAAACTCTTCACTTTCATACACTTCAGTTTATTTTCACTTAGTTCGGTTTAATGACCTGCACCTCTGAAAGAGCGAGGAGTCCTTTCATATAACTGCAGCTCGGCTAAAGAGCTGTCATCAGCTGAATCTCAGGCCAGCTATAAACGCTCAGACAGCTCACGTGGTCGCACAATTCCGCTTGGGAACTGAAGCTGAAAAGCAACACTGTGAACCCGGACGTGTGCCCTGTAGAGCTCTGAGAGAATTACAAGAGGGAATTACATGACAAAGACAACAATTTTGGGACAGTTCTGGATCTCTGTTGGTTTTTCTGGTTGTCTTCAGTGAGACTGATAACACTGCAGTTATACAGTGAAAAATAATACATGCCTGAAAAACATGAACACTGTACATTACACACTCTGATCCAGATTGGACCTGATATCTTGACAAGCTGGCACAGTTATAACATTTTTGGTTGGAGTTAAATCATTAAGTGATAATTTAAATTACAGTCTATATTATGGTATGGATCTGATTATTATGGTTTATGTATAATTCTAAGATTTAAAAACAATAATATCTTTATACACACTGCATCAATTACAGTTTGTATAAATGAGTCGGAGATTTCTGAGAGCTGAGATTTCTGTCTCCGTGCTGCTACCCGTGCAAGGAAGTGATGTACTTAAATAAGCATGTAAAGAATTCACATTGTTGCAGCTGTGCCAGCTCTTCACTTCACCATCTGGAGCTTCATCACAAAAAGTTTAAGATATTTAGACTAACTGTAGTTTCTATTACAAGGGGATAAGAAAGGTTGTGGTTGAATTAATTATTATTTACATCTTACAAGCATAAAAACATCATTCAACCACAGAACATTTCAACTTAATTACAGTAAAAGTGGTCAAGGATATTTTATAATTTGTCATATTGTTCTTTGTTGTCAGGATGTGTTGTGTTTATCCATCCACACTTCAGGTAGTGTGCTGCTCACATTGTGAAAATTAACACATAAATATTATGATAAGTGAGTGAGTGTCTGATGCAGTTGAGTTATTTTTCAATCATAAATAAGCTAAATTGAATGAAACATTAAGAAAACTGCAGAACTCCAGTCTTTGTGAATGAAAGAAAAAAAACCATCCCTATGTAGGCTCTGCGTTACTTTAAATGCAGATATTAAAAAAAAAAACTTATGTTTTGTGCAAATTGATGAATGTATAAATTACTATCTCTCTCTCTCTCTCTCTCTCTCTCTCTATATATATATATATATATATCATTTTTTTTCTGTTAATCTACTTGGTCAATGTCCATTGCTAAATATTTTTGCACTATAGAATTAAGCTTAAATAAATTTAATTGAATACATTTTAATAAACCCCATCATGTTCTCAGGTCTATTTGTGCTGAAAATTCGCTTATGATATAAGAGAGAATTACAACTGCAATGGAGCAAATAGTTTACTAAGATTCGATTCCTTCTTTTAAATGGCCAGATTAGCATTTCAGATTAACTAGTGTGCATTTAAACGAGTCCCAGCTGCCGTTCCAGATAATGCTGGCTTATGTTAATCAAGACTCTGAGGATCATTTGTAAAATCCATTAATTAGGTGTTAAAATGTTACAGAAGAAAGGTTTTCTTTCTTTTCCCTCTTTCATTTCAGTTTCCTATTTTACACAGAACTACACCTCGCCTCACTGGAGAGGAATTCTGTGAGATAATTTCTTATCTTCTTATATTTTTCTCTTTCCTGTTCAGTTTCAAAGTTCAGTTTGTTTCCTTCATGAAATTTTACATAAAAGTTAGTGACACAGCGAGTTATAAATGTCAGGTAAATGGGTGTGAAATGTATAAATTTTGTCTTTGCAGATGTAAACTACAGTGCTTTTTATGATCCTTAAATATGATTAAAAAACAATGTGTTGTTTTTCATGTTTGTAGTAATAAATGCAGTAAAGACACGGTCATGGTGTGAATTTGTGCTGCTGATATATTAAGAGCATTTAAGTTACACAGAGCAAAATTCAGACACTACTTACTTTATGTTTGAAGAAAAAAGTGTTTCATTCTAATTGGAAAATAAAAGTCAACATTGGTTTCTCTATATTCTTGTTTGTGGATTCTTTCTTATTTGAACTCTGGCTCAGGATCTAAAACTTAAAATCAAGAATTCTGTTCCATATATTAGTACACTACATAATGCTCTCAGTTCTCTAAGATGCCATTTTGCTGATTGATTTTATGGATTTATATTTATATTAATGTATCAGATGGCCTTTTCTGAGAGGCTTACTTATTAAAGCTCAGGTTATCAAAGAATAGACTCTAGATCTTAAGCTATACATACAAAATTTTATTTTAATGTCTATGTCTAATGTTATTTTAATTTTAATATCCTGCAAAATTATTTATGAAACCAAAGAAACAGAAATTGTTTTGTCTAAAAAAATATGTTTACTGGCAAACATAAAATCCTGTTCTTAAAAGTCAGAATGCAGACCCATGCTGTACAGCATTAAGGTGAAAATCATTCCTACTCTTTATTATTGCTCTGGTTATTAGTTGAATGGTCATGAGCTGAATGATAACAGTTTACCCATCATAATGTTTCTTGATGCCATTATTAGTAGCTTGAAATCGGAACATTTGTACACATATGAGTTTGCAGTACCTCTGGGTGGATAACAGCTGTAAGGTATGTGGTGTAAGATTTTCCAGGCAGTGGATAAGGTTTGGAAAAATGACATAGTGAAGGTTAATGACAGGCCTGCGGCGGTACTCGCTGTAGTGGAAATGGATGGCAAACAACCATAAGGTGCTTATATAACCATGGTCCTGATTTTACTCTGAGCACAATGTCAGCACTGGAGCTCAGCAGCATCTCTAAAAATATCCAGTGTATAAAAAAAAAAAAAAACAACAATCTTCCTTCTGTCTTCTTCAAACAGCTGTTTTATTTCCCCTTATGTGCTGGTCATACTGAAGAATAAAAATATGATATGGGATTATAGCCCCAGTGAGCACTTGACCAGTGTAAAAAATTTCCAGTATTTTTAGTGAGTCAGAAACACACACACACACACACACACACACACACACACACACACACACACAGAGTCTATCAGTCAGAAATAATGTTTTGTCATCTGTACCGTGGCTTGGCCTTGCTGAAGGACTTTGTAATACATTACATGGTGATGTGTCACAGAGAGAGAGAGAGAGAGAGAGAGAGATTCATACAGAAATTCATACAGAAAAGTAGACCAGTCCAAGAATGAAGAACAAAATGGTTGTCATCAAAATCACTGGGAACAGATTAAAAAAAAAAACTTGATTTAATGACTAAAAAAGAAATGGCTTATCACTGGTGAATTGCAACAAAAATTTATTTCCAAGACTAAATCTGGATCCAGGAAACCAAGGAAAGGAACAAGGCAGAAATAGGACACATTATGAAATCGTCATCTTCTCATTTTATACATTTCTACATTAAATTCATCCTTGATATGAACTGATAATGATGATCATATACATAATATAATATCATTAATATTATTATTATTAAGCCGCTACCTGAGATACCAGTGATGCTGACCCCCTCTGCTTTCATCACTATCATATACTCACTCCTGTTGAGGATCTGAGGACCTAGACTGTGAAGATGATGTTGATCTGCTGCTGACATGAACATTTCTGCTACAATGGCTCAGGACTTAAATTACCACAAACAGTCTTACGCTCAAACCTCCATCAGTCAGTTGAAAATTTAGTTTAATCTATAGTGAATTATGTTCCACACAATGTATTTTTATTTATTTATTTATTTATTTATTTTTTACCATGAACACAGTTACATTAGCATCTTATGTGTAATTACACTATCTGATGTCACCCCTATGAGGATGGGTTCCCTTTTGAGTCTGGTTCCTCTCAAGGTTTCTTCCTCTTGTTATCTCAGGGAGGTTTTCCTTGCCACCGTTGCCACAGGCTTGTTAATAATTCACACTTGAGTATTTATGAAGAAGCGAACAGTTTGAAGCCTCTTTCAAGCTTTGTGTGTTCTTACATATTCAGTGAACGTCACTCAGAAGATTTTGGATGCTGTAGCAGACACTGGCTGTAAAAGACTGCAATTATAAGTGTATTGAATGAAACATAGGAACCATGCTAAATATAATGTATAAATATAAAAGTGTTTGTGCAAGTAGCCCTTTTTTACCTATCCAATGCAAGCTTTAGCATTATAACAGAGTTGGAAAAAAAAAAAGAGAGATTAGTGTTGGGTTCAGTCTGAGTAGAGTCAGCAACGTGTTGACCCCTGTCCACCGCCGAAAGCACCAACAATGGGCGCGCATATATATATATAAAGAGCAAAAGAGCAAGTCAGAGGTTATGGTGGTGAGGAAAATGTTTGACAGCATAAAAACATTCCTGTTTAACAAAAAACTCTATACCAGGGAACCCTCCAGTTCTCCTTTACCTAGTAAAGGGCTATTGACAAAAGGTTTGACTAAACAAATATGTTTTCTGCCTGGACTTAAACATTGAGACTGTGTCTGAGTTCCGAACACTAAATGGAAGGCTGTTCCATAAACATGGCGCTTTATAAGAGAAAGATCTGCCACTGATGTAGCCTTTACTATTTGAGGTGCCAAGTAATGATCAGGTCATTTGCATAATCCAGATATTAAACCATGTGTATATAATGTGCCAGAATAATTTTGTCATTGTGCACATCATGGAAGTAAGTACGTACATAAGTAAGTAATGAACAGTTACCATACTGAAGGAGAGTGAGTGAGAGGAAGGAGGTGAGGCTGGTTGTTTCCATATGCATCATATCGCTATGTGTAAATAAACTAAATCACTAAATGAACTTCAGCTAGACATTACATTTTTCCTAATATATTAGGGTGCTGCATAAGTTTGTGGCCTAGTAAATATCTTTAATTATTTATTAAAACTCCCAGTAAAAGCAGGTGTTTATGTAGTTTATCAATCCAGCAAGATTCATACTCATCATTACTTTCTATTCTTTTTCAATAGTGGAAAAACTCAACGGAATAAAAGACAATATGTGCAAAGTTTATTTTGACGCTGCAATCAGCATTTCTGCTTTCGTAAAAAGTTGGCAGGTGGATTCACATGCAAATTAAGTGAAAAATATCAATGAACTACGAACTATTTTACTAAAATAAAATCATCCTCCTTCGTGACAACACAAGACCTGCCACAGCGGATCTTTTTGTCTGCATGTCCGATTTGGCAGAGTTTTTACGCCGGATGCCCTTCCTGACGCAACCCTCCCCATTTATCCGGGCTTGGGAC
>JAOVYU010000026.1:22944046-22956782 GCA_025674565.1 Synodontis membranacea
TGTAACTCAGTTACTAACTCAGTTACTTTTTGGAAGAAGTAACTAGTAACTATAACTAATTACTTTTTTAAAGTAATATGCCCAACACTGCTTTTGTGTGTGTTTGTTTGCACTATCAGGAGGAAGCACGTTGGATTTTAGCTTTTAGCCATTACAAACTGCCAAGACATTGACATCAAGCTGTTCTTTTGACTTTGAACTTTGAAACATGAGCACAAACATACTTGAAAGTTAAAATGCACAGTTATTGAGGGGGCCTTAATGCACTGAGTACATGCAGAAGGTAAATTGGATTTGCGTTCATAATTATACAGAAAATACATTTTAAAAAATGACATTATCTGGTGTTAGTCATCAGTTGAATTTATTTATAATCCACCACCCTTATTACTGCACACCAGTCTGTCATGTTCGCTCTGCCTCCCCGACGCTGGGGTTCGCCAGAGCGCAATCCCAGGGATGGGCTTCTCTCTGTGAGGTTTGGCATCACATCCCTGTCTGTGTTATGTGTTTCCCTCAATGTCTTCCCCCAGTCACTTCCGGGTTCCGTCCCGTGTTTTCGGTTAGTGGCACATTCCCTCTTGTGTTTATTGCTTCTCCTATCCTATTGGTTCATAAGTTATCTTTCCTAATTACTCCCTCATGTGTTTATTACCTCTCCTTCCCCATTGGTTTAGTAGGTAATCATTTCTGATCTCTCCCCTATATATCCCAGCCTGACCCATAGCCCATGTTCCATTCTCCATTATGGTTTACCGTTATGGTGATTCTCTGTTATCGGTTCCCCGTTGTGATATCCTGTTGTGATTCTCCGTCTTAGTTTCTCCATAAACTGTTGTGGGCTTTCCTAAATGGGTTCCGCCCTGTCTATCTGTACTAACCTTTGGCTCTGTCTCTCATAGACATAGTTCCAAGGGCTTCTGTGTTTTCCAGCCGCAGCCAGCCGGTTCATTGCAGAGCCTCTGCAATATGTGATAACAGCATTCTCAGATGACTGAAGGCTTGATGAGTTCCCCTTAATTTTGTACATATATTTTATCAAAACAGTTAATTTGAAAGTTTGGGTTTTCTCTCCAGTTATGTGTTATAATGAGGATGCTCCTATTTTGTGACACCATGTATTATTGGATTTCTTAATCTGGGTTGCTTCTTTCTGTGTTCCTAGAGCTTTGGTATGATAGAGGAGTTGTTTTTTTTTAGCCACATCTTCTCTGTTGTGGGTAATGAATCTGGCTTTACCTAAGATTTTCTAGGATGGGCATACTGGTTTGATGAGTGCTGCATGAACCAGCATTCAGCATGTTGAAGTAGGTTCTATATTAATACCTGGTTATTAGTTGTCTTCAACTGAAAATTTGCATCCATCATGTGTGTGTCTGTGTGTCTGTCTGTGTGTGTGTGTGTGTGTGTGTGTGCGCACCTACTTTACTGTAACCTTATTTAGTCATCCTTTCGGCACAAATCCAAAACCAGAAGGAGATGCGTGTAATTTCTTGTTCCATGATCTGAATTTGTAATGATCGTAATGCCATGCACTCAGGAAGGCAGGTCTCAGCACATTGTAGTGTTGTTGATGCCAAGAAGTTCTTAAAGTATTTGATTAGTCTTAATCATGCAAATGCTAGTGGTAACTATGGTGCTTGTAGTCAATATACTGAGGCTTTCCAAAAAAACACACAGGTCTGGAATGTTTAGTGTGTCCTAGCATTTGCCTGTTCAGGAGTAACTGGATGGCACATAGGGAACACATGGTTCATCGATCATTCCCAAAATATTAACCCATCTTCTTCCACTGAAAATAATAATCAGAGATTTATGTTGTGTGGAGTTACTTTACTTTGAAAGCATTGTAGTTTAAATATCATACAATCAAACATCATATATCACATAGTGGTATGTAGATGTGACTGGATTTTGTCTAGCTAAAGTAACATAGCTAATGGACTTTGCAATTGGAATTACCTACTATGTATGTATATTTTTATCTGTGTCTAAAATTACCTTTCAGTTATAGGTCTGTATATTATCATTACAAAGCTTTTACAATAAGGGAGAGTTTGGTTTGGTACAAGCATATGGGTCTTATCTCCTTGTCTGCAGGGGCTGTTCTGCAGTTCCTGTTATTGCAGTCTCATGTCACAGTGGCCGAGCCATGTGCCTGACCCAGCTTGCTTGCTACCTAGGACTTTTTTTTTTCCACCACTTAACAATTGTGACTGTATAAAGTACTGTGGGGGAAAATATGAATTATTTGTTATTACAATGCCAGTGCACAGAAGACCCAGGGTGTGCAATTTTGACTTACAGTGTGCAGTTTTGAGTTTCATGAGAGTGTCCCAGCAGAGTAACCCTGAGGACAATTGTATTAAGAGACAAAAAAAAAAGTCCTGTATTGAATGTAATACCATAGGGGCATATTCAGAACTGAGTTATACATGGTAGAGCAAAAATCTGTATTCAGACCTCATAAATATGGATTTATAACAATTGCACTAGATTTGTACACGTGATGCAGGGTTGACCCGAAACAGAAGCTTGTCTAATTTGTCTAATTCATGTATTTATTTATTCACTGACTGCTTTACAAACACTCATTCACTGGATTTGTAGCCTCTTCATTAATATCATGTATGGTCAGGCGCTACAGGTGAATGCTAGTTCTGTAATAGTACTATTTGTAGTAATGCTTTTACTACATATATAGTGCCTTGCAAAAGAATTCACCTCCCTTGACATTTTCTCTTTGTTGTTCCCTTACAAACTGGAATTTAAAAGGAATTTTGGGGGGAGTTTGTATCTTTTAACTTTTTAATCTCTTTTACACAACACAATTACCACTTTGCTGATGCAAATTCTTTGTTTTATTGTGAAACAAACAAGAAATAAGACAACAAAAAAGAACCTGAGCATGCATAACTATTCACCCCCTCCCAGAGTCAATACTTTGTACAGCCACCTTATGCAGCAATTACAGTGACAAGTCTCTTCGGGTATCTCCACAAGCTTGGAACATCTGGACACTGGTATTTGTGCCCATTCTTCATGTCAAAACTGCTCCGGCTCCTTCAAGTTGGATGGGCGCCGCTTGTTTTCAGCAATTTTTTAAATCATATCAGAGATTCTCAATTGGATCAAGGTCTGGGCTTTGACTGGACCCTTCCAGGACATTCACCTGTTTCTTTTAAACCACTGGAGTGTTGCTTTAGCAGTGTGTTTAGGGTCATTGTCCTGCTGGAAGGTGAACACCCGTCCCAGGCTCAAATCTCTGGAAGACTCAAACAGGTTTCCCTCAAGAATTTCTCCATATTTTGCGCCATCCATCTTTCCTTCAATTCTGACCAGTTTCCCAGTCCCTGTCGATGAAAAATATCCCCACAGCTGGATGGTGTTCTCAGCATGATTAGAGATTATAGGTTTGCACCAGATATAACATTGTCCTTGATGGCCAAAAAATTCTATATTAGTCTCATCTGACCACAGCACCTTCTTCCACATGTTTGTGGAGTCTCCAATACAAATTTGGCAATGGCAAATGGCAATGGCAAATTTCAAACACTGTGCCTTATTTTTTGGCCACTCTTCCATGAAGCCCAGCTCTGTGCAGTGTGTGGCTTATAGTGGTCCTATATACAGTTACTCCCATCTCTGCAGTAGAGACCCCAGTTCCTTCAGGGTTATCTTTGGCCTCTTGGTTGCTGCTCTGATGAATGCCCTCCTTTCCCGGTCTGTGAGTTTTGGAGGATGACCCTCTCTTGGCAGGTTTGCTGTGGTGCCATAATCTTTCCATTTTCTAATAATGGATCTAATGGTGCTCCTTGGGATGTTCATGGTTTGAGATAATTTTTTTTATAACCAAGCCTAATCTGTACTTCTCTACAACTTTGCCTCTGACCTGTGTGGAGAGTTCCTTGGTCTTCATGCTATCACTTGCTTGGTGGTAGCCCTTACTGTACTTAGTGGTGTTGCACTGGTGTTGACTCGGGGGGCTATCAGAACAGGTTTATATATACTGAGATCATTTGACACATAGATTGCTCACAGTTGGATCTTGTTTAAATAATTAAGTGGCTTTTGAAGCTAAGAGTTGTGGCTTCAAAGCAAAGGGGGTGAAAACATATGCATACATCACTTTTCAGTAAGGGAGCAAAATAGAGAGAATGCCAAGGGGGTGAAAACTTTTGCAAGGCAATGTATATATATGTCTCATAGTAAGTTGATATCCAATGAGTTCTGATTTGTCTAAATACTTTTAGATACACATCTGTGTGCTATACACTAAACTATACACATAGTATAGTTTAGTGTCAGTTAATTTCCAATGCTTATAAATACATCCAGTTTTGTTCATAAATGCAAAGACATTGTGTATGTAAATTTAAAGTGAATATATGTACTGGAAATATGTTCAATAATAAAAACAAAATTAGTATAATGTCACTGTAATTGACTTTATACTAATACATTGAGATTGAGAAAGGTGTGCGCATGGTGGGGTGAAGGAGATGATGGCTAAAGGGCTGTGGAAACAACAGGAAGTCTCCTCTTCTTGTTTTGACTCATGAGGGGATGGTGGTGGGGGTATTAAGAGGTGTTAAGAATTTGGTACTTCTGAATTTACGTGTTATGCTTGTGCCTGCATTTGGGTCAAACTCTGCACACAGGACTGAATATCTGGCATTCCTCGATAAGTATAGGCACAAGTAATGGCAAAACCACTGCCACCCTCTGATAGATCTCATCTGACTAAATAAGGGTCTTTTAAATTGGCCTCACGTCTATTATTAATGCCACCAATATTATTCATCTAAAGGAACAGCTTAGTTGTCTGGGTTTGGTTTTAACATGGAAAGGCAAAGAAACTGAAATGCCCTCATTCTTTGCAAAAATTGTGAGATTTTTAGTTTATCGGTGTTGTTTTGGATAAGACCTTTTGTGTGCTGGCTTTGAGCATGAGTGCATTCTTGAGACAAGGATGTTTCTTATCATCATCCTTAACAGATACGAGAGTGATAGATTACAGCTAGCTGGAACTTGCGGGAAAACTATTTATTTTTCTACATTGCAAGGCCAGTTTTCCCCAAGTGCACAACATGACTGCTCTACAGAACCCTTCCTTCCCTTCCTGACTGGGCCACAGACATGTCTCACAAGTTCATGACACCTATTCTCCAATACTTCCACAACACAAGCTACTTTTCTGGTTGGACTTCATGCTCTGGCTTTTAAAACCCACTGGCTTCTTATCAGTCCTTATTGTTGCAAAAGATGGTCAGCTTAATGCTTCCTATTATTGTGAAAGTGAGCTCCAGTTTCTTGAAGTCACGGCCATATTTTCAAGGACACTAGCAGGAAATATGAGTCATTTCAGCCTGTAATTGATGTGAACTAATTCTTTTGGACACACATGGAAAGAGAAAGAGAACCCTACACCTCTTTTCTGGTGTTTTGATGTCAGTATGTTTACGAATAGATTCCGTCACTCATGTTCAATAGCTTTGACCTCTAACCTTAGAGAAGTGCTTCCAGGTGGCAGCACTCTCGCATCACCTTTCATGTCATGGCATGGCAATCTCCTGCAGTCCACTAGCACATCGCTAATTATAAATATTGCATCATCTTCTCACCCAAATATCCTCACTGATCCCAAGCATGCACCAAATTCCTCCAGAATATATAAACAAATTCTCAGTCACCACATATTTTACAACTTACTCTGTATGTGTGTGTGTGTGTGTGTGTGTGTGTGTAAGAGAGAACTGCTAATCAATTCAACCAGTTGTTTCTGACAATATTAGCAAGTTTTGATTTAGAACAATAGGAGAAGCAGTGAAGAAACGTGCTCCACCTGAATAGAAACATGTGTAATGTTTCTCACCTAAAATCCATGGCAGGTGATTTTCAGCATGCATACATTATGTGTAATCCTCTCTTGGGAGACTGCGGTACTCTTCATTCATGAATTCTTTCTTTCCCGCTGTTTTTCCTTCTGCTTGCCCTCCCGGACCAGCTCCCTGTACATTTCTGCCTCATAGCAATATTAATATCATATTTCAAAACAATATTATCAGAAACCTAATGCCTAGCATTATTTTTTTATGTATTTATTTTATTTCCCTCCAATCAGATGCCAGCCTGGGTTGTGGATATGTAGAGTTAACTTTGCTGAAGGTGGACATGAACTCATCATATAATTTTGATAGAATATGGTACTAAAACAGCTTTTTACGGCATTCTATGAGCTCCGGGTGGATGTAGTGCGACACCACCGAGACCCTGTGCCCACCTGGAAGGTCGTCAGGAGGTGGAAACATGGTAAGAGAGCCGGGATCCATGCTAGGCTAAAAGTTAACTTTAGCCGACCTGTGCTTCCATCACTTCTATCCAATGTGCACTCTTTGGACAATAAACTGGACTGCCTACGACTGCTTCTGACCTCCTGAGAAGAGATAGAACACTGCTGTGTCCTTATTTTCACTGAAACATGGCTACACGAAGGCATCGGTGACTAGATGATCCAGCTAGATGGGCTAGCCACCTACCGCGCTGACCGAGATGCCACTGCTACCGGTAAGATGCGGGGAGGTGGACTGTGTGTTTATATCAACAATAGCTGGTGTAGGAACACAGCGATTGTCTCTGTGCACTGTTCAGAACTAGTGGAGATGTTAGCAGTCAGATCCAGACCGTTTTACATCCCGAGGGAGTTTACTGCCATGATCATCATAGCTGTTTACATTCCACCTAGTGCTAGTGCTAATGCTAAAGCTAGCGGGGCACTCAGTGAACTCTACTCAGTCATCAGTGGTCTACAAACAGCCCACCCAGATGGCTTCTTTATCGTTGCCGGGGATTTTAATAAAGCTTCGCTCAAGTCGGTACTACCCAAATTTCATCAGAACATTGACTTTGCAATGAGAGGGGACAATATGTTAGACCTTGTTTACACAAACATCCAGCATGCATACAAGGCTGCACCCCTCCCCCACTTCGGACAATCAGACCACATCTCCACCTACACACTCCTACTTCTCACCCCAGCCTACAGACCCATCAACAAACAGGTCAGACCAGCTGTGAGAGAGGTGAGAATGTGGCCACAGGGGGCTATGTCTGCCCTTTAAGACTGTTTTGACTGCACAGACTACGACATGTTCAGAGAAGCAGCCACCAATAAACACTCACTCGACCTGGAGGAGTACACAACCTCTGTGGCCAGCTACATCAACAAGTGGATTGAGGATCTTGTCGTCCAGGCAAACCATAAACCCTGGTTCTCTGCAAAGCTGCGCAGCCTGGTGAAAATCAGGGACCGAGCCTTCAAGTCCAAAGACAGGGAAGCTTACACCACAGCCAGACCCAACCTGTCATGGGCCATCAAAGAGGTAATGCGGGTGTATGCAGAGAAGATCAACACACACTTCACAATCTCAAGAGACATGCAGCGCATGTGGCAGGGCATCCAGACCCCCACAGGCTACAAGCCACCACAACTGGAGTGTAGCAGTGATCCCTCCCTACCAGATGAGCTGAATGACTTCTTTGCACATTTTGAGGCAGAGAACAGGGTAACAGTGAGGAAGATGACCACTTCCCCAATGACCAGGTACTACATCTATCATCTACATCAGGTTGACCCTCTGCAGAGTGAACCCACGAAAAGCTGCAGGACCAGACAACATACCTGGCCTGGTGCTCCAGGAGTGTGCTGATCAGCTTGCAGACATCTTTGCAGATATCTTCAACTCTTCACTGAGCTCTGCTGTTGTACCTGCATGCCTGAAGACCACCAAAATCTTCCCAGTGCCAAAAAAGTCTACTGTGTCCTGTCTCAGTGACTACCGCCCTGTAGCACTCACACCCATCATCATGAAGTTTTTTGAGGGGCTGGTACTGAGTTACATGAAGTCACAACTCCCACAGAATCTGGACCCGCTGCAGTTCGCATACCGACCAAACTGCTTCACAGATGATGTCATCTCATCTGCTCTTCAACTGACCCTATCCCATCTCGACAGAAAAGACACTTACTCCAGAATGCTGTTTATTGACTTCAGCTCAGCATTCAACACAATCATTCCCCAAAGGCTGGTAAGGATGCTGGAGTTACTAGGTATAAGCACCCCTCTTTGTTACTGGACCCTGGACTTCCTCACAGACAGGCCGCAGACTGTCTTCATAGGAAACAACTCCTCCGGGGTACTCAGACTGAGCACAGGCTCCCTGCAGGGCTGTGAGCTTAGCCCACTGCTTTTCACTCTGCTGACACATGACTGTGCTTCACAGTATGGTTCAAATCACATCATAAAGTTTGCAGATGACACAACAGTAGTGGGTCTCATCACCAACAACGATGAGTCTGCATACAGAGAGGAGGTAAAACATCTGGTGAATTGGTGTCCAAATAAATACCTGTCTCTTAATGTTTAGAAGACTAAGAGATGGTTGTTAAGTTCAGGAAGAGGCCGGCGGCCCACACCCCACTGCACATCAACAGATCTGCTGTTGAGAGAGTCAGCAGTGTGAAGTTTCTGGGGGTGTACATGGCAGATGATCTTTCTTGGAACCTGAACACCACCTTTACTTTCTTTGGAAGCTGAAGAAAGTTTGTTATCAATTTGTTGATATAAATGGTGACTCCTCTACACATAGTAAGGTACAGTTTGGTGTTCCACAAGGTTCTGTCTTAGGCCCACTACTTTTTTCTTTGTATATGTTGCCATTGGGTAATATTATTCGTGAACATGGTATTAGCTTCCACTGTTATGCTGATGACACACAGTTATGTTTCTGCAAAATCAGATGAAAGACACTAGCTTAATAAAATTGAGGAGTGTGTAAAGGATATAAGGCAGTGGATGCTTTCTAACTTCCTTCTACTCAATGCCGATAAGACAGAAGTACTAATACTAGGACCACAAGTAGCTAGGAGTAAGCTGTCTGATTAAATCATAACTCTAGATGGCCTTTCTGTCACACTCTGTGCAGAAGTAAAAGACCTTGGTGTGATTATTGACTCCAGTCGTTCGTTCGTTCGTTCGTTCGTTCGTTCGTTCGTTTGTGGGTGGGTGGGTGGGTGTCTTTATTGTCACTATACAAGTACAGCAAGATAGCGTTGAAGCAAACCAGCAGATGCGTATAAGTAATTAACATTAAGAAAAGAAAGAAAAACTAAGTCTAATAATTAACTAAGAATAAAAGTAGGTAATATTAAATAAAATAGAATATAAAAAGTAGCTAATATTAAATAAAATAAAAATATAAGTCCAAGAATATTCGCAGTATAAAGTAATAATGATGAAAGTGTCTTGTGGTTAAGGTGCAAGTGACAGATACAATGTTGGTAGAATATCGTACAGTGGTAACAGGGAAATGTACAGTTGAATAAAGTGCATGAATACTGCACAACAGTTATTGCACTGACTAGATGTACAAGGGTGATAAAGTGCGTAAGAATATTGCACAACAGTTATTATTGCACTGAGGTAGACAGTGCATGTAGTACATGTGCAATTTTTTAGCATTAGCTTGAGGGGGAATGTAAACAGCTGTGAGAAACACAGTGGTGAACTCCCTCAGTAGATGGAAAGGTCTGCACTTTAGCGTGATAAACTCCAAGTCCGGTGTGCAATACTGTTCTGTGATGTTAAGTGAGGTGCACCAGAAGTTACTTACATAAATACACACGCCACCTCCTTTGTCCTTTCCCGAGTCTGCAGTCCGGTCAGCCATCCTGATGTCCTTCTTCTGGTTGGAGTTACACTGACATACACTTACTCCTGTTGAGGATGGTCCCATGTGAACAGCCTTAATATTCACCTAGACTGTGAAGATGATGTTGGACTGCTGCTGACATGAACATGACTAAGGACTTAAATTACCGCAAACATTCACACGCTCAAACCTCCATCAATCAGTTGAAAATTTTGTTTAAACTATAGTGAATTATGTTCTACACAGTGTAGTTTTGACCATGAACACAGTTATGTTAGTATCTTATTTGTATTTACACTATCTGGTGTCACCCAAATGAGGATGGGTTCCCTTTTGAGTCTGGTTCCTCTCAACGTTTCTTCCTATTGTCATCTCAGGGAGTTTTCCTTGCCGCCATTGCCTCAGGCTTGCTCATTAGAGGTTTATACATAAATATATATATTTATAAGATAAATTTATAGATTCATGAACTCAGAAGCAAAATTTGTAAAGCTGCTTTGAGACAATGTCCATTGTTAAAAGCGCTATACTGTATAAATAAAGTTGAATTGAATTGAAGAAGGCCGTCTCCCATCCTCATCTCATTCTACCAGGGGACCATGGAGAGTGTTCTCTGCTGCTACATCACTGTCTGGTACAGAAACTGCACCACCATTTAAAAGAAGTCCCTGCAGCGGATAGTGAAGACAGCAGAGAGCATCATTGGGGTCTCTCTCCCAGCCATCTCCCAACTCCATCAAAAACGTCTCATCCACTGTGCGAACAGCATAGTGAAGGACACTTTCCACCCCTCACATGCATTGTTCTCCCTCCTCCCATCTGGCAGACGGTTCCGCAGCATCAGAACGGTTACTGCCAGACACTGCAAGAGCTTCTTTCCACAAGCAGTAAGGGCCCCCAACTCACTAACAACAAAGAACTGAACAAAACATACATAACACACATACACACACTCAACACTAACAACACACAACGGACTCTTGACTCTTATACAATATGCTTACATGCACGCCAAGGACAAAAACACACAAAATTGGACTGTAGCACAACACACATTTTGCATGCACCATATTGTATGTTGTATTTTGCCAAAGTACATTTCTACCTCATGCTAAATTTTCACTAGTTACAACTTGCACATGTCTCTGTCTTGTCTTGTCTAATATACTTGCTGCAATAACTTGCTGAAATAACTTGAAACCCACACATTATACTTGAACCACTTCCACATGTTCACTTTTGTATTGTTGCACTGTATTGTTTTCTTGTCCTGTCTTGTCTTGTTTATTGTACATACAGATAGTTTACTTTCAAATTAGAGCTGTTTAGTTTAGTTTAGTTTAGTTAGATATTACTTATTTGTAATTTCTTGTTTTCTTATATTTCTTTGACTAATGCACCATAGGGGGCCTGTGTGAGAAATGGAATTTCAATACAATGTATACTGTGTATCTTGTTGTATTGACAATAAACCTCTCTTGAATCTTGAACCTTGAATGAGCTACAGCATTGTGGAAATGTTGCCCTGAACTTCAGTGCACTTCCTTCCCCTTGAAGGCAAAAGGCTCTTTGAGTCTGAACACATGCCCAGGCAACTATGAAGTATGAACTTCATACTAAACATCCTTTCATACTGAACATCCTTATGTAACGGTAGTCAGGCAGTCAGGGGACTCAAGACAGACTGGGTTTTCCTTGCATTTATTCCCTTTTGGAAAATAAAACACAAATAATCATTCAGGCTCTGGTGTACATAAAGCATGCAGCATTTGATGCAAAGCATACTGCTTTTTCTAATGACATACGACAATCACGCAAGGACAAAAACATTACAAACCTGCAGTACACCATAACACCAAAGGTGGCTCCAAATCACCCATTAGATGTGTTGTAGTGTTTATCTGAACACAGTTTCATCCATTGAAACCATCAGTGATGAGATGCAATGGCAGGCTCATTGCAGGCCAGTCTGCTCATAATCTGTTTTGTTCGCTAGGATGCATGCCTTGGAGGTGGGGCACAGTCTAGCAGATGGTCTAAAAAGTCATTTAATACCCTCAGTGAAGACTGTTTACACATGAGCTGGTAAAGGTGGATTCAGATTAGCTCATGGACACTGCCTAAGCCAATGTCCATGAACTCCACCAATAGTTTTCTCCATAGTTGCAGATCTAGTACTGCAGATCTAGTCACTACTAGTCTCCCAGAGGTTCCCATTAAAACATTGCCTACTTGACAATAAGGAGAACTCTGGTGAAGAATGAAAAGAGGCTGCAGCATATGGTTTTAGCCCGTAGAGCCATGATTTCTTCAGAACCAACAAGAGTTTGTCCATAAATTTCCCATCTTCTTCTGCTTATCAGTTAATTCCTATTGTGGACTTTTTGACCCATAAGCTATTATGTTTACTGGAAGATTTTGTGTAAAAAAAAAAATGTGTGATATGATGATGATATTGAAAGAGTTGTCTGGCACAATTTACCCCTGACCTATAGCAGATTAGTGACTATGTTGCTTTATTCAATTTCAAATTCTAACTTCCTCATCAAACTCTATTATAAATAAAGCATTATTCCCTTAGCTCTGGTTATGTATCTAAATCCTTTAAACTAGCAGATAAACAATCTGGACTCATGTCAGCCATACAATTACTGCATAGGTCAATATTAAATCACTCCTTTATCTCCAAGATCCTAAAGAAGGTTGTAGCACAGCAGGTATGCTCAAATATGCATTGAGGAAATATATTAGTTTGAATTTATTCCTCATTATAGCATAGAAAGAGCACTAGTTTTGAAATATAAATGGTGACTTTTCTATGCAAACTATAATTTGGAGTCCCACAAGGTTCTGTTTTTAGCCCACTGCTTTCTCTCTCTCTCTCTCTCTCTCTCTCACACACACACACACACACACACACACAGACACACATATTGTAGCGTTTTACTGCCGGCAGGAACTTGGAGATACAAGTGAGCTTGATTGCTGCCCAATGCAAATGGCTGGGAGAAGTTTATTTCACCAC
>JAOVYU010000026.1:22974266-22988859 GCA_025674565.1 Synodontis membranacea
CCACACTTTTCAGATATTATTTGCTTAAAATTTTGAAAACCATGTATCAGTTTCATACCACTTCACAATTATGTGCTACTTTGTGTTGGTCTATCACAGAAAATCTAAAAAAAAAAACAACAACAACAAAAAAAAACATGTAAGTTTGTGGTTGTAAGGTGTAAAAATGTGTAGAAGTTCAAGGAGTATGAATACTTTGCAAGGCACTGTATATATATAAAGTGGATTTCCACTGCAGTAGACAGTTCTTTCTTTGACTATCTATCTATCTATCTATCTATCTATCTAGATAGATATCTAGATAGATATCTAGATAGTATATGTGTTCAGCTAAAAAAAATACTATGATATGATTTTTGGTCCATATCACCCAGCCCTAGTGTTACCTTATATAATACAAAAGTTCTTTGGTTTTAGGTTTTAACATTGTGAAATGTGTTGAGAGCATTATTGGGTAGTCCGAGCTTGACTGTTTTTTTTGACAGTTGTTTTCAATGGACTGCATTAGTGTTCTAAGATAAACCAAGCATTCAGTAGTATTTTAGTGTTTCTCCCACTTACAGTGGGTTTGGTATCTAGGCAACATCCTCCCCACCCACTTGGTTCTGTGCTCTGCCTGTTCTGTACAGCATGTCCTCAGCATTCGTGCTGCAGCAATGCTTTTCTGCCACTTAGCGTCACTATGGGCTAGTCTCAGTGGTATGAAATGAATATGCATAGCCAATGCTGGCAGCATGAGTCATTATCAAGGTCTTAGAAAGACCTTTAGAGACCATCACAAAGGTACTATCACTTGGTTTAACTTATGTGATTCCAAATTACCTACTGAAGTAGAGTCTTCGCTTTTGGGGAAATGCAGAAACATCGGTCAAGGTATACATTTAACAAAAGTTGACACACAATGAGGACAGTTGTAAACAATTTTTTTACTGGTACACTTGATTGTGTAGATACATCCATGTAAAGTCACCATTTTACACATACCTATGGACTTACTGAGATCAACTGGGCACTAGATGTAATATAATAAATAGATGAACACAACATCTGTACACCAAAACACTTCCCCAAATGCCATATAAATGTTCATATATCAGTACAACATTTATTTACCATTGACAACCATTTGAAAATAAAATGAATTTCCCTCCATTCTTTTTTTTTCTTACTTATTTCCATTACTTCTAGTCTAATTAAGCATGGGCAAGTACTAGAATTGGAAGATAATATTTACAGGTTTCTAAACAAACTCCAAAAAGGCACAAGTGTCTGTACAACATGTACAAAAAGAAAAACAAAACTATCTGGAGGTGACACAAAAAGTTTACAAAAAAAAATTGGTCATCATTTATGATTGCACATACAATTATGAATGTCAGCAAGTGTGCTTTATAGGTGGCTGGCAATGTTGCAAACCCCCTTAAGTGTTTTCACTTTTACAAAGTGACAAAGTTTTACAAAAAAAGAGCTAAAGCATTTGACAGACAGAGAGAGAGAGAGAGAGAGAGAGAGAGAGAGAGAGAGAGAGATCGATAAAAAGAAGAAAGTATTGAGTTTCCATTAAGGACTCTCAGGTAGCAATGACAAGTCTGTCTTCATCATCACTGGAGGCATTGTTGAAGTCATCTGTTACTGGTTGCCTGGTGATGGGCTGTCGTGGCAGTCTTGCCTCACTAACTTCCACTGATCGTGCCTTTTGTGCACTCTCGGATTCTCTCTCAGTAGAAGCAGAGGGATGTGCTTGTGGTGTTGATTTTGCCTTTTCTGCATCAATTGTGCTGACCACTATATCCTTTCCACTTCTAGTGGGTTTGCTTGGCAAGGTCATTTCCACTAAGGGCTTTACAGCTACGGGAACTACTGCTACAGGTGTTGCTGCTGGCCAGCTACCAGAGGGGGAGGATGCTGGGGGAGACTCTGCTACTTGGGTAGGTTGGGAAACTGAGGCCACCCCCTCCGGACTGCCTGGCTTGTCAGGGACCAAAGGGCTGAGAGCAGAAAGGGGGCTGAGGGAGGGGATAAGAGCAGGCAAGGCAATATTGAGGATCTGCAGGCCTGGAATGTGACCTGGAGAGGCTGTGCTGCTCTGAGGTGCTGGGCTGGCTGCCAGCACCTGCACACCCAAAGCTGCATTTAACGCAAGACTTTGCTGTGGCATAAGTTGTGTGGAATTAGCTAAACCCACCACACTAAGTGTCTCCATGCCAACAGGCTGCAGTGTGGCCTGGGGAGCACCGATGGTCTGAAGCCCTGCCACCTGGCCAAGTGGGAAGCAGGGTAGGACACTACTGATTGGTTCCTGAACCACAAGTGGCTGACAAGGCGAACCCTGGGGCTGGGGTGAGGTGTTGGTCACTGGGAGGGGGCTGCTAGCCTGTCGGTGGATAACGCTGACTGCTGGAATGGTGAGTTGGACTGGCCCTGCCTGAATGGGAACAAAGGTAGAATATGCTGCTAATCCAGCAGGCACCAGCTGGATGCCACCTACTGGAACCATGCTGTGAGGGGAGCGAGTAGGTTGTTGGGAGTGTAGGGGGAGGTGGCTGAAGAGGTGAGTAGTGGCTCCAGCTCCCGATTCTTGGTCTGGACCCAGAGATGGAAAGTGCAAAGACCCCTGAAGGGAGTCGGAAGTTGTTTGGGTGCTTCGGTCAACATTGGAGTTAGATTCATTTGTTGTTTGGGAATTGCTAAAGGTTGATTCATCCTGTAAAATATTATTAAGGATTCAGTTTCATACTTATTCATTTGTGTGAACAAAAGTTGTATGCAACCTAATGTTTCAGGGTGTTACTTTTAAGCTGTCAGAAATGTACTTTTTTTTCCAGTACAGATTTGCACACAAGATACCTGCCTTGCAAGACTCAATGCATGTGTGTTTAAGTGTATACTGACAGACATATAAGGAAAGAGGAAGGTAAAATGGAAAGGACACAGATCTCACCTGGCCAGACGAGGAGCTTTTGCTTGGAACGGGTGGACTAGGAGGCACATCAGGGTCAGGATAATCAATGGACATCTGTCTGCATGGTGAAACCGGGCTCATCATGTGCACAGACTCTGTGTCAGAGGAATTGGATTCTGAGGTAGGAGCTGGGTAGGAGACAAAGGAAGAGGGGCTGGGGCCATCGCTTGACATGGCACTTGAAATCTGTCTGACCAATGACACCGAGCTAATTATGGACACTGAATCAGTGACTAATGCCTGGGACTTCGATCCTGGAATTTGAGGGAGAGGAGCTGGGTTAGGGTTTGGGCTGATGGACATTTGTGCTAAGAGAGAGCTTGGTGCTGGATCACCCTGGCTCGATGGGAGATGCTGGGGACTGGCAGATACTGAAGGTGTGGCTGAGAGGCCTGACTCTGCCTGGCTGTCCTCCTCATCTTCCTCCTCACCATCATTTTCCTCATCATCGGGGCCATCTGAATCATCACCATCTGAATCTTGTCGATCTGTATTGCCTGCTCTTCCAAGATCACCTCCTGAAAAATAGATGTACATCTTATCTACTGAAGGAAGTGTATTCAGACAGACTGATTTTTTTTAGGAGCCATAAATAGTAATTATCTATTGTGAGTCTAACAAAAGTTGTTCTAAAAAATGTTAAGAACACAATAAATATTTGTATATTTAATAAATTGCAGCATTATGGTCAAAACAGACCCAAGTTTAACTATTAGAGGACCTAAAGTTGTGCAGTATAACAGAATTACATTGATGCATTCTGCATTTTTTAAAAACCATGTTCTCCCCGATAGACAACAATACCTACATCTTTATTTAAACCAGTAAATAGGTCAAAAGATAAAACAATAAGATTGCTTGGATTTAAAGGTGAGGAACATTAGCACCTACAAGCGTAATGGCATGTTGCTAGACTGCGCAATAAAAAAAAATTGGCCAAGAAAAAGACAGAAAACGAAATTCTTTGTGTGACTAGAACGAGAGAAAGCTTACAGCTTTTAACGTCTCCAAAATTAGACATCGCAATTTCCCCTCACTAAAGGCTGTTCATGCCACCCACATGTGCTTCGAGTTAACAAGGGAAGCTGCTGCATTTAGAATCTTTTAATTAGACCATAGCATAGCAATTGATCAGGGCTGCTAGTGAACACAGTGCAGGACAATCAGCATTTAATGGTTGTTATTATTAGCAAACCTATTAATGGGCAAGTTGGTGTTAGATGTCTTGGAGCCCTGGTGTAAACATTTTGTTGATTTCTTTAATTAAGCAGGAGTTAAGTAAATGTTGCTCTTCTTCTCTTCTTTCCTTTCTTTGTGTGCACAGGTAATGTTTTAGCCACTTTACATTAGTTCATAGTAATAGTTCATAGAATAGTAAACTACTCAAAGTCAAATCTATAAAGTGCAGTCTTTCAGGACCGTACATCTAGCAATAACCAAACCTTTCCTTTTACAGCCAGGAGTGAAAATAGGAAATCACTAAATGTTCTTTTGAGACTAAAGTTTAAATAATGCAAATGCTGTGTCAACTGGCAGAGTCTCCATCAGCATTCTATATTTACACAATAGTGTTACGCTTAAATAGGTCAAGGCTTATTATTAGATATACTCAAATCTTTCAAGGTTCTCTCAGCATAAACCCTTATCTCATTTTACAGCAGTGGTACCTGAATCTTCAGTATCGTGGTCCTCAATAACACCGATGGCAACTCCCATCTCCATACACTTCTTACTATGGGCCTTGGATTTCATGTGCTTTGTAAGGTTACCTGTGGAAGTGGTGAAACAACAGGTTCAACCAAGGTCCAAGTGGTACATGGCCAGAGGAGTGGATTGTGTAATTCAGACATGTATCTGAGCCTCCATGTTTTGGTTGAGCAACTGCTACCAAAGTTCTTAAAGGAACGTAGGCTGTTCTGACAGTGTATGCCTCTCTGCAGTAAAACGTGGGTAGATGAGTATGGGATGAATCATGTAGGCCTTTTTTTGAGAGGATTGCAGGCATGAGAACAGTCAGTTTGTATGACACAGTATATACATTCTAGGTATGCACATTACTGTAGGTCCTCTCTGAAACTATATAAGGCCAATTATTTTCTCTTTTTCCTGTACACTGAAGACATTTGGGTTTGAGATCTAAAAAAGAATATGAAATGATAAATCAGAATTTGAACTTTCATTTCCTGATATTTATATCTTGATGTGCTAGACAACTTAGAACATGGCCAAATTTCATTGTTGTGCACTCTGTGCTGTGGTGTGTTAATAATGACAATTAATCACTTTTACTTCACTGACTTTTGTTTTTGCATTTTCTTTGGCCGACCTGTCGAGATGACCGGTTCTTTATACACCACTGTTCTTTTCCCTTTTTTCAAAGACATTCCAAATTGCCATTCACACTCACATTCACACCTATGAGCAAGTTAGAATAGCCAGTTGACCTAATCTGAATGTCTTTATGCTGTGGGAGGAAACCGGAGCGCCTGCAGAAAGCCTACATAGCCACAAAAGAATATACAATCTCCATACAGAAAGGCCCCAATCAGTCAGGAGGTTCAAACCCAGGAATTTCTTGCTGTGAGGTGACGGTTTTAACCACGGCATACAAGAGCAGACATCCAGAGCTGTTAATTATTTTACCTTTGATCACTTGAAAAAAGAAGGTGCCATGTTCTATGGCTATGTACATTTCCGTGGCGAGATATATATATATATATATATATACACACACACACTATCCACTTTAACTGGAACACCTTTACAGCTAAACAGGTATGAAATTATTTTGCCGGTCACTCATGTAGCTGTGGCCCAATGTATAAAATTATGAAGATACGGGTCTAGAGCTTTGGTAAATGTTCATATTAAATATCAGAATGAAGAAAAAGTGCAATCTCTGTGACTTAATCTGTGGCATGGTTGGTTTTGCCAGATGGCCTGGTTTGAGTATTTCAGAAATCTCAGCTATCCTGGGTGTTTCACACACGAAAGTGTCTGAATTTATACAGAAGGGTGTGAAAAACAAAAACATCAGAGGGACTGCAGTCTAAAACACCTTGTTGATGAGAGAGATCATAGGAGAATAACCAGACTGTTCTGAGTTGACAGGAAGCCTGTACTAATTCAAATAGGAAGGCAAATGGCAGCTGGGGTTAAGTGCACAACAAGGACGGTTCGAAACTGGCTCCTCTGGGCAATGCTGAAGTCATGCAAAGCTAGAAAAAAGCCTTTCATCAATAAGAAGCAAAGTTGATCAGGCTAAGGTTTGCTAAAGAATATAAGGATTAGACTGTAGAGGACTGGAGTAAGGTAACATTTTCAGCTTTTTCCATCACCTAGTCAGCTAATAGTTAGCTAGAGCCCTGCAGAGGCACCCATTGTGAAATTTGGATCATTGATGATCTGGGGCGATGCTTCAGCAAGACTGAAATTGAGCAGATTTTTGTCTGTGAAGGATGCCTGAATCAAGCCATATACAAGATAATCCTGGAAGAAAACTTCCCCCCCCAAAAAAAAAACTTCCTTCTGCTCTGACAATGTTCCCTAAATCTGAGATTTGGGTTTTCCAGCAGGACAATGCTCCATGCTACACAGCCAGGATGGAGGACCTCAAGATCAAGACCCTGTCATATCCAGCCCAATCTCCAGTCCTGAATCCCATTGAAAACCTTTTGAATGTCATGAAGAGGAAGATGTTTAGTCATAATCCATCAAAGAAAGTTGAGCTGACTGATTTTTTTGCACCAGGATTTTCATGAAATCACTCAAGAGCAATGTGAAACACTGGTAGAGAGCATGCCAAGATGCTAGAAAGATGTGATTAAATTTTAGGGTTATTCCATGATTTCTGAACTCTTCGTAAGTTCAAACATTAGCGTTGTGTTGTTTAAAATTGCATTTTTCAATGCATTATTCAACCACGACCTGACCAGAACACTCATATGTGCTTTGCTAAACATACTAGTTTTTTTCTGGGAAGGTGTTCCAATAGATTTTGGAGCGTGTCTGTGGGAATTTGTGTCCATTCACCACATGAGCGTTAGTGAGATCAGGCACTGATGTTGGGTGAGGAGGCCTGGGCGTGCAGTCGGCGTTTCAGTTCATCATAAAGGTGTTCAGTGGGGTTGAAGTCAGGGCTCTGTGTAGAACCACTCAAGATCTTTCACTTGTGTGTTAACAAAATGCCAAGGAGGAAAGACATTAGCAATGATATTTAGAGAAGATTAATCAGCAGAAATGTAGACTCATCAGACCAGGCTGCATTTTTCCAATCTTCAACTGTCTAGTTTTGGTGAGCCTGTGCCCACTTAAGCCTCAGCTTTTGTTCTTGGCTGATGAAAGTGGAACCCAAATGCTGGCTCGTGTATCTACTGGTTTTGCCTCCTACAACCTCCCTCAGAAACACAACACAGCTGATGAGGGACAATTGTCCAAAACATCCTGTTCCTCTGAAACCTTTGCATAATATTCAAAACTTTCACTAAATTAACCGAAATAGTCAGGGAGGTGACCAAGAACCCAAATAACTGAAATGTATTTAGCATACTATTGGAGTAGATTATCTGAAAGATGCCAAGTTGCTCACTAACTCTTATGTTGTATGCAGAATAGAGAAGTAGAAATGCACTCACCTTTTGTTTTGAAAGAAAAATTGCATTGTGTGCAATGATAGGGACGAACATCAGAGTGCGTGCGGATGTGTTTGCGCAGCATGCTTGGCTTTTTACAGCGGATGCCGCACTCTTCACAGACGTATTTACCTCTTCCACGCCCCCTTACATACACATACTCCTCATTTGACTTGTAACTGTCAAAAGAAGATAACATGCCACATGAGACTTCGAATTCAAAGTTTTACCTAACATGCTGGAAGTGATAGCTGAGAAGTTGATCAAGGGACACAAACCCTCCATCAAAGATCTTCACACGTCGAGGTTCTGCTTTGGATGTGTCCAACTCATGGCTTGACTGAGCCTCTGTTTTTGTCTTGCCACAATTCTCATCTAACAAAGTGTTTTGTTGGGCCAACACCTGAAAATATATATATATTTTTAAAAAAAGAACAAAAAAGAAAAGATAAAACAAAGCAACCAAAAAAAAAAAAGGATAAAATACAACAATAAAATGCAATTTAAAATACACCTTACATGACTTGTTCTCTTACAACTGTAAGGTTAAAAAGGCAATTTGTAATTGAATTGATATAACAGGTAAAAACTAACCTTTGTCAAAACATCTTTCAGCTTGCCAGAGTAAGTTAATATGTCAGATTTTAAGCTTGTTGTTACAGCTTGGGTATACAGTATTTTCTTGGAGATCTGTTTCGAGTCAAAAAGAGACATGACCACTTTGGTGGGAAGACCCAATGGATTTGGATTTTTGGGCTTGACTGTCCAGGTAGAGTAGGCTGATATTCTCTGATCTGTCTGCTCAATGTGGATAGGTTTCCTTTTCAACAGAAAACACCAAGTAAAGGTTGTTGCTGTTTTCAGACTTGGGAAAGAGAGACGATGGCTGTCTCGTGTGTTCACAACTGAAACAGAAGCAGCTAATTTCATTTGCCCCGGAAACATTGGAGGCCTAGCATGAGATTTAGCTAGAGACGACTGATGCCCCTCAGGTTTTTCCTGTGTTTTCAGTGGTGTGTTTCCAGGTCCAGAGTGGCTTTGCACCCCTGTAGAGGAATGTGTGTCAGATCCTGGTATTGTCTGCACAGTTGTAGTAGGTGTCCTGCTTTCCATTTCTTGTTCAGCATCACACTTTGTGTGACAAATTCCTATCTGATTATCTTTCTCAGGTTCTGTACATTCTGGTAATTGCACAGGGGCATCTGTTTCAATTGGACTGTCTGCTGGTTCAGTGGTGCAAACCTGCCGAACAAGCATTAACTTCCGCTGTCTGGTCAACTCTGACATTTTTGAGTTCAGGTAACTGAGTGATCGACCATCTGTAAGACAAGCAGCACCATGGTCATCCTTAGCCCGTTTTTGTGTCTTCTCCATGGCTATGTCCAGGCTGTTGGCAGGAGAAAGCATACGTTTACTTGAGGCAGTGGGCTCTTGTTGTGGACAGAGGCTCACTGATACCAGTTTTTGAGTGCAGTGTAATGAACCAGGAGACGACGTACTTTGGATCTCACCAGTATGGTTTTGTCGAAGGGCTGGAATAATAGTCTTCATATGGTAGCCAGCAGATGCGGGTGACCTTCCATTTTGCCTGTCTGATCCGATTTTTGCACATGTATTCACTTCAGAAACTTTTACTTTGGAATCCACTGTTGATGGAGGTAGTGTATGTTCAGGAGTAATGAGAATCTGTGGAAGTGCAGTAGGTTCTGATAAAGGCTGAGAAGCTGGGTCAAATTCAGGATCAATAGGCAAAACAACCCCTCTGTTTGGGACACACTGCTGACTTGGTTGGGTTTCATAAATATTCTGTATTCCATCACTTAATGTTGAAGGTTTAATCTCATTTGCAACTGGTATTGTAATAACAGGCAAGGTAATTCGTGCACCCTGCACACTAGTGAAAGAGTGTGCTTGACCTGTTTTCAAAACTGGATACTGCAACTGGTACTTGGGTACAAAGTTTGTAATACGATCTGCATCACCAGGCTTCTGACTATCTGCTTCATCATGCACAACATGTACCAGAGACTCCTGACATTTGTCAAGCTTTGAGGTCTGGTGCCATGGGTGGGGAAGACCATGAATTTGGAGCTGCTGGGTTTGACTACCAAGGTTGATACTTTGAATCATTTTCACATTCTTCTTCTGGGGTGATTCCCCAGAATGAAGCACAGCAGGCTTATTAACATTTAATGATCTGTGTTGGGACACTGAAAAAATATTTGTAGAGGGGCCTCTCTGGAGAGAGACTGTTGGTTTCCCTGTGGGTTGTTGTGTTTCTGCTCCAATTTTTAATGACATCTGACGTACAAGGGGCCCTCTTCTTCGTTCAATGAGGGGTACTTGGGGAGTACACTGTGTATTTTTTGGCAATGTAGTTACCATTGGTGATGTTGACCGGCTGGGAGATATGGCACTGCAGTCAAATGATTTGCTACGGTAATCACAAGAAATTTCTACAGATTGTTGAGTACAGCTGATTTGCTCCGAGGCAGCCCGTCTCATCATTCCTGGTACTCCTAGAGTGTTGCTTGCTACAGGGAGCCCTTGAACCTCTGGGGGTTTCTTAACACCTTCCACCCTGGATGGACTGTCTGATCTTGGAGGATCATCTCTGTCAAATGAGGCTGAAATACTGGAGCACCTTGACAAGCTACTGTCTCGGCTAAGGCTACGTGAGAGACTTGACTCAAAGCTAGATTCCCCCGAGGAGTGTTCCATTTGAGCCAGCCTTATCCTCTTCTTTTTTGGTGGGAGTTTTTCAGTTGGAAGTTTAGACAAGCTCTCACTTCTCTGAGGCCAGCTGAATGTTTCTGAAGGCTTTTCTGTTGATTCACTCACTTGGGATTCATGCTCTCTGTCTGGCTCTTCTGTTACAAGAATTTCAGGAACTTGAATGTTGTTCTGACGCACTAACCTAGAGTGGGAAGATGTACAGCTGCCACTAGTAACAGATGAGGTTTGCTTCTCAAGCTCATTCAGTCCTTGATTAGGACATTTGGGTGTTGACATTTTTTCATGGTAACTTTGCAAAGAAGGACTAACTGTACATTCAACATGCCTTTTTACTAAGCTGTTTGCATCTTTTTCCACAGTATCAACTGGAGAGGATCGATCGATAGACTCAAAGGAATTTGGTCGGCTGAGAGAGTTAGTGTGCCTAATAACTGAAGTACCACTTCCCTGTCTCTGAGGTTCTGCTCTTTCTTTACTGCATGTGCTGATATGGATCTCTCGTATTGGAGACAATCTTGCCTCCTCAATACCTCTTGCAATGAGCTGAATTTGACCTACAGAAGGAGTATTACTAGAAGGGGGCATCTGTTGGGTATAGGAATTTCCTGAAAATCCCATGGACATCTGGCAGGAATCAAAACTTCTTGAGCACGGAGGTGGCGTTTCAGTTGGAGACTGGTCTTCATCATCCCCAACACTTTTCATTTTACGTCTTTTTCTGATCATTGGTTGATCAACAATGCTTGGAATAACGGCACTTCTGTTTAAAACAGGTTGTTGAATTCCACGTGCAAAAACTTCTGGCTCTACATCTCTGACTGCCACGGTTTTGTTTTTTGGCCCATGCAATTCAGAACAATAAAACTTCTTGTGATTTTCAAAGTTTTCTAATTTTCGATATCGGTTACGACAAGTTTCACATTCATACGTTGTCCCTTTACTTTGCTGAGATTTTCGAGTTCTTTCAGGTGCATGATCAAATGACTTACTTCGAGTCTCATGGGTAATGCTTGATCCATAATGACCCTCATCCATGGAATGAACAGAAAGGAGAACATGACCCTCGTTTGTGGAAAAATCTTCAACTGCTATCTGCCTGACTAAGGTTCGATGTACTTGATTTGGGGTGGAAGGTGCTGGAGAGAAGACATCATCATTTAGTGAACTAAACTTGTCATCAAATGATTGGCATATCCTTAGAGGATGGGGCTGAGGGTTAGCATTGGGCAAGACAGCTGATCGGCCAGGTGTTGTAGGCACCGAATTACTTCTTGTAATTGGTAAACAATCCATAGTTGGATATTGAGGTGGCACAGAAAGAAGAAATATTGGCTTGGATTTATCAGTAGGTGTAAAGGGAGACTTTGGTATATCAGAATTGGAGCTTGACCTTCTTACTACTGGTTTTAGATCAAACTGAAAAGAATCTTTAAATATGTATGATTTGGGAGAGTCTATACTTCCTCTTCTTGAAAGAGATGTACGTCTTGGTTTGACACTATCAAGTTGCTTGGCATCTACAACAGCCTCATTGTCTGATATTAACTTTGTGATGCGCTCTTCTAAAGAAAGAGCTTTTGTCTCCAGCGGGGGACGCATCTGTCCTGGCAAAACTTTAGGCTTTTCACTGGTTGCTACATGCATGACAGTGGCCACTACAGGGGATGATAAAACTTGTGGATTTTTCAGATCACTTTCTGTTGGAGGCGTGATCTTGACAAATGGGCTTGGAGGACTCATAGCTTGATCTGCACTTTCAGATCTTGAAAAGTAACCAGAATCAGTACTTCCCAGACTTCGGGGGCTAAGCAGGCATTTGCCCTGAGGCTGCTGTGAATGGTCTGTTGCTTGCTGTCTCTGAAGTTGTGCATGCCCACTCCCTGATGGAGACTTACAATGCTGATTCTCGTCCTCATTTATGAAGTGTGGTAAGGGACTTGTGCAATCCACCTCTTTAAGTGACGACAGAACAGTTACATTGGACCTTAGACTCGCTGTCTGGAAATCCCTTTGCCTCTGAGCTGTTGCTTGCTCTGGATTTGAATCTGTAACTCTTGGACTGTCTGCTCGCAAGGGTGAAACATTTACAGGGTAAACGACAACTTTAGGGAGAGCAGCAGTTAATTTGGGCTCACATCCCTTCTGACTGGACAAAGGTTTGATATTTTCATACATGACAGAGTGGTCTGCATCCCCTTGGCTGCCTGGCACTGTGCTTGAACTGTGCAAGCTGCTCTCAGATAAAGCAGTCAGGCTGCTCTGTGAAGAGTCAGGGTCCAAATCAGCTGCATTCACCTCCTCATCACTGTCACCACTTTCCTCTACATCTGAATTGGTACCAAGGCCTTTGTCAGATTCTTGGGATAGAGACCCACTTCCAGAATCTTTTGAAATAAGCTCTAGTTTGATGGCATGGGCATGAGACTTTTTATGCTTGTAAAGGTTGCTCTTTGTTTTGAAGGAGAAGCCGCAAGTCACACAAGGATACGGTCTCTCTCCAGTATGGGATCGTATGTGCTTCAGCAACACACTAGGTTTTGCACATGCTCGATTGCAGTACTCACAAACATACTTTCCTTGCTTTTTTGTTTTTTGCTCCTTAGCTGAAACATCACACATTTGATTCATGCCAAAGTTGACAACTGTTGCCACCTGGACAGGGTTAAAGCCTGGTGTGACTGGAACTTGGATAGGGTTGGGAACAGTGGCAGAGAGAGACTGGCATGTCTGCACTATAGGTGGCTGACTTTGAGGCAGGCCACTGGATCCTGAGGGAACTGGGGCATAGGTCAAGTTAAAAGATGGACCTGCACTGTAGCTCTTCTGAAGGCCAGGCTTGTCATGCTGGCATTTAACTGCCTTAGCCAGGTGCTGCAGTGAGGAGTGATGCTGAGTAGATAGGACTCCAGTTGATGCACTGTTGTAGAATGGTGGTTTAGCTGCAGTATATGACTGCATTACTGTAGGCTGTGGACCAAAATTGACTGAGGGCATAACAATGGCAGCATCTGCCTGGGGAACAGGAACAGAGGTGGCCTTCCCAAGTTGACCAATTGGATTGCAATTCTTCTTCTCTGTTAAGGTGTTGAAGTCTGGCTCCATGGCCTTAAGCAAAACTTCAAGTGGAGCAGCTGTGTGTGAAACAGATGTGCCTTTGTTGCTGACTTTTTCACCCCAGCCTTTGGCTTGCATGGATGGTACAACACAAGTCTTATCTGCACCCTTTTGGTGGATAAGAGCCTCTGGCTGAAAGGTAGTAAAATCCTTGCTCTCCTCTTTTACTGAAGTAAGTGTCTCCTGTTGATCATCTTCAGAAACTTGGGCTGTTTTAGAGGTACTGTGAGCTGGGCTCTTTGAGGAGAATAAACTGTCTGGTGTGGCTTCCTTGGATGAAGCACAGTCTGTAGGTGAAACCGATTTCTTGGTTTGTGACAGTTTCTTGATTGGAGACTTGGGAATTTTCTTCATCTGGTTTTCTGCTACAACCTTTTTCCTCTTTAGTCCTTTGATGCCATCAGAACTTCTGCCATTACTTTCATTTCTGCCTGCTGGAGAAAAAAAAAACAATGTTAAAGGAGCTCTTCATTAAGTGAATTTATTGAACTTCCAAATGCTCATATGGTCAATGGTTTGTGGACACCAGCCCATAGGCACTTTCAGACCAAACAGTTCTAAGGACTCACTGAGAAGAACGATACACTGGTGAGATCCCTGAGAACTACTGTAGCACGCATGCAGTGTGCTTCATAACGCAGTTCAACTAATAATAAAATTATTGGCAAGTACTTGTAAGTACTTTTTTTGTACGATTTTTATTGATTTTGTTGATAAGTTGTTGCAGCACTTATGTATAAAATTGTAATCCTGTAAAATAATCCCCTTTATTTCAAAACCTGATTACATCTTTTTTTTCTATAACTATAACAGAATATGGTTACTTTTTAATATAATATATAATACTGTTCCATGTATTCTGTTACTCCCCAACCCTGGTGTTAAACAGTTACTTTATCTTACATTAATAAAGATTGAATTTGTGGTGGAAAATAGTTGGTGATTGCTTAAGGTTTACATATGTGATAGCTTAAAAAAAAAAAAAAAAAAGTTCCTATATTGCTGTTTAAGAACTTTAAATAGGATGTAAAAATCATTATCCCCATGTGAATTTGTCAGGAAGCATTATAGTAAAGCAGTGGCGGCTGGTGAAAAAAATTCTTGGTGGGGCTGATGTACCAATAGATTTCCCTTCCTAGTCCAGTATAAG
>JAOVYU010000026.1:23177424-23193777 GCA_025674565.1 Synodontis membranacea
TAACTCCAACCAGAAGAAGGACATCAGGATGGATCAGACAGGTCCGGAACACGGAGGGGGTCAGAATCACTGGTATCAGTATCTGTCGTTCAGATTTAAGCAATTTTGCTATAGCGTCTTTAGCTTCTTTGGAGCCTAAAAAAATCTGCTAAGTGATAGTGATGATTTAAAACTGTTTTTAAAAATAACTTTTATAAGATAAGGGACCTTATTTTTCCGATGCAGGGCACCCATGCTCACAAAATTGATGGAAAGGTGTACAAAAATAATGAAAGTGAAATAGCAAATTATGAGTTAATTTCAGGCTATTTAGGACAACTAACATCACAAATCAATATAGACAGTCGGAGAGTCATAAACTAAGCTCTCTCGTTTATCTGCGTCTTGAATAATTAACTTCAGTATTATTAGCTCTTAGACAAACATCCTAATTCCAATTTATACACAGCAGACACAGTCACAATGGCCACTTCAATATTCTTATGCATAGCACCTGACATTTAATTAAAGTGCTTATGAACCAATGTCGTGCCTGGTTTTAAGTGTGTTTTAAATAATGGACACTGATTGGAGCAGATAAAGATCCGTCTGAATTTTTCAGTTTTAATTATATTCCGAGCCGAACAACTCCCTGGACACATCTGTGTTTGTCAGCAGCTTGATGAGGACCAATTCAATGTAGAACATAGCACGCTTTAACGTGATTGGTCGTGCATGGTTCTGTCAAGAGAGGGTGTATAATTGAACATGATAAAGTGTAAAGTTAAATACCCTGCTGAGCTGTCACTCTTACCCCAGGGGACATGTAGACTTATAGGGGCGTTCAATCTCGGGTCCAGCTGCCGTATGCAAGTTCTGTGTAGAGAGGAGAAGTGGACAATAGACATTTGTCCTTAGGGAGCTGTGTGATGAATTGACTTAAACATTTAGATTTTAAAAGCAAATGCTGAAATGCCATCCCTCTGGTACCAAAGAATCTTAGTTTCACCCTATACACACATAAATACACACACTTAAACAGCAAGGACACACAATGTCATTCATGTTAAATAAATATATGATTTGGCCAATACTTAAAAAAGAAGTGATTTGCATTGAGTTGGTCTTGATACACCTAACCTGACTTTGTTAATTGCACATTCCACTACCTTGGGGTACTCTGTTAAACAAATCAAACGCAGTAGCATTTTTACCTTTCATGCATAATATTTTTACAAGTTTAACAATAACATTTTAATCTGTGAAATACTGAATACCTTTTTTTAATATTCAAAAATCTCATGTACATAAATTTTCAATGAGGCTTAATACCTAAAGATGTCAGACTCATAAATTTTTTTAGGGTCTAAAAAATAACGTCTACACACCCCTGTGAAAATCTCAGGTTTTTGTGGTGTAAAAAAAAAACAACAAAAAAAAAAACAAATAAACTCTAAGGTCATAACATTTTGTACCTTTATTGTAAAATTGCACCCTATAAATTAAAGTGAAAATAATTAGAATCATTTAATGAAAAAAAATATATATAATAAAAAAATATACAGTGCTGGCTGCGATTGTTGGAAATCCAGCTTTTGGTGAAGTAGCTTCATCTCACACTGAAGAACAATGAGAAAAATCCAACCTTTAATTAAAATAAATATATTCAGAGAAAAACAAATCCCTCATCGGGAAATAATCATTTTTAACAAAACATGCGCCACAGTTATTGTCATCCCTGAATTTAATACTTTGTAAAATCTCCCTTTGCCCATAAAAGAGCACTGAGTTTTTCTCCTGTGATATTTTATAATGCTGGAGATACAGAGCAGATCATCTGAGATCGTTCCTCTTTACAGAATCTCTCCACATCATCCAGGGTCCTCGGCCCTCTCTCCTGCTCTCTCCTCTTCAGCTCACCACACAGGTTTCTGCTCAGGGGACTGAGATAGCCACGGCAGAAGCTAGATTCTGTGTTCAGTTAATCATTTTGCTGTTGATTTGGACATATGCTCCATATTGTCCTGTCCTGCTGGAAGATCCAAAGTGGACCCAGTTTAATTTCCTGGCAGAGTTTGATTTAAAATGTGATGGCAAGCTATGAAGTCCATGATGCCATGGTGGAGTAAAAACAGTCCCACAACATCACAGAACCACCACTACATTACAGCTAGGATAAGTTTGTTTTCATTTTGGCCATTCTACTTTTTACACCAAACCCACCTCAAGTGTTTATGGCCAAAAAGTCCCATTTGTGTTTCATCAGACAATAGAACACCGTTCCAGTCTGTTGTAGTTGTGTATTGCAAACTCCAGGTACTTATGTTTGTAGATAAATGTCATGGCACAAGACTGGGGTAGGACACAAGTGCAGGGACCCAGGCGTAATGAAAGTAATCAGTTTATTAAAGCACACAAACTGAGATGAGGCAGACAATCCAAAAACACAATCCACAAACAAGGTCAGGCAGGCAAGGGTCAAAACACATCATCAAACAGTGTTTAGGAGGCTAGGAAGAAGATCAGAAATGGTAAAACAGTCCAAGAGTCTAAACAGAAAAAAAATTTGAAAACTAAAGCTTAGCACAAGTGCCATAAAAGTACAACTGAATTGCTGAGCCCAGAGTCACTCACTAAACACTCCTTATGAAGCAGTCCTTGAGTGTGAGAGTAATTGGCTGCACCTGCATCCAATCTGTAATCAGGGAAGCCAAGGCACATGTTCAGGTTGGCCATTTTGACTTGTAGTCCTTGCTGCGTGGGAAATGTAGTCCATAACCGACACGTGCATGTCAATAACTGAACAAAAAAAGCCACTTTTTTCTGGCAAACCTTCCAAATAATCTGTTAGCATGGAGGTGGGGTCTGATATTGGTTTTGGAGACACAGTAACCCCAAGATTTTACTTTTTCATAATAGAGGCAAAATATTTTTTGCCTCTATTGCCATCCTCCTCACTGTACATGGGGGCAAAATAAACTAGGTTCCTTTTCCAGGCAAGTTTGTAACAGTTCAGTCTGCAGCGTAACCCATAAATAATGGCTGAACTCAAATAGCAAGGGTCCCTAAGCTGTATCCCTTGTTCCCTACACACTGCACAGGGTAGAGAATATAAGGGATCATCACAGGGATCTTGATTGCCAAAACAGTTTTATTTGGAACACCCTGCACCCTGATTACATTTGTTGTGTTCTACAAGACGGCATTTAGAATGCTAATGCAAACAACATTGTTCAAAGTAATTCTGTGTGCTTTAGACACTTTTGAATAAATAAATATATAAATAAATAAATGTGACTTTTTGGATATGTTGGTTGTCACTAAACTTTTTGTGCAGAATGGTCTCCCTATAGTATCTTGTTAGCTTCCCCAGGAGATTGGTTTCCTCCTTGCTGTGTGTTGAAATTAGCCTCTCTGAAGACATGGTATGCTGAGATTGGTATGAAAGATCTTGAGTGGTCTACACAAAGCCCTGACTTCAGCCCCACTGAACGCCTTTGTGATGAACTGAAACGCCGACTGAACCCCAGGCCTCCTCATCCAACATCAGTGCCTGATCTCACTAACGCTTATGTGGTGAATGGACACTAATGCTCCAAAATCTAGAGGAACACCTTCCCAGAAAAATGGAGCTTATTATAACAGCAAAGGGACTAAATCTGAACTGGGATGTTTAACAAAGCACACATGAGTGTTATGGTCAGGTGAACACAAACTTTTGTCCATATAGTATATGTCTTTAAAATGATCATAAATGAATATCATCCAATTACGCTGAACATTGTTTTGGCCCAAAATTTAAATTTCATGTTTACATAGGTTCCATTTAATTCACACACAATCACATCTGTCATGTCCACGCCTGCTGCAACTGCCACAAACAGCACTCAAACTGCTGCAAAACATACACTGCTTTTTCTGATCAGAGGTTTATCATATGTTATATTCATAAGACTGTGACTACAACATTAGAACCAGTATGAAAAAATATGCATAAATAATTAAGCAATGTCTATTTAGTTCTGGTAGAAGCACATCCAGGATGAATCTCATGTGTTTCTGCTTTTGTTGGGCATCATGGGCTCTTTCTTGTTGTTAAGTGAGTGATGAAAAATGGCAAAATGTTCAGCAGCAAATTGGCAACACATGACAGGACTTAAAACAAGGAAGTGTATTAGTGCTCACAGGTCTGGAAGGAATTTGAAGTTAGAAATTAGCAATGGCCGTCAGTCTCACCTCTGAATATGGCAGGTTCTTGAGGTCATTCTGCATAGCCAATCAAAAGACTTCATTTCCTCCCATAGGCAGAGTATGCACAAAATTCCTTAAGGCATCCAGTGTGTCCTCATGTACCAACCACCATTGTTCCCATGGAATGCTAACCCCAAAGGTTCTCTGTCAGTGGACGAGTATGAGTGAACACTGACCAATATCTAGAGCAAGTGGCCCAGATTACTAATTACTAGTTCACTAGTTAACACCAGGGTGACAAAATTCAGTATCAAACTGGCAATAGAGTTTGTCTGTCAAAGATCACACACGGGTGTAGTTAACTAATTGCAGCATTTGACCATACAAGATCCTCCAACGTATCAATAAGGTAGAGCTACATCACCATTGCCCTTTCCTTACATGTATCATTCCTCAAAACGCTCATTTCAGGTCTCCTTGCTGAAGGGGTTCCTCCCACTATCAAAGTTCAACCCACCGACAGGGTCAAAGAAATCCTGGTCTCCAAATTCAGAGAGGGTTAGCTTCAGTATCTCATCAAGTAGAAGGGCTATGGCCCAGATGAGAGTTGCTGGATCCCAGATCATGATCCCTTTCTCTAGAGAAACACCCAGAGAGACCTGGACCCCGTCCACGAGGTAGGCCCAAGAAGAACACTGACTGGGCTCTTTGGCTCTGCCACGTCAACACCAGAATCAGTGTCCAACTCCATTCTACAGCCTACAAATATGGCCCCTACAGGCTACAACACCCAGCCACATCACACACTGACGTTCATGTTCACCTGATTTCTAATACTGCATACCTGCTTTTAATCATCCACAAACCCTAGAAACAGAGACTTTGAACTTTCACTCACTTTTTAGATCTTCTTTTGTTAACATTGATCATACGCATGCCATTTTCCTTAGGAAAATGAAAAGAAAAAAAAAAGAGAATTCACTTTAATTGTATTCTTTATATGAAACTTATTGTTCACAGCAATCTTTTTATTATAAACAGCCCTTTGAAATATCCTCCACACAGTTTGTTTATTCTGGCATGTGAATCTTCATTTAATGAGAGCTATAATTCTTAACACTTTACATCCATCACTAAACTTGCAATTAATTTTTTGTCCCAAGTTTCCCGACAGACTTGACAGATCATGTACGGTTTTGTGAGTGTCTCTCAGGAGCCAACTAAACTGAGTTCTTGAGAAACTGAAAGGAACCTTCTTACTGTGTATAAGGGTAGGTTAATGCATCCTCTACAGGGCAAATCAACGAGGGGGGGGGCAAAGATCTCAGCATCTTGATTGCTGCATCAGCAATTAGTTAAATCCTTAGACAGTAAAAAGTAGGTTAAAAAGTCTGGCATTCTGCACAAAAGCACACAGACTGACTGCAGATGTTTACAAAGATAACTGTCTGGTTATAAACTAGACTTTTATGGAATGATTAAGTGGGTTTGCGCACAAGTATTTGTGTGTTTATTGCTAGGATTTGATAAGGATGAAATAAGAACAAGCACAGTAAATAATATATGAGAGTCTTTAAAACCCTTTCCTTAGATTACAACTATCATCACACATTAAAAGCACCCCCCCCCCACAGTTTTAATTGAATTCTCTCATTTGCTTTTTACTAGATTTAACACAGGCAAAAAGCATTAACACTCTTACACACAGCTTTTTTTTTTTTTCAGGGGCTGTGATTGGGTTGGGGATGTAGCTGAAAATAAATACATTATTCAAATTGAACAGATAATGCATCCTTTTTTAATAGAAAACTTGCTAAAAAGCTTCTCAACAGGCATGGAAGTTTGGTTACAATGCCTGTATGATTTTTCAGATTTTTTGAAAATGGCCTAATCTCAGTTTGAGCTATGGAACACCCTCCCATATCAAAATGATACAATATCCATTCTTGTAAAGCAGCAACAACTCTCTAATATCCCAAAGAGAGAAATTATTACAGCCTTCACCCTACAGTTGAGTGACATTTGAAGTAGTTGACGATCATTCTAGTCAGTGGAAAGTTGTTTTTGCCCTCTGGAAGTCTGTAATATCCCAAAAAATGAGAATTATTACAAACTTGCCTGGAAGAACACCCATATTTATTTTGCCCCCACATTCAGTGAGCAGGAGGGTAAGAGAGGCAAAAAAAAAAAAAAAAAAAAAACCAACACAAAGATTTATATTGGTAAATTAGAATAAAACATTAAAACATGGGTTTAGCAAATCTCCAAAACCACCATCAGATGCCACCTCCATGTCAACAGATTATTAGGAAGGTATGCCAGAAAAAAAAGCCTTTTATTAGTCAGTTAACCACAAACATAAGCACCTAGAGTTTGCAAAAAGACTTGAAACCTCTGGGGTGATCTGAAGAAGAGGGTACAGAAAAGAAGAGCCACTGAGCCTAAATGATGCAGGGAGGTTCTGTACAGAGGAATGGTCTCAGATGTCCTGCTCTTTATCTCCAACCTTTGAAAATGCTATAGTAGAAATGAGTGGCTGTTAAATAATGAGACTTTATGGTGTAATTCAGTTTTGATGAAGGATATTTCTGTTACTTTACCTTTCAGTATTTCCCCTTCTGCTGCTTCAGACCACTGCATTCTGGTCTTCCACTGATCAAAGCAGTGCAGTAGGTCTTCTTCTGATAGTTGTCTCAGAAGCTCCATTGTTTTCACTAATGTAACGGACTCGAAAAATGTTCCCATGAGTCCAAACCCATGTAAAAAGAAAGATGTTAGGAAAAATAAAAAGTCACATGGTGGTAGATCAGGTGAACAGGAAGGGCGAGCAAGTACTGTGATTAATTTCTTGGCCAAAAAAACGCTTCTTTGAGAGCACTGTGTGTGCTGGAACTTTGTCAGGATGAAGGAGAAAACTATTTTCCCACAGCTGTGGAATCTTTCTTCTGACCCTTTCTGACAAAATTTTGAGAACCTTTTTGTAGCAGTGTTGGTTCACTGTTACTCCATTCAGTAACTCGGTTCTAAATAATTATGCAACATGCTTAAGAAAGCAATTAATGTGGCCTTGAACTTGGACTTGCTTTGTCAAGCTTTCTTCATCCTTGGTGACCCACGTGGTTTCTAGTGCATTGACTGCTGTTTTGTCTCAGGATCAGACTAGTCTGGACTGCTCAGTCTTGTTATTTAACAACTACACCTTGTATATTCATTTTAAGAGACATGCATTATTGAATAAAACGAGGTATAGAAACGATCTTCACTTGATTAAAAAACTCTTGTTGAGTCACCTACACTTAATTCTCTTAACTCTCACATAACTCGTTTAACTCTCACATACGGCCAGTGGCAGGACAGCACAGTGCATGCATGGCTCTGTTAATGCTTCCCTAATGTGATCCACTCCTAGGCAGGATGGACATTCCAGGTGGCCCTTCTCAAATTCTAAAGGTGCCATACATGTGCTGCAGCAGGAAGCATTAAAAATAAAGATTCTCTATGTGACTGTGAAACTTCAAATTTGAACTGTGAAGCTGAAATGCATTGGCCCACACAATACTAAATTATTACACATTATAGAGCAAATTAGAAAGAATGCATCAAACCTTTTCCAGGACAAATTACAGTAAAAAAAAAACTAGAGCACTCTTTGTCGACCCAAGTATAGTATCGTTTCATTTCTCTTACTACTATTAACTTCATTTCTCTTTTTATTTCTGGTTATATTTCCTATCAACACTATGTGAAAACAGTCATGGACTTTAAGGTAAGAAACATGTTGAATAAAACAGTGTCAAATTTATGTATTTAATATTGGTCTCAAACAGCATTCTGTACTTTTTTTTTAAAGCATTTTTACGATGCCAGCAACATTTAATTCCTTGTGACATATTGTGTTTATTTCAATCTGTTAGTCAGACAGTGGTACTGGACATAGTACTGCTCCTCATGTAAGTCAATATCATGCGAGAAAAATCAACTTAATTCCATGGACATGGATGATGATGCTGTTTTCAGAAACCTCTGCTTCATATTTTGCTTGTGGGCTTACAGTAAGTACTGCTTAAGTCCATAGTTATGTCTGAGGTCTGGATAGCAATGTGCACAGTTCTGGTATTAACTCAACTCTGAATATGGCCCTAAACAAATATTTTTTTTTTGTATGCTTTACTTATCTTTATTAATGGATTACCACCCACTTGCTCATATTAGTGCATGAGCTATAGCCCTTGTGGTGGGGAATTGATTGCCGTAATAGCACCCAATTCAGGCTTCAATGAAGGCAATAACCTTTTCAGTCACTGACCCAGAACCATCATGTGTGTCTCTGGGTGCCTGGGCAGGGGGAGGAAAGCAAAGGGAGATGTTGAACATCACCCATTGTTTAAATGAGAGATAGTGTAAGAGAAACAGTGAAGAGCCAAAGCAAAAAAAAAAAAAAAAAAAAAATTCTTAAAGATGTGTGCAGCAAAATATAAACATATACTGTATATGAACCAACAGTATGCATATATTAAACACAAATTTAAATAGCCTGTGTAGACTTGTAAAATAGTATGGGAATATCTTAGTGCCCGTCTGTCTGTGGGTGTGACCCTGTGAATGAGACACAGGTGGTGTTATTGTGTAACTGTCCCTAACCATTCATCATAGTTTAATAGACATACAAAACAAAATTCAATTTACTATCTTAACCACTACTGCTACCACTCCTATGTGTGCGTGTGTTTATGTGCATGTTTCACAAGATGTCTGTGATGTGGTTGTATTTATGCGTTTGCTAAATCAGGAAATGGCAATGCTGTGCTGACATCTGCAAAATCATAATCTCTATAATTCTTCTCTCTTGCTTAGTGTCTCTCATACTTAAAAAAAAATGTTATGCAGTGTCTCCATTACCTATGATCATAATTCACAGATAAACATGAAACATATAAACCGAGGTGTTTATGACTTGTGAGTCAGTGGACTCAAAGGTTTTTATGACACATGAGACTGGAGATTGGTTATATGCACATGTCCATTTTATTACTTTGCATGCATGTCTGGTTTGTGCATACAAGAATCTGAAATGACCAAATTTAAATGTCAAAATAAAATGATTTTCTAAAAAAACATAGCATTAGTCTTCAAGGCAATCACCAAAAATGAGTTAATCTGTGCAATTTGGTATAATCTTGACTTTTTTTAAGCAATCTTTGCAAGGATTTTTGATAAATAAAAGATATTTACTAGGCCATGAACTTATGCAATACCCTAATATTTTGGAACCCCTGCAAAATGAACAGTTTCTCTGGTTTGACTATGTAAAGGTTTATGTTTGAGGAACATGAACATTTTTCATTTTATTCCACAAACTACTGACAAATTCCACATAAATATGTTTTCATTTAGAGCTTTTTTTATTATGGAAAATGACAACTGGTCAAAATAACACAAAAAGATGCAGTGTTTTCAGACCTTGAATAATGCATAGAAATCAAGATCATATTAAATTTTAAACAACACAATACTAATGTTTAAACTTAGGAAGAGTTCAGAAATCAGTATTTGGTGGAATAGCCCTGACATTTATTCACAGCTTTCATGCGTTTTGGCGTGCTCTCCACCAATCGTTCATGTTGCCGTCGGGTGACTTTATGTCTGGTGCAAAAATTCTCAGCTCAGCTTTGTTTGATGGTTTGTGACCATCCATGTTCCTCCACATTCCAGAGGTTTTCACTGGAGTTCAGGTCTGGAGATTGGGCATTAGACAGGTTCTTGATTTTGTGGTCCTCCATCCACACCTTGATTGACCTGGCTGTGTGACGTGGAGCATTGATCTGCTGGAAAACCCAATCCTCAAGGTCAGGGAACATTGTGGGAGCAGAAGGAAGCAAGTTTTCGTAAAGAATAACCTTGTAGATATCTTGATTCATGCATCCTTCACAAACAAACATCTGCCCCATTCCAGTCTTTCTAAAGCCCCAGATCATCACCGATCCTCCACCAAATTACACAGTGGGTGTGAGGCACTGTGGCTTGTAGGCATTGAAGTGTCCTTGAGGTGCAATTAACACCAGCTGCCATTTGAGATTCTTTTTGTTGGTCACTTGATTTCACCCTACAGTTGAGTGACATTTGAAGTAGTTGACGATCATTCTAGTCAGTTGAAAGTCGTTTTTGCCCTCTGGAAGTCTGTAACTGTTTTGTTCCCAGTGTCTGCTGCTTGACCTTGTTCTTGCTTATGCTCACTGTAAAGCCAGAATTAAACCCTTCTTTTACTCACTCCAAACTTTTCTTTTTAGCTCTTTTGATATGAGTAGATACTTTCTATTCAATTCTGTCTTTTACTGGCACTGTTTTTGCCATCCAAACCGGTCCAGTTGCAAGTGGAGGTGTGTTATATATATATAAGGCTTTTATTTTGTCCATGTGGTCAGCTGCAAACTTTATTTGAGCTTGAAGGACACTTTTTCCTTGGACGGCAGCCTCACAGTATATGGTGATGTAAAACTCTCTCAACTGAAGTCAGTGTTTCAGAAGCTTCCCGTCCATGTCAGGCCTGTGCCTTGATGGTTCTTGGCTTGCTCCTGACCATCCAAACCAATTTTCTCCCAAAATAAATTCAAACTTGTGTACCAAATTCTTGTTTTTATCTATTAAAGATGTATGTTTTCGCAATCATTCTTCCCCAGAAAATCAACACAAATAATATGTTCAAATAAATAATAAAAAAACTCAATATTGCCATGACATTCATGTCCATGATGACTGCATGCTAACTTCTGACCACAACTATGTGCGCGCGTATTATATATATATATATATATATATAAGCATTTCCAAAATCTGGCATTAAGTATGTTTTTTTTTTAAGTGTGTGTCCTTTTTTGCCTTTTGTATTATGTCAGTGTGAGACCACAGAGCCACCAGTATTGTGGTCTGCCTGCTTTTCCACTTTCCTGTTAAAAAAGCTCTGCTCCAGACAACCCAACCACACACTTGCACATTTTTAATAATGCCCTTATTTCCAACATCACAATCAAAGAGCAACCTTTTAATAGGGTTCTTAGTGTTTTGTTTTGCATGATATTATGAGGCCTGCTGTTCTGTTTGTGTCTGTAGACAGCCTCAGACAAACCCAGTCTGAATCAGCACAAAGGTCATTAAAATTGCTTTAATCTCCTGCTTTTAATTGTAGCCTTTAATTTTATAGACAATGCTCGTGATGTGCAGTTATGTGGCTGTAGTCTCACTTAGTCCTATAATACCACGGGCACGCTTATGATTTAACAATGGCTGGTTGTTAACTATATGATGGTTTATAACTGGTTAAATGTGTGTTAAGTTTGAAGAGATGATGGTCGTTTATTGGCAATGGAGTTACAGGTAACTGCACATTTTTAAGCTGTGTTACATTAGGCTACTATCGGTTACCATTTATGGATCTGAATTGAAATGATACCATGTGAAACAACAAAAATGTGGAGTTTCATATCACCAAATTACTCCTGCTGGCATAAAAATAGAACTGGAAGATGAGGAGCTGCAGAAACTAATGTGACACAATGGACTTGAGAGCTGGTAAGATATTTGAATATCAACAGTTCTAAGGTGATGGGAAAGATTATGAAAGTTGGTAGGTGGTTCCAAATGCACGAGCTGCTCTATCCTGGAGAAACTGTGAATGCCAAGCAATAGTGATCATTTATTCAAATTAAGTGAAAAAAAAATCAATGAATTATGATCATCTAGCATCCCTTCACAAAAGAAAATCATCCCCAACATGACAACAAAAAGGCCAGGTTTCATTGTTGGCCACATGTTGATTTCCACTTGTTTAGGTCACTGCAACATACACTCTCTGGACAACATTTTGAGAAATTCAAGGATATATCAAATTACATAGAGGAATTCATTTCTTCAAGATCTGAATACTTCTTACATGACAGTATTCATTCTTTGGCAGATAAATGGCATAAAGTCAAAGAATCTAAAAAGAATATTTTGAAGACTAACACCAAGAAGGTCACAAACTTATGCACCACCCCAATAAAACATTTACTATCTATTAAATAATGTATAAAGTGTTAATACTGACAGTATGTTTTCTTATATAAGGTAAAATACATAATACAATAGGCCACACAATAAGAACCTTATGGCATATCATGATTTTAGTTATATTGTTAAGTCTGAATTTCTAATAGTATCTAATAGTAATGTGAGATATCTAACATTTCTTTTACTAAAGTGAATTTGAGTCTTTCTGTCAAAAAAATCCTACTTAATACCTGGCTCATGTAAACAAAATCAGAGTCTTAAACTATTCAGGCAGCGTGCTGTCCAGTCTGATCTGAGTGAAAAACTTCAACTGCCTGAACAACAGCCATTTTCTATGATTCATATTTGGGCATTTTATTTGTCCATGTTTACAAGGGGCTTCTGGGAGTTGTGGTTCACTCATTAACTAGACTTGAAAGTGGCTATAAATGGAGCAGTGGTAAAACTGGCCAACACTGACGTCTGTGCACCATGCAGACATACTGATACTTACTTGTAGAGACAGTATATAAAAATATTCCCAGATGAGGAGTTTGAACATACAAACCTGGTCTATCACAAGAGGCTTTGTCTAGCACATGAGATCTACAAAACACAAATAAACTATATGTAGTTCAGTTTTCAGATTGAAATTTAATGTGAACCTTTTTTTTTTTGCTTTTCGGTTTTAAAACCACAGAATCAAGAAGCTCATCGTGCAAACAGCCACACGTTAATATTCAGATTTTATATAGAGCTACAAAAGTCTTCTATATCTTAATGCTCTTTATGTTGATTTTTCCAGAGAGAAATGAAATTTTTTAAGTTAGACAGAGGGATAGCTAAATAGACCATAAGTTATTCTTCTTTCAAACACATAGAGTAACAATATTGGTGCCCCAATATATTGGAAGCGCGTTCTGTAGTTCTGTGAGTGGCAGAGAGCATGAGAGTGCAGAGAACACACTGCTCAGGGTGTGGTGGGAAATCCATGACACCAGTGTTTCTGTGAATGCTAGTTCAGCACAGCTAACCTTTGGAAAACATGAAATTGTAAGTATTTTCTTTTTTTCCACAACCATATTTTCCAACCTTAAGCTTAACTCAAGTGAAACCATGTAAGGCGTTTTCTATATGTTCAGTGCCATTCAGTGCAAAATCACCGAAACTAGTTCCCCTGGTGGCCAGTATCACTACTATGCTGTACTCAAAAAGGAAATGGTATACTGTAATTTTTTTCAAGCACTTTTATGGGAAAAGATACGGTGCTAGTTCAGTTCTTAATGAGCATCATATTAGAAAAAGGAGCAGAAGCCTTTATTTATTTGGTCGCATATCCCAGCTTCGGGCGGCACGGTGGCTGAGTGGTTAGCACTGTTGCCTCACAGCGAGAAGGTCCTGGGTTCGAGCCCTGGGTTCAGCACAGGTGCCTTTCTGTGTGGAGTTTGCATGTTCTCTTCGTGTCTGCATGGGTTTCCTCCCACAGTCCAAAGACATGCATAGAGGGGATTAGATTGATTGGGGACTTTAAATTGGCCGTAGGTGTAAATGCGATTGTGAGTGGTTGTCTGAGTCTGTGTGTCGCCCTGCGGCGGACTGGCGACCCACCCAGGGTGTAACCCCTGCCTCTCGCCCAAAGTTAGCTGGATATTGGTGCCGGCTCCCCCCGCGACCCTGAACAGGATTAAGCAGAAGAAGATGGATAAATGGATGGATGGATATCACCGCTTGTAAGAAAGTTCAGCCTAAAGTATATGCCCACAGGCCCTGAGAGATGCCTGTCAACAACTATTATGATAAAAATAAAATGTTTTTATTATAAAAAAAATTACAATTATATAGGGTGCACAACAAAATTGTGTCACACAAAATTGTGACAACATGACACGGATACAAAGTCAATGATTGGTGTTAACGTCACTGGCTAAAGGCCATTACATAATCAAAATTTCTGACACATACAGGTAGTTGTGATTGGCAATGTTGGAGTTGGCAATATTTACGTTACCTTCTTTGTTAGTAAGCAAATAAGTAGCCTTAACAATGGACCATGTTTCTAGCTTTAAAAATTAGAAAGCAAACTATTCTAAGCAGTGAACATTCTGACGTTACTGCTAGATGCAGAATGAACTTCAAATAGGTAGAAATACTATTTTGTTTTATTGTCACGTCTGCCTTTTTTGATTGTTTATTGTAGCAGGTTGGTTTTGTGGTTGTGTAATCTTGTATCGGTAAAGATGCCTATCTGTTCCTATGATGATGCTGTTAAATCAGGTTGTTAGGAGAATCCTGATGTTGCCACTGCCATCTGTGGCTGGGAGCCCAAGAGAGCAAAATTGGCTGTGCTCTCAAGGAGAGTGGCACAATCTCTTTTCAGTCATATGTGACACTAGCCAGTCATGGCTGTATGTGAGCTCATGCATATGGAGATGGTTAGATAGCATTTTCCTTGGAAGAAAGACCCTAACATTGCTTGAGCAGCAGTATAAAAAGATGTCGTCGTCTGCCTTCATTTGCCTTAGAAGAATGCACCTTTGAGGAATTCTCAGTTAGCAGTAGTTATATTCATAGTCTCAGCAAATGGCCTTTTTCATGGCCAAACTACCTTGTTCTCAGTTTCTCAGCTCTCCTCATAGGTAACTCTAGCTCTTCATACAATGAGCACTTTTGGGGCAAATCTACCTTCTTGTAGACTCATAAGGTCCTGGTCTTTTTAACTCTTTGAGATTGACCTCTGGAATGAACATCTTCAGCTCCTCAGGTCTGACAACAACTTGTAATCTAAATCATAGCAGAATAGTTCATATCCTTCCAGTCTTCTTCACAGCTAGACTGACTTATGCTCTCCTAAACTTGAGTCTGTTGGTGACCTTACCGGTGATGCAGTCTAATGCCCTGCTCAATAAGTATCTCTTTTGGGATTTGGACTCTGGAGATCAACAGATTTGGTGTCACTGGCCTGATACTACAAGCAAAGGATTTGCAACAAAATATTAAATGTTATTAAGTGTTATATATTGTAATTTACTTTTTTGGCTACCTGTTCCAGTACTTTTACTCACCAAAAGATTGATTGGTCTGTTCAAAGGTGCCATGGTCTAAGTTGCTTAACACATCTAGATGTAAAAATCAGGAAATGAAAGATGATATCCTGATGTATCATCTTATATTCATTTTGATCTCAAATACAAATGTCTTCAGTTTACAGCAAAAACAAAATTGGCCTGACCATACCAATACTTTCAGAGGGAACATCTTCTATTTCACATATCTTCTGTTTCACATATGTTCAGTACATGTTCTCTTTCACGTATGCACATTCATGCAGTCAATGATCAATGTCATATTGTGATGGCAGTGCCCAGTGGTGGTAGCCCAGATCTGGGAAAGGTTTTGTCTGGTGGCAGAAGGATGACATGATCCCTGATGCCAGGAGGTAGAGATATTTGAAGTTACTGAAGCCTGGAGGTGGAGAGAAGACAATATTTGCAAAGTCAGGAGGCAGAGCCAGCCTGACATCAGCAAAACCAGAAGGCAGAGAACACACAGCATCACCAAATTAAGGGGGCAGAGCAAGCATGATGTCAACAAAGCCAAGAGGCAGCTAGATGACATTTATCCCTGAAGCCTTGAGATGGAGAGAGCTCTGGGGTGAAGGAAGCCCTGTCATCTTCTGGAGGGAGCGCTGGAGTGAAGGCCACCATATTGGCCTCTGGAGAGATCTCTGGGGTTAGGTTCACTCTGTATGGCCCTTGTTGGATGCTCCCCCTCAACCTCTGGATGGAGTTCCTCATTGAAGTCTGGTCCATCAGCCTCTGGCCCGTCAGCTCTTCATTGAAGTCTGCCCCCAAACCCCGTCCTGGGGGGATCCTTCCATTCTCCTGGATACACTTCTCCTACTCTTTATTGTGACATGCCTGAGCAGAGAGCATGGTCCGGATGGCATATGTGTCTGCTGCATCCATGGTTAGGTGAAGCATTCTATTATGAACAGGCAGGATGCAAGTGCAGTAAACAAATCCAAATCATGAAACAGGCACATAAACAGGAGGCAGGCAGGGGCAGTCGATCAGCCTACAGCACAGGGTAGGCCAAATCCTAAATACAGAAATCAGGGAGCAAGGCAGGATTCAAGACATAACAAAGAACAAAGACTTG
>JAOVYU010000026.1:23307588-23317625 GCA_025674565.1 Synodontis membranacea
CAACTCATTTCATGTTTTGTTTTTCACTGAAAACAAGGAAATGTCAAAGTGACCCTAAACTTTTGAACGGTAGTGTACTTCTGAATGTCTTTATAATAATAATAAATAAATAAATAAATAATAATAATAATAAAAAAAACTTCTGAATGTTTTTGAACATTCCGTTAATCATAATTGAGAATAACATTGGACTAAGGATACTCCCTTGTGGAGTGCCATTGTCTATTTGATAACTCACATTTATTTTCATTATTGATCTATCAGACAGGAATGCTTTCACCCACTGAAACATTCCTCTCTTAACCCCCATCTGGTTTAATTTAATTAAAAGTCCATCCTTCTACAACATGTCATATGCTTTTTTTCATATGCTCCAGGAATAGAGCTACCACTGACTCTCTGTTCACTCGGGCTTTCCTAATATCGTCCTCTAAGCGAATAATTGGGTCAAACCGCGTTAGTAGGTCAATCTACTGAGGGAGTTTCCGGAAGTGACGTCAGGATTGTTCCCACCATATGTCATTTCCGTAAGGTTTTAAATGCTACCACGACACTGTTTTTCTTCGATTTCCCTATAATGTTTATCCTGTATAAAACTCTAAAAAAAATTAAAAAGAATAAAAATAATAAAAACACCGTCTCCATGCTTCTGATCCTGTCCAGTTATTTGTTACTCCAGTTACTGCTACGAAATAAATCGATTTGATTGGCTGAAGAAAATGACAGAGGAGAAACCGTCCAATCAGCGCTCGTGGCTGTAACGTTTGTAGGCGAGCTCGTGGTCGTTATTACAAATAAACATTTGTATCTCCGAGTTGTGTGTGTTTTTTTTTTGTTTTTGTCGTGTCGAGTTTCAGATGTTGAGGGAAATCTGAGTCATGTTATTATGAGTGTGTGTGTGTGTGCTGGGTGTGTGCTGGGTCCTATCAGGAAGTTAGCAGAAGCCGGGTGTAAAGTGTTCACTAGTTAGGGAAGCTTCTGGGCTGTTCCCTTTGTGTGAGCGCGTGCTCTTTTGTTTGTCAGGTGGAGAGTAGTGTTAGTGGAGTCTTTATTAAACACTGGATCTGAATCATGCAGAACACCAAGAAGTGTCTGATGGAGGGTCTGATTCAGATCACCATCCTGCTGAGTCTGATGGCTGTTCGAGTGGACATTGATTCCTATCTGAGCGGCCCATTTGACTCGCCGTTAATAGAGATCGACGGAGGGCCGAGTTCAGCTTTCATTCAGACCCCGTTTCATCATCACCGGGGCATCGCAGCCGCTCATCACGTGCACCACAAATGCCCCGAACTGGACCATTACTGCACGAGCCGGAGGCTGCTCAGGGAAGTGCGCGCGCTCGGCTCGCCGGCTCGGTTCCCCACGCGACTCAGTGCCTGGCTCGTGCACCTGGTACCTAACAGAGCGGAACCGGAGGAAGGTCCGGACGGGAACGAGGGCAGTGAAGAGCGGAGTGAGGAATCCGACAATCAGCCCGTGAGTTATTCGACTCTTCGGTCAGATGCTGAAGTTTCCTTACAGCAGGACCGGATAAATAAGTGATCAGAACAATACCGGTATAATAATAATAAAGCCGGTACTCGGACCCGGTCACCGGAGGAACAGCGGATAAAGAGCACGTGCTTTGGTTAGATCCGGGACTGAGCTCAGTGACTGAATTGAGAGGTTTATTGTGGGAGTTATTGAACACTATCACTTTCACTTTAATCAAATCTTAATGTTCGTAAGTTCCCGGATGTTCAGGTTCAGTATCACAAGCTGCACATTTAATAGATTTTGTGATTTCATGATATTTATAAGAGTTTTAATTATTGTTTATGATTGTAGTGTAGAGTCAGCACGAGGCCCTCACAACTCCTCTTCATGATGTCATATTTTAAAGCTGCTGCTTGTTCAACACACTCACACACACTCTCACACTTACACTCACTCACACACACTTACACACACATACACACACTCTCTCTCTCTCTCTCTCTCTCTCTCACACACACACTCACACACACTCTCACACTTACACTCACTCACACACACACACACACTCTCACACTTACACTCACTCACACACACTTACACACACATACACACTCTCTCTCTCTCTCTCACACACACACTCACACACACTCACACACACATACTCTCTCTCTCTCTCTCTCTCTCTCTCTCTCTCTCTCTCTCACACACACACACACACACACACTCACACTTACTTACACTTACACACATACACTCTCTCACTCTCACACACACACACTCTTTCACACACACACACTTACACACTCTCACACTCACACTTATACACACACACTCTCTCTCTCTCTCTCTCTCTCTCTCTCTCTCTCTCTCAGTAATTGACACACTTGCACCTGCTACTCATTTTTTAACCCCAGGGCTTTGTGTCCTTTATATATTTTTTTGTGCCTCATTTGAAGATTGCTGCTTTGACTTACTTGATGTTTGATTGTAATAAAAATTCTTTCAATGTGATCTCTCAGGAGGCGATTTTAACACAAACAGAAGAGGAAATTGTGAGAGACGACCAGGAAGGAATCAATCTTGATCCACCTGCCCAACTTACTCAAAGCTCAGCACTGGAACAAGAGGCATGCTATGACAATTACAACAACAATAATAATAATAATAATAATAATAATATTAATAGATATGATTATTATTAGCCTGTGTTGTGTTACATTTGTATGTGTACTGTTTGTGTGGACAGGCTATGACCTGTTATAATAGTGTGTGTGTGTGTGTGTGTGTGTGTGTGTGTGTGTGTATAATGTCTTGTTTGAAAGGTTCTGTTAAGTGGCAGTGTTCTGCTTCCCCCTCGTTCTGGTTTTGACGTTCACACTCCATGGCCAGACTTCCTGTCAGATTTCAATGTGAGTATTTTTTTTTTTCTGTGAATGATGGCAAAGAATATTAACATTTGAAGTATTTGACTTAAGGAATGAAATTCCAGCTTTGTTCACACTTAACATGTTATTTTTTGGAGGGTTTATTTATTTAAACACTTAAAATTTGTACAACCTTCAGTTTTCCTCCACCAAAATTACTTCAGATGATCTTTAGACAAATCTACGTGATTTTTCAGAAGATTTTTTGCTGTTCAGAACTGATCTCCTGTAGCATGCGAATGAATCTGACAGCAATGTCACCAAACAGGATGTAAGGAATTAACTACATACAGTAAGAGATTGATCAATCACTGTAAAATTTTAAGTAAACGTATTTGGACTGCAGCTCCAGGGTGAACAAAATGTTTCATGTCATTTGAGCATTGGGGTGGGGGCACTAAAATTTGAAAAGCTATTTTTTTGCTCTTTACTTTGGAACTCTTTGGAGGTCTGGTGTCCTTTGATTTCTGATATGATGCTCTCACCTCAATGCAAAAATTTTCCATCTACATTCTGAATTTCTGCCATCGTTTTGACATTTTTGTGCGAAACTTGGCAGGCAAGTCAAGACCGAGGTCTTGAGAGATACTTTAAAGTTTTGTCTCTTTTCGCCACTAGATTGTGCCATAAGGAAAAACACTATTAATAATTTTTTTTAATCAGATTACTTGGAAGCTAAGGTCACTCGATGATATGCCTGCCGTTGCACCATTTGGAATTTCCTGAAAGCAGCCTTCAAAATCCTCACCACTATTAGCTCACCTGATCCATCCCTTCATCCATTTTATTATCCTTTTTTGGGAGAAGCTGGAGCCAATCCCAGCTGATTTCATGTGAAAGGCAGACTATCGACTGGAGTCTACTCCCCTTTTTTTGCTTTTCCATTAGGCCCGAGTATAGTACAGTACCTGATGGCCGGTACTGCAGTCGACCCTCGCCGCTTCGCAGTTTGAATTTCACGGCTTTACTCTATCGCGTTTTTTTTTCAAATACAGTATAGTATATTCATTAAAAGGTTGATGGAGACAGTGAAAATGCGGGTTGCGCTCAGTTGACTTGAGTCATTTATTTATTTATTTATTTTTATTAACTTTACTGTTTACTGTGTTTATCACATCCATCGAGGCTCCATGCGATCTGAGGTGATACCAAAAGGTGATATGCAAACACTGCGGACTATTCATTGACCAGAGAGAATCGTCACGATCACCGAGTAATCATTGTGGGAGACGGGGCATCCTGAACAAACCTAAGATTTTTAAATGGCATTATATATTCATTTAATTATTATACAGCACTGATTATAGTGCATGTGCATTTTCAGTGCTTTCGGTACGCACATGCATAAAAAGCTGCATCAGATTACCGGCGTTGAAAAAAGTCGTGCTGTAAGTGTTATTTGTAGTATAATTGTGAAGGCACCGTGCTTTTGATCTGGAGATCTGGGTTCATGTCCTCCCGCTCAGCAAATATTATTTGGGGAAAGTTTTGCTGCAGGTAATAGATTGATTGATTCATGAGCCAGTCTGTACTGATATTTTGCTTCTCTGAGGAGGTAGTGGAAAACCAGTTATCGATGCACTACATGCAAAAGAAAATTAATCAACAGAAGTAAAATCACTCCAAAGGTGTACAGTTAAGGTAATAAGAAAACACCCCATTTTAATGCGTAATCACATGATCGTAAAGGATCTGGGTCTCTGGACTGCTAGTGCTGCGCCTTCGCCATTACACCACAAATTACACTTTCACTGTAGCTTCTTTTCTTAATCTTTTAAACTGATGATGCTCTTTATGTTCTTACCATGGTGCATTTTTTTTTGCACGCACACAAATGCATGTGAGTGGTAAAAATCACACATGCACACACACACACACACACACACATAATCAGTAAAATATAATAAATAAATAACTCTATTTTTATGCAGTGACCTGACAGTTTGAAAACATGCAGTAAGTAATCTGCAGCCTTTTCACGTCACCTTTTGGTCAGCTCGCTTGGAACCTCCACAGAGGCGATGGCAAAAATAGCACCAGCTGCCATGTACAGTACTATCCACCACTTGGGCCTAATGGAAAAGCAAACAATGTGAGTCGAGCTGGAACCATGCCATAGAAAAGGACCCAACTGACTTTGTTGTTTGGTGCCAGACATTATTTATTTATTTATGAGCAATTTATGAATGAAGTTGTTGCTGCTCAACTGAGTTAAGGTCCGCTGATTAACTTGGCCAGTCTAAAACCTTCCACTTTTCCCCCCGATGAAATCCTTTGGTTTGTTGTCATTTTGGTCATTATCCTGCTGCATGATGAAGTTCCTCACAATTAGATTGGAGAAATGTCTCTGTAAATTAGTTAAACTCATTCTTCTGTTAATGAGCCTGTTCCAGAAGCAGCCATACAAACCCAAGCCATGACTCAGTCTCCTCCAATGGCTTTGTGTTTTGGATCATGTGCAGATCTTTTCTTCTCCACACTTGTTCATCTTGGTTCCAGAACGTTTGTGGCTCATCTCTGTATTTCTTTGATATTTCTTGTCTGGCCTTCTGACTGCTGATGAGTGGTGTGCATCTTGTGGAATGGCCCCTCTTTTTCTGCTTCCGATGCATAACAGTTTTTCATGTTGACATGATTTAAGTGACCACCATATTGGATTTTAGTAAACCATTTTTGAAACTATTTGTCTATTACAACCAATTGAAATCGCTGATGATGCTGCCAAAACAAGAAGTTGGGTCATATATCAGCAACTGTATGATTGCTCTATATATGGACACCAACCTTGGCACACACACTGGGTACCCATTCCTTGAAAAAATGTAAACTTGGAGAAAAGAACTGGTGGTGAAACTGATTGTATATACTTATACAGTCGGTGGGTGGCATACCATAAAATACAACAATTTAATAAAATTGACAATTTGCTTAAATTAAACTTAAATCAGCTTTTATTTAATACTCGTGTCTGCAGTATACTTATTTTAAATAAAAAATGTATAATCTTAAAAAAAAATTAACTTTTTATTTACTTTCATGTGATATGATAGTTAAATGTAAAAAAAAAACAACAACAACAACAACTAATCGTTATAAAATGTAGTCACAGTGTATAAAAATGGTCACAAAATGCAACTAGATGGTCACAGTCTGGAGCCCTGCTTGCGTTTATAAACACCAGATTTCTTGTATGGATCACTGGTGAGGCAGTGCTGGGATAAGCAAAAATGTATCTTGGCTTTTTAACAATATTTGGCTCTGACCGTGTTAATGCTATTTGGAGAAGCAAAATAAAGAATTTTAACATCACTTGCTTGAGTACATCATGCAAGAGAATACAATCAAAACCTAGTAGAACAAGTAAAGATTGAAAGCACAACACAGACAAAAAGCCACTTTAGATTACGGAGTGTGCAGGCACTGAATTACTGGCAATGCAGCATTGGCAAAAGGTATGTTTTCCTGCTCCATGAATCCATGTTACTCTAACTCTCTGAGCCCGTTCATTCACCTGTATTTTTCAGATGGATGTGGAAAGTGTATATACCTTTAAAGTGAGCGGTATCATGTGAGTTGTTTAGCTTTTACTGCACTTTATAATGCTGGATCTTCTGATACCTTTCCCTCCTCTTTCCACAGGATTATGAGACTCTGATTGCACAGCATGTGCCTGACATGGACCCTATCAGCTACAATGCCAGCATTCAAGACGCCATGTTTAGCAGTAGTGGGGATTACAGTCCAGACCCACCTAGTGGTGGTGCACATGTCACACCACACCAAATACCTTCTCTCTTCAGCCTAGAATCTATGAATTCATCCAGTAGATTCACACCTAGAACAGCTCTGGCTTTGCCTCCTTCCTCCTCATTAGGGAACAACTCTCATGGAACTTCCTACTCCAGGGTGGGTGGGTATTTGGACGAGGCTGTGTTTGAGCAGATAAATTTGTTGGGTCTGGATGGCCTGGCTAGTGTGGAGGGACAGGCACTAAATGGAATGGATGACCGCTTAGATACTCCATGGCTGGAGGACTTGGACTCTGACTCTGGCCTGTCACTGGAGACCAATTCCAGAAGCCCTGCCTCAACCTCTATGTCATCTTCAGATTCGTTTTGCGAGGGTGGAGCCACGGGCTACAGCAGTGAAGTAGAGTCCCTCTTAAGTAAAGGAGGAGCTTGTGCATCATCGTGCTATGATTGGCCACAAGTAAACCTTCAGAAGAAAATCTGGCATGACCACAACTATTCGTCCAAGTCACCTGAAGACCGTGACCAACAAAGCTGTACCGGATCTCCTAAAGCTATAAAACAGGAGTTCGTGTGTGAGGATGATACTGGACTGGAGGAACCCAGCCGAGATGAACGGCGTCTGCAGGCTCTGGGTCTTCCATTTTCTGCCCCTGAAATTGTTAACATGCCAGTGGAAGACTTCCTGGAGCTGCTGGAAGGACAGGGCCTGTCCACATCAGAAGTCATGCTCCTGCGAGATGTACGCAGACGTGGAAAAAACAAATTAGCTGCGCAAAACTGCCGAAAAAGGAAGCTGCATGCCATCTTGGGTCTCCAGGCTGAGGTGGACAGACTGGTTGCTCAGCGTGATGCCCTTCTACGCGAGAGAACATGCACCACCAAAGCCCTGTCATCTACAGCCGAGTGTTTCAAGAAGCTCTCTCATGTTGTACTGAGGCAGCTGAGGGACGAATATGGACAGTCTCTCAGCCCAGACCAATACATGCTCCGCTGCGGCACAAACGGACGCGTAGAGGTCCGGCCTCGGACTAACTCTGTCAGAATTACCACAACAAGGGACAAAACAACAAAGAGGAAGAAGGATAAAAAACCTTGAGACCATTTTGATTTGCATTGTATTTGGTGTGTGTGTGTGTGTGTTTCCATTTCCCAAAGGGTTACTAAATCTGGGACTACTGAACTTTCTCCTTTTAAACAAGAAATTGTGTTAAAATTACAGTATAATGGACTAAAGATTTTTTGGTAAAAGGTGTGTAGCAAAAGCACTGGATATATTATACAGTACAAGTATTTTAAAAGAAAAGAACACACAGTAGGGTTTCTCCAGCCCCAAGTCTTGGAAAGTCTAATCTTCATTATACCATAAATGACACAGTTTATCATCAACAGACATGACATTTCTGGACATAACTGCTTTTACACCCTGATGAGTTAATGGGTGTTTGAGGGTATTTAATTATTATTATTATATGATGATGATAAGTCTCCACAGCTTCTTATGCAGTGGTTATGCACTTGTTTTACAGTTTTTAACTGCAGGGTTGTTGTGAGGTTTGCACACATGGAATTGGAAATGTGCCTATTTTCCTGCCACAGAGTGAGAAGGTCAGAGAAAAAAAAAAGATAAAGATCCTCAACCTGAGAGCCCTTATAACGCTGTGCCTAAAGCATCATTAATGGTCAGATGTGACCAAAATGAACTCCTTGGTCATGCATCTAATCAGAGTTTTGACAGCAAATAAGAGTACAGGTTTCTCCCAAACAGGCAACCCAAAATATCACGTGGAACCAGTAGAAAAAGATATTCCACCTATTTGCATGTACTGCAGAAAACACACATTGTGTTATTTCTTATATTTGGCTGTTTTCTTGAAGGGTGCCAATAATTCTGCAGTGCCATGTATTATGGCCGTCAAATCCGTTGTATACGCCGCATGTTGTTGCAGCAAATAAAGTAGTTGCAAAAGTTAAATACATTCCCCCGTATTTTCTGTTGTGTATGTTTATTTGTAGATGTGTGCTGATTGTTCCACATAAAAAAATGACTCCGTCAAAATGTGTAATACGGAAAAATTTCAAGATGAATAAAGGAGGACGTTGGAATGATTAAACTACTTCTTGCTTTCGCTTTGTTCCAATGTGCTGTTTGAATTCAGTAACATACCTGAATCTGAATGTATCATCTAAATCTAAACCTGTTAATCAGTTGTTCGTTTATTTCTTAGTCCCTCTATTTTGGACACACCTACTCATTCGTAGATTTTTATTTTTGTGTGTGATCTTTTTTTTAGAACAATGCTAAAGACATCAAAACTATGAAAAAATAGTGATTCATATTTTAGATATTTCAAAGTAGCCAGCGTTAACCTTGATGACCGCTTGTGCTCACTGTTGGTATTATCTTACAGGCAGTTACGGGCTACAATAAAATTTGCAGCACAGACTGACCCCGATAACAACCCTGACCATCCTTCAGAGCCGACAATGCGATATGTTACAGTCACATCTACAGTGTCAAAGACAATATCCCAATATCTTTATAAAGTCTTCTATATTTCTTGCAAGTGCAGATGCAGTACAGCAGTTAACACAGAAATAAATAAAACAATCCACCTATAACACTCTACTCATCTTTAACTGATATTCTAGCAACTGTAGCTGTATCTCTTTGAGATTTTTTTTTTTTATGTGGTCCATTTCCTTTTGTGGTTTGCTTTTTGAATTTGCTTCTCCAGAGACGGTCAGAAGCCGTCTTACCTGGGCTAAGGAGAAAACCAGCAATAACACCTCAGCAGGACCACAATCTGACTGCCTCCATGCCGCAGTAATGCAGTAATATTCTAATAATTTGATACTGCGTTTCTGATTTTCAAGAGCCATAATCAGCACAATTAAGACACACAAAAAAAGGCTTGAAATATATCACTTTGTGTGTAATGAATATGGAATATATGAAAGTTTTATTGAGATGTGGTGACAACAAGAAGGTCCCAGGTTTGATCCCTGGTGCCTTTTTGTGTGTGTGTGTGTGTGTGTGTGTGTGTGTGTGTGTGTGTGTGTGTGGAGTTTGCATTCTCTCCAACAGTCCAAAGACATTAGGCTGACATTGATCATAGGTGTGAATGTGTGTGTGAATGGTTGTTTCAATTTCAATTCAAAGTGAACTTTATTGTTATCTTTCCAAATACAAGTATACTGTATGACGACGAACTGCAGTCAGGTCCAGACCCCGATGAGGACGGCGAGCATGCAGATGAGCTTCCCTGAGACGGTTTCTGACAGTTTGTGCAGAAATTCTTTGGTTCTACAAACCGATTGTTGCTGCAGCTGTCCGGGTGGCTGGTCTCAGACGATCATGGAGGTGAACATGCTGGATGTGGAG
>JAOVYU010000026.1:23317725-23327763 GCA_025674565.1 Synodontis membranacea
TTTGTTTTTGTTTGTTTTTGTTTGTTTTCGTGTCGGTTCTTGTTGTCCCGGTTTAACTGAGGCTCAGATTCGCTTCACATTCTACACCATTTTCATTCATATTGTTTCATTAATTCGATTTTTTAATTAATTATTTCCTTTTTAAAGGCGAGCTGTGGGGCTGAGTGTTGTGAATGATCACGAGGCCTCTCAGAGCAGTTAGCTTTAGCCTCCTGTTAGCGCTTATTGAGCTCAGTGTAATCCGCCTCAGACTCACTCTGCTCTCCACAACTAAACATCATTTTCCCGCGCTTTTCTCAGGTGTGTGTGTTCTCCCTGAAAAAAAAAAGGTTTATTTTCACCGAGCACGCGCTCATTAGCCGGTTACGTAATGCACGCGCCCGGAAACCGCAGATGTTTGGTGTTTTAGATGCGTGTTATCAATCCGGCCTGCACGTGAGGTGTTAGCATTAAGGCTACAAAGCTAACATGGTCTTGATATAAACCTGTTCAGGTGTGAATGTGACTTTTTATTATTGTTGTTATTGTTATTTTTTAAAGGTCGTTATGGGTAAGAAACAGACCAGCAAAACCAAGAAGGAGTCTGAGGAGCCGGAGGAGTTCGTGGTGGAGAAGGTCCTGGACCAGCGCTTAGTGAATGGAAAAGTCGAGTTTTTCCTCAAATGGAAAGGTTTTCCGGAGTAAGTATTTCATTTGACCACTTGAGCTAAAAAAAAATAAAAAAATAAAAAATCTTCTCTCCATCACGATGCATGTGTGTTTGTTTTTCTTTAAGTACTGATAACACCTGGGAGCCTGAAGAGAACCTCGACTGTCCAGAGCTGATCTCGGCTTTTCTGGAGGCGCAGAAAGGTGTGGTGGAGAAGCCTGACTCCAACAAGAGGAAGCCTTCCACCGACGAGCCCGAGACGGAGGAGAGCAAGGCCAAGCGGAAGAAAGAGCTGGTGAGTAGAAGACTAACACGCGTGTGTTTATTGTCGTTCAAAGATCTTATTCAGGCTCAGCTGTTTGTGTTTCTGTTTTATCTTATTATTTTTTTTGTGTCAGAACGAAAAGCCGAGAGGGTTTGCGAGGAATCTGGAGCCGGAGCGGATCATAGGGGCGACGGACAGCAGTGGAGAACTGATGTTTCTGATGAAATGGTGAGAATTTGCTCCTAGGAACGGAACCTGGCCTCGTCCCCCACGTGCATCATTTAATAATATATTTCCCAGAGTGCAGAAAAAGGGCTGTTTTTGAATGCTTTTTATTTTTTCCTACATAATATAGTTGAGAAATTACAAAAATTCTGTTTATTACGATGGACCATCTGTAGTGAATGGTGCTAACAAAATGGTTCTTTCTTCAGCTCTGTCCTTGGTGAAGTGCTGCCTGTTTATCTTTTTTAAGCTAAGCACACAGTGAGATGGTGCTCGTCAGGTTACGAAGGCTGCAGTGCAGTTTTTCAAGTTGGTGAATGAGACTGAGCCAAACCTGCAAATCAGTGCTTCTGTATGAAATGAAACCAGTAAATAGCACCATATTTTTCCCTCGTAAATGCCCCATTGACTCCATGACGGTCCTCCCATGGCATTACTAATGCTCAGCAGACCCAGAATATTGGCATAATGTTGCCTGTGTCCTGGGGTCTTTTCCCTCCATTCTCGTCTGATGTCTCGTCTGATGTTCTGATGCCTCATGTTTAATGAATTAAGCGCTGGTTCTGACAAAAGAAGTCCACAGTTCTTGAGGGTCATCTGAATACAAACCTCTAGTCAGCACTCATGTTTAACCTTCATCAGAAGTAAGATATGTTCTGCGTTACGTAAGAATGTGGATATTATGGCCTGCGTACTTGATTTCTACACACGCTGCAAAGAGGCAACCTGCACTTTGTGTGTTGCGTTTTGTCGAGAGTATAGATGAGAGGACGGGTGGTGGAAAATACCTCTAAACTCGTTACTCAACACTGTACCATTTCGATTTTCGTTTTGCCTTGATGGCGATTCCAAAACGAACGGGATGTTTGTCCTCGGTCATGAGCAGCACTAATAAGGGTTGTAGAGCTCAGGTGATTTGGGTTGAAGTTTTGTTACAAAAAAATATGGTGGAAATGATTGCAGCGTAGAATTGATTAACTTTTTTTTCTTCATTTTTTCCACTTTCTCTTTGTAGGAAGGACTCTGATGAGGCAGACTTGGTGCCGGCGCGAGAGGCTAATACCAAGTGCCCACAGGTGGTCATTGCTTTTTATGAGGAGAGGCTAACCTGGCACTCCTGCCCAGAGGATGAGCAGCACTAATGTTATACAACACTCATATTTGTACTGTTCTGAACCTAAAACTCTCTGGCTGAGCCATTATGTGCCGTCTGGGGCCGGAATGCTTTCCTTGTTTTGTGCTGCAGTGTAGACAGCCTGGCTGCGTGCTTCTGTCTGCATCGGGCCAAACGACTGGGGAGAGAAGAGGCAGTTTTTGATTTTTAAGATGAGAAACAGTGTGTTCTGTTAGGCTGCTGTGCCACTTTATTTTTGTTTATTGCATTTTGTGTATCTATAGACGTCCATTTGCTTAATTCCAGTGTCCACTTATTCTATTGCATTGGGTTCATAGGCCTGATTTTGAATAGCTCTGCTGTATATTTTCTGTAAATATTTTTTCAGAAAAGGTTCAATTAAAGGTATGTGCCTTTCTTTTAACCAACTGTTGTTTGTGTACTTTGGACTGTGTTACTGTCACTCTTAATGAACTGATACTAATACCAGTTACGGCGTTTCTCGTTTTCCACTCTTACAACCCGACCTTTTTTTTTTTTTAATACCCATTTTATGTCCTCCATTAGCCTGAAATCTACATTACTGGTCTCCACAACAAAACCGTGTATCAACCATATTGCTGTACAAACAAAGGAAATGGGCTATTTATTATATAGCCAACATTTCATTTAATTACATGCTGTGCACAGGGCAGAAAATCTCTGCTGAGGTTACCAAAAAATAATTTATTTAATTTGACATAGTTTAATGTATGTTCAGTGAGAATTTAAGACAAAAACATCAAGAAAAAGCATAATTTATTGCTATAATAAAATCCTGGAACATCATATCAACATAACGAAATGCCATGTTGCGTCCTAGATTTGTAGAATATACTGATAATGAGCCTGTTGCACTTTTCTAAACTTGTTGAGTGTAACAAAACTGAAGGAATTATGCTAAAAAAAAAAAAAAAAATTAGTGCTTCTCTTGATTCTGGGAACAGAACATTAGCTTGAAATGTGGCAAATTCTAATCGAATAATTCAGACAAGACGAATAAAACTCTTTTCAAAGTATTTAATAAGCTCAGCTGCAAAGGAAGTCAAATAAGACTCAGGTGGACTTTGGTACTTTCCAGCTGATTATGTACGCTCTGTATTGATCATGTGGTAATGACGATGCATTTCTCCATTTTTGGTTTTTCTAGCATTATTTCCTGCTCTTAACTCGTGCAGAAATGACCTCATCTCACCATGTTTTTTTTTTTCCAAGAGTCCCTAGAAACCCCAATTCCTTAATTTCCCTTATTGCATTTTTAATGTATGTGATGCTTGTGTACTGTATCTTTGTCTGGATATTTTCTATAATAACCTCAGAATCAACTGAGAGATGAGGTCATGGCTTCATGTATTAATACTCTCACATTTGTATAAACAAACACAGCCTGAAACTTCATCTTTATCCCTCACTGTTATTATACATTTGCATTTTTATTTATGGCATTTGGCAGACACTCATCTCAGAGTGTCTTGTGTAAGTATCTCTTTTGACAGGCAAATAAGGTAAGCAAGCAAAATTATTTTTGATGAAGTTTGTTCAGAAACAAACAAACTTATGAAGCAGGTGAATATTTTTTTTTCTTTTCTTTTTTTGGTAATTTTGGTAACTTTCTGTTCTGTCTCATGTTTTGCTATACTGTATACTCTTCTCATCTTAATGCCATACATAACTAAATTTTTGAAACCTTAGATTTGTCTTTTACACAATAAAAATTAAAATGGAAAAAATAAAGCCAAAACGCTTTAGCCGCCCGGTAGCGGCTGAAATGACACACCTCCTAGGCATGAACTGAGAACGAGTTATAGTTCTTAGAACTCTGCTTTGAGGGACTTTTAAAGCTCCTAATTCCTACTAATGTTCTAGGGACTTGTTGAGAAGTCCCTAGTGGTCTTCCCTAAGAACTACACACCTTCGAGGGCTTTTTATCTTCTGTTTGCATTTGCACCACCAATAGGAATTGTGAAGGAAAAAATTCCTCTGTCTCACTGCACTGTCCATTTACTGGTGTTTTTTCTTCTTTTTTTTTTCAAAAATTGCTGTGATTTGGCAGCTAGAAAAAGTTGAGCAAAGGTCAACTTTGTACAAATGAGTCAAGCAAGGCAGATAGTCAGAAGCTGTCCTACAATAGCGATACTTTCACTGAAAACTTTTGTTCTTAAACTAGCATTTTCATTGCCCACAGCCAACAGTGTTGTTCCCGTACATGGAGAGCATGATTGCTGCTTGGTGGTCCAAAAGTGGTAGAGTCTGAAGCTCATACTATTTCTAGGAAAATAAATAGGACCACTTTTGATAGATACTGACCACTGCAGACCAGGAACACCCCACAAGAGTTACAGTTTTGGAGATGCTCTGACCCAGTCGTCTAGACATCACAATTTGGCCCTAATCAATCTCGCTCAAATCCTTACACTTGCCCATTTATCCCACTTCTAACTTTAATTATAAAATGTTCACTTGCTGCCTAAGATATCCATCCAGTAACAGGTACCATGATGAAGAGATAATCAGTGTTATTCACTTCACCTGTCATAATTGTTACCATAAGTTATGCCTGATCAGTGTGTGTGTGTGTGTATATATATATATATATATATAGTTGGAAAATTTACTAAAGCAAAAGTCTGGCATTGGAATGCAAGTGAATGAGCGAGCAAGAGATGATGCTCCACCTGGACTCTTCCCCCATTCATATATTTAACCAATTATTGTTATATATGTATGTATGTATGTACGTGTGTGTGTGTGTGTTTGTGTGTATATAATGCTGTATGTATCATTTTGACCCAGTGCTGACTTCCAAAAACCCAAAGTAATTTTAAATTTATGCACCAGATTGTTGTTTTTGATTAAAGATGTATGATGTACAATCATTCTTAACCAGAAAAGCAAAAGTTCAAATAGTGAAAAAAGTCCAATATTGCCGTGACGTTCTTGTCTATGATGACTGTATGTAAACTTCTGACCACAACAGTAGCATGTGTTTAAAATACATTTCAATGCTTCAGTTCAGCTAATGATGAAATGAATTAGCAGCTTTTTATTACTTATTAATTTATTATTTTTTTTTTATTATTTATTAAATTATTTTATGTTTAAAAATGCTGATTAGTTGTAGTAGTCCTTATGCATTTTAAAATTATAATCCTGCTACTTAAACCCTGTTGATACTAAATGCATCGGTAATCTGATTACTGCTTTTATTCTGTAAATTTAACGGAATACAGTTGAATACAGTTGTAAGTTCAGTTTCAGTGAAGATCCACATTCACCTTAAAAAGGAATTTACAGTACATTTTAAACAGACACATTTTACTAAAAAACTAAAAATTCCGATTGGTGGGTGATCAGCACAGGTTCAGAGCCCAACTCTATACCTGCTATTGCATCACCATGCAGCTTTTCTGTCTACACTGATGTATTAAGGGCTTAATTTCTAATCCTCTTTAATATGTTCCCAATTCCGATGAAAAACTTTGCACTTACACTGTGCTGAGTTCTGAATCACATTTTTTCTCCTCATGAATAGCAATTCTGTTCAGTGACGTCTCTGAAATGGAGGACACGATAGGCAGTCTCAGGAAGAAGGTACTTTTAATTTCTTTCAAGTACAGGTTTAATTTTTCATTAAAATTGAAAAGAAATGCTACATTTAAATTTGATTTTGCTTAAAATATTATATGAAATAAGGTACCCATTATGATTCGTCAGGTGTCCATTCTGTTCTGTTCGAAGGTGGAAGAATAGGGAATGGCTTAATGCAAGGTTCATGGAGTCGCATAAAAGGATTACAAATTTACAAATATGCCCTGGACAGTTTTATATGTGTCAAAAGATTGAATTGGTGTTACTCGCTGGAAGTTTTATTTTTATAAGTACTTAAAATATGGCTTCTCTTCTCGGTATATCTTGCCTAGATTGTTAATATGATAGAAGTTTTCCTTTTAAAACTCCAACCCACTGTTTTTATCAGCACATAAAAATGCCTGTAATCAATACCTATCTAATACCTACAAACGTGACAACACGGTGTGCATTAAGCTATGTACAATATGGGTTTGCTGCACTACTGCTTTGCTAATCCACTCAGTGGTAAAGTTTATGTAAAAATGTTTTTGCAGTTAATTAGAATAATCTCTTTAATGTTTGGTGAGATTGGTGAATACTAAGAAAGGAGTCTGAATAAGTGGACTCTATCTCACCAGATCCTCTATGATCCCAGGTTTTGCCTTGTGGTGCTGGGGTAAAATTTCAAATTTTAATATGTCAGATCTGTAGGATTTCAGACCATTGCAGGAAAAACTCACAACATCACAGATCCACCACAACAGTTAAGAGTGGTGATTAGATTCTAATCTTTCCATCCTTGTTTTTATGCCAATCCACCATGAGTGTAAACAAAGAAACCTATTATTTTCTCCTCTGGCCATATATTTGGTTCTAGCCAGACTTTTAGCAGCGTACAGGCACTTTGGCACTTTAAGTTTATTTTTAGATCAAGGAAAAGGTCTAGAACATAGAGACTCCTTAGGACAGCTGTCAGTTGTATCAGTTTTTTTGACACACGATGAGCACCCTTGGTGCAATCTTGATAGCAGTTATAGAACCCCTTCTCCAGAATTGGACCACCTTAGGGTTTATTGATAGTAGTTATCTCTGTCTCAACTGCTGGACTTTTCTTGATTCACGAATCCACTGTGGTTGAAGACTAGTGAATACTGCAGTACTTGTCACAGCAATGACCTCTGTTGGTGGGCAGTAAGTGGCTTCGCCCACTTTCTGAGGAGTCACAGATTTCATTAAAACCTTGTCACCTGGAAAAAAAAGGATGGCTTGGCTTTTCTGTGGGGATAGGTAAAGAACAAGACGCATCACCATGTATACTGTTCAACTTTTCAATTAGGGCCTGAGTGTAGTCTGCAATCACAAACCCCTGTGAATGAAAAACCAGGATTACCTTTTACCTCTTCCCATAATTACCTCAAAAGGTGGCAGTTTAGTTATGGCGGTAGGTGTCATTATGATTTCACAGAGCACGACACATGATTTACCACACTCCATCTTTGCTTTAGTCAATCACTCTTTTAGAGTTCTGTTCATTCTTTCTATTACCCCGATGACTGTGGGTGGTATGGAATATGGAATTTCCATATGTTCAAATATTTACATAGCTGTTGTGTTCCTTTGGCCACAAAAGGTGTACCTTGATCACTATCAGTGATGGAGGGAATGCCTTATCGAGGGAAGATTTCCTCACACAGATTCTATACCGCTGTGTTTGCATTTTCCTTAGCACATGGAACAGCCTCGACCTATTTAGAGAACCTATTGACTATCACCAGCATATCTTTTATTGGTTCTTTGCCAGCATGTGTGTAAAGTCGATCTGCAGATACTGGAAAGGAAACTGTGGAGGAATGAACCAATGAATCATGTTTCGAAGCATGTATAAGCTTTTATACAAATAAGACATGAATCTAACAATAGTTTATGCAAAAATTATTGTCAATATTTCCTCTTACTCCTGTTTGTCACACAAGGAAAAGCAGGACTGATTTAGGCAGAGCGAGGCAACTACACGAATCACGAATGAGATTATCAGTGCCTGGTGTACAATTCTGTGTTGCCCAAAAGTCCAAAAATGTCCTTGGGAACAGAGAAATAAGAGAACAATGAGAAACATAGTGAATCGTTGATAAAAGGACAAGGTGAACCCTCTCTGGCTACAATAACCCCCTATACTTTCAATGCAGAGATCACTTCAGAAATCCCTTCCTGCTCAAAGGAGATAGAGAGGCTCAATTTGAACATCAAATCTCTACCCCGTAAATTAAATATAGAGGATGGAACTACAACAAGGTAATGAGTTAGAAAGAATGCCATGTCCTGAGTGGACCGAATGCTTAATGGATGAGCATTCAGACAGTTTATTGGAACTCCCTTGATTCCCAACAGAGTACACGGTAGCCGCTGAATAAATCTTACTGCTTAGTGATGAGGATGTTGTGTCTGTGTCAAAGAGAAAAGAATACAGTTTGTTATCAATCATAAGTTCAACAACAGGCAGCTCAGAGTGAGATGTAGTCAAAATAGCACTAAGAAGAGAATTATTTGGAGTTCCACTCTGTGGGAACTCTGTGGGACAATAATGACACTCACCACTCCTCTTTTTGTGTGTTGTTTGATTCCTTGCTTAAAGTCAGACAAAGGAGTCTTGCACATCCAAATTGGAAGCCTTGTTTTATTCCCCAGCAGGCTTAACTACCAGTGCTCCAGCTACTTCCAACTCTTGAACATGCTCTGAGAAATTCCCGAGGATTAATTTTCATTAGACCAGGTGTGTTAAGCCGTATTGCTTGTGCATGCTCCAGACACATGTTAGATAAAGATATCACCAATATCACCATATCACAATATCACCATGTGTTCCCAGCCAGCATGTTCTCTCCATGCCGCAGTAAAACATCTCACATAAGCGGAACACTGCTCACCAGGCTCATGTTTACACTTTGTGGCATGTAGTTGTTTATGCTATACTTTAACAGGAATGTGCACACATGTTTGAAAAAGTACTCAAGGTTATCTTTTACAGCCAAGAAACAATGATCCTGCACAGCACATTACTTGATGGCACTTGAACATTCTCAAGTTTTAAGGCATCTATTCCGTCAATAAGTTCTTCTTCAGAGAAATGGTTTCTAAGGCATCATAGGAGGATCATTCTGAAACCAGGCCCAGTCATTGTGCCTAACAAGTGAGTCTCTTTAAAGTATCCACAAGGTCATGCGCATTTCTAGGGCCTGGCAGACTATTACAGATCTCAGTTATATCAGAAAGCTTGGAAGGATGCACTTGGACCAGCTTCTCCCCCATTACCACAAAGGGAAAAGCAGCATTCTCCTGTTTTCCTGGAGGTTTGTTAGCTTCCAGTAATTCTGGATAAAGGAATGCGGCTTCTGATGCATCACATATATCTGTGCAGCTATGTGTCAAAGTTGTTTACTAACAGCCATCACCATTACTACTGCAGGAAGTTCTCTAATCTGTTGTTCACCTAATTTGGAGGTTTCATGAGTAGAACCATGTTTGAACTTGAAATCCCATACGCATTTGATCTTTTTCCAGACTTCAAAGCTTTCTGTCATATATTGATAGTCCCAATTGGGGTTCCCATACCCATCACAAATCATGTGGATATCAAGCACAAAACTACTGCTCCTAAGGTAGGGATTAAGCCCCATTTCCACAGACCACCCATAATTATCAAGAAAAGGATCACAATTGACACAACTATACAGCCAATTCTTTGGACTTTCTCCTATGTTAGGTTTTGGGAATGAAGAACCTACTCCACCCATGGTTTGTACATACATGTTACAATTACACACTTCCCAGAGAGAGAGGGATCTAGTTACTTCAATCTCACAACATGGGTTTTATTATTCTAACACTTTTGCGCAATCAGAGTGCTATAATCAGCGTTTACAGTTAAGAGTGCGGGGTAGCAGAGCACTACAGATGCTTCAGCTCAGGTGCATTTAAAAACCAACATGATAGAACTGACAGCCCATGAGTGAGAGACTCAGGAAAAAAAACAATAGGAGAAAATTCCATCACTCACCAGTGTTCTGTATCCCAGACAAGCCCCAAAATCGTAAGGATTTTGATTCAGATTCAAATCTCTACCAGACTCATCAACCATCTCTCTCTCTCTCTCTCTCTCTCTCTCTCTCTCTCTCTCTC
>JAOVYU010000026.1:23435054-23445980 GCA_025674565.1 Synodontis membranacea
TCTGCAAAGTGGTAATTGTGTTGTGTAAATTAAAAGATACAAAACGCCCAATAAAAAATTCATTTTAAATTCCAGGTTGTTACGGGAACAAGACGGAGAGAATGTCAGGGGGTGAATAGACGAATCTAGTTATAATAATACAGCATTACTGCCCAATGTTAAAGAATTATACATTTCCAATGGGATAAGAGTTGTGATTTTATCAGTATAATCAACAGCAGACTCTGATTCAAAGTCACTCGTAACACCAGCCTCATCATCGTCTTTTCGAGAGAGAGAGAGGGAAATAATCGCTGATTAATACTACATTTCATTTCTCTAATGAATAACCTCTCTCCTCAGTGTCAGTGATGTAACAGTGCCTTGAGGATGTTTTTTATATCTGATTTCAAGCTGGACGATATTACGGTTAAATATCAATATCATGAGCAAATATTTCCCCGTACTCTTTTGTGAAAAAAGTTATGAGTAATTATAAGTTTGTTTGGGGTTTATTTATTGCAAGTAAAAGAATTGAATCGAAACCTTGATGTAAATGAAAATATGATTGAACTTGGTTTAAAACGTCTTTATTTTTACAGATATAATGCAGCGCTGCTGTTTTACTGGCAGCTCAGTAAATATATCGTGATAGGATGTATTTTCTTCATATCGCCCAGCCCTACGCGCGTCTGATCATAAACCGGATCGATCAGGGTTTATGTCGGTCTGACTTTGGCACGTCGCAGTCCGATTCTGCCAGATGTTTCCTTAAACAGGATAGCGCTCATCACGCCGTCGTTTCATCTCGTTTCCAACCGACTTGCCGTAAAGTGACAGAATCAGGGACGAGCATTCCTTATTATTCAAGGCGACTCCCGGAGACAGACGGGTCGTCATAAACCTGAACCCCAGCTGTAGAGAACATCTCTGCTGCTAAACATCTTACCATTCGTGTCCTCTATGGGGAAATGTTCTGACTTTCAAGTGTTCCGTCTGAAAAGCTTTGATTATGAACATGTTGTTTTTGTTGTTTTTTTGAAAGTGCTTTGAAATATTTGATTATATATTTAGAGACTTTGTTTTGACTTTTTCTACAGACTGATGACAAAACGGCCAAGAACAGAAAACTGAAGAAGAAGACGCGTACGGCTGAAAAGGACGAGACGGAAGAAAAGAGTGTGAGATGTGACCGAGCCAGTGGCCCTGATGCGGATCCTCGGGAGGATGAGTACGATCAGGACACTTCAGATGAAGAGGTGAGGTGTAAAGTAAAACATTGATAAACACTTTAGTATTTGTAGTTAATATTCAGCGTTTCTGTATCAGCAGAGCCGAACGCAGTGGTGTTCTCTCGGCTCTGAGACCTTCCTGTTGTTGGGCCGTGCACCAAAAGGCTCCTGTTGTTTCTATTGTGGTTTGCTGTTTTTCCTCTTCTTCCTTCCTATTCTTTTCCTTCTGTTTTCTCCTTTTCTCTGCCATCGTGGTTCCTTCTTTCCACTCTCAATAATGGAAAGACCGTTTTTTTTTTTTTTTTTTTTTTTAATTTTTTTAAAAAATGCTTTCGAGAGGAAAATGAAAGCCGACTGTCCAGTAGACCCAAACATGAAGTCTGTAAACCATTAAGGCATTATTATTATTATTATTATTACTAGCTTCACTAAATATCATCCACGTTCATACACTCACGGTTAAAAGTTTGCACGCCCCTCCTTATAGAAAGATTATAATGAAGACATCAGCACTCTGAAATGACCAAGAAAAGTGAAAACCTTTATATGGTATTTTAAATTCGTAGCGGCTTACACACTCGTAGCTTCCTGATTGAGTTTCCGAGGAGGCTTTTCTCTCACTTTCTTGGCTGCTTCCTCTCCTTAATCCTTTTTTTTTTTTTTTTTTTTTTTTTTTTGGTACAAGCAATTTAATTTAATTGTACCTAATGGACCTGTTTTTATACCACACTTCAATACCATTTCATAAGAAGCACATTTTAGAAGTAAAACTGCTCTATGATACAAATGTAAGAATAATGATCAAACTACAGTAGTTTAAAATGAACCTAGCTGGTGTGTTTACTGGACAGTTCGTTTGTGGAGCGTCTCTTACGGTGTAGTGAGGTTTCCAGACCCACTCTCTACCTCACGTTAACACTTTTCTGTAAAGTCTGTATTAGATTGCGTGTTTTTTTTTTTTTTCCCTTCTAACTTTAAGAGGTCTCCGGAGCTGTGATGCAGACCTTCTTTCATTACCGGGAGCTCTGTGACTTCTCATATTTGCATGTGGAGCCATTAAAGAATTCTTCCTGTTCTCTTTAATTTAAATGCTCCACTGAAAATCGTCGAACCTTGGCACTCGGAGGGCTGGAGTGTCTGCCAGGCTGTACAACCTAAACATGTCAGCCGTCCAAAACTCTTCTTGGCAGTTACCTACCAACCGGAATGAACTGTTAACAGTGGCCTTGTTTTTGGGGTAGGGCCCTGCTTGGAGTATTTGAGGGTGGATGGGAGTCAGTGACCTCCTCTCCTCATTAGTCTGTTAAGTGTTGCACATTATTTAAAGGTTGTTACTGGATACGGTACCATCTATCTGAAGGCCTCCATGTGGGCAGCTCACTGCTACAGACCTGAGACTACTAATCATTCATTTCTGCTCGATCGTTCTGACATCATGCCGCACAGTCAAGTCGAAATAAATGATTATTAACCTCAGGTTTGTATTAGTGAGTTGTCCATATGGAGGCCTGCAGATGTTTTTTTTTTTTTTCCCCCTTGTGCGTGGTCTGCTGTGCTCATGGAGAGAGGTAGGTGTTCTACATGCGATTGTACTCTACATAGTTCTCAAAGGGAAAACCCTCTTCTAGGGTCAGTGCTCGTGTCTCTTGGAATTTAAGTTGATCCGATCCACTCAGCATTCACACTACATGAGCTGAAATAAATGAAGCGAGAGTTTCCAGCACACTACCTGTCCAGAAGCTGTAGACGTGTTCGCTCTGTCTCAGTTCAGGCTTCGCTGCACATTCTTTGCTTTATTTGTTCAGTTTTTGCTCCTGTCCCTGATAACGTTTGTCGATGTAAGGGACGGTATCCCCAGGTATATTTCAGTTTACTCAGGTAGGGTTGTCTAGCACAAATCAGTTCTGTAGTGTTTGTTTTTTAGACGCGAGCAGGAGAATCGTGTGTGCGCTTCACCTCTTGTCTTTCATCAAGCCCTGTGCGTGTCTGTCCCTTCAGTCTCTACTTCATGTGTGGTTACAGGGAGGTCTTGTGACATTTGGGACCTGTTAAATTAAACCCTTTCTTTGCCTGGGGACAGCGGATAAGATCGGCTCTCGCTCGGTCCCTCTTGGATCCCGGCGCAAGTTGTCTACAAATAAAACTCCAGACTTTCAAATCCCCAGTTTCAAGCCTTCCTCCTCTTCCACCCTCCTTTGTAATAATGGGCTATTTCCTGTGAGCAGAGTGTAGAGGGAATACGGGCAACTGCAGCCCCTGTCCAAGGCCTAGCCGGCAGGAAAGGAGCCCCCCGCCCGCCCCCCCCGGAATGACTTTTCCATGTGCTCAGCAAAATGAATGAAGACACATTGCGGAATAAGGCTGACTGCGACTCCGTCTTCCGGCCACCGAGCAGCTACTGCAGGAAAAAAAAAAAAGCTGATGGTTACCAGGAGCTGTGCGCGGTAGAGGGGCAGGAGGGTCATTTGAAATGCTCGTGTGAGCATGCATATGAGGGAGTAATGTATTCACATGGAGAATTTGTCCGTTCTGAGAGGAAGCAGCTTGCATGAGTTGGAGCTGGTGGTAGACGGTGGCTCAGGTGGTAACTGCGTCTTTATTGGGCTTTTGTGTGGGAGTGAGAGATGGTATCAGCCACGCGTCCATGTGCCAGGCCAGCGATGAGCCTGAGAAAGTAGAAATGTGGTAGAGCAGATTTATGAGAGTCTTTTTACCTAAAGATGTCCACACTGAATGGGTAATCAGACCTTTTGATATCAGACAGTGAACTCAGAGGAGAGCAGACAGATTACTGAGATGAATCATCTGACCATGACTAATAGTAACCTCTGCTTGTTCCCCTAAAGTATCCATCCATCCCTCCATCCATCCCTCCATCCGTCCCTCCACCCCACAGCACGGTGTCAGTCTTCTCCACGCTTCATACTGCGTTTAACTCCACTTCATATCCAGCACTTCGTTCTTAATGGTTGCGTTGTATTTGCTGCTGGTCAGTAAAGAGTTCCGTTCCTGTTCTCTGCTGTTCTGCAGACAGTATTTGATGACATTGACTTATTTATTTATTTTTTACTTTGATGACTGTTTGATTAAGCTCCGCTCACTGAGCACAAGTGAAAAAATAAAATGCAGTATTTATAAACAGGGTTGCTGGAAAACCTGGAAAAGTTTTGGAATTTAGAAATAATTTTTCCAGGCAATGGAAAAGTTTTGGAATTCTTGGATAGAGAGAAAAAGTTTTGGAAATTTATTTTTGTTTCCCGCTTCACTCCGCAATGCGCTGACTGCTCTTTGCCCCGCCCATTCGCTCGCTCACTGCTCTGTCACTGTGCTTTGCCCCGCCCACTCGCTCACTCACGGTTTTGGAAAATTTTCTTAAGGTACTGGAAAAGTTTTGGAAAAGTCATGGAAATTAATTCTACCAAAGTTGGAGCAACCCTGTATAAATATATATAAAATAGGATTAGATTAGATTAGATTAGATTAGATTAGATGTAAGCTCTAGTCACACTGTCTCTGGTCATACATAATTTCCGTTCAAGAATTCCACGAAAAGAATTTTATATGTAAAATATTACATATATATATTTTTTTAATGTCTTTTTTTTGTTTGTTTTTTTTTTTTTTTTTTAAAGAAATTCTATGTGAAAACAGTTTTCTAAGGATTTTTTTTGTTTTTAAATGTAGCCCTTCTGCATGGTCAGCAGTTGCAGGTGTAAACAGCAGTAGAGTTAATATAAAAAAATCAGCTCAGAATTCTGACACTTGTGCAGAGAGCATCGTTCTTGGACTTTGTCTCTGGTGCAGATGGAGAGAGTACCCTGATCATGTTCCTGGAGCTCAGAGCTTAACACCGGCTTGCCTTCGTTTCTTCGTTATAAGCCCAGACTCAGAGCGCATGGTGTCAATTTCAGTCTGATGTTCTTCGACTGGTGTGTTGTCCATATCCAGTGCGTCAGTTTTCCAATCTCGTTATTCCCTGATACTCAGACATCATCATTAACATCATCATCATCATCATCATCATCATCATCAGTATGATGAGTATGAATTAATCCTGCATGCTGGAGATCAGCTTTTTAATAATGTCTTACTAGTTTCTCCTAAAACTCATCTAAAGTGATGATGATGTAAGAATGTCCAGAGCCGTCAGCAGGCCGGTATTAATCGAACACACATCGTTGTTCCTCACCAGTAAGAAGACTTGCTTTTAACACTGGAATTAAATAATGGTTCCCAGCCCTCACCCGCCACTAAAACTCTCTTTATGGACGGCAGTGTAGCCATTAATGATGTAGGAAACGCAGTTGGTGCTGTCTAACCCAGAGATGACTACATTTTCCACTGAGTGATCTCTACAGTTTTACACATTTTACTTTTCCTCTTTTTTTTTTTTTGTTTTTTTTTTGTTTTAAGGCTCGAAATTATAAACGCTGCAGTGTGAAGGCCACGTAGATTACGCTGTCCACTGTAGGAAATATCTTTACAGATTCTTTTTTACATTTTTAACTATAAATATTAATCATTTAAAGTGATTATAAGTTATAAGTTACATTTTAGTGCTAAAATAAATTAGAGTTAATGATCAGAATAGGTTCAGCAGAACCACTCGTTTACCTTTGAAAGAGATTTTCTAGAAGAAGAAGAGTTTCTGTAGTGTGAGTGTCCTCCAGCTTTCTTGAAATTGAGAAAACTTCCAGTCTGAGGGTTTAGTCTGAGGGTTTAGTCTGAGGGTTTAGTCTGAGCGTTTAGTCTGAGGGTTTAGTCTGAGGGTTTAGTCTGAGGGTTTAGTCTGAGGGTTTAGTGTCACAGGGGAAAGAGGCGTCTTTAGGAAACGCTCTGTAGCTGCTGGAGTAACTCTAGCGAAGGCGACTGTATGAGCGCGAGAGGATTTTGTGCGTACGCGGTTGGGTGAAGAGCTGTCCAAACGCTTTCCTTTCCGAGGGTACAAAGGTCTGCTTTCAGTCTTCTTTAGTCTGCTGAAATCAATATGGTGATAAAATTGACAGATCGCTCGTAAATTATGTGGAATTTTGGCCTGTCACTGTGCTATCAGCAGGAAATCTCTTTTTAATAGTCTATTTAAGGAGAAGCGGGGATGTGTTTTTCTAAGTCGACGGGGGAATGTTGATCTAGAGCGCTTGTCTGGGCTTGGGGGGGGGGGGGGGCGCAGAACGAGGGTGGTCCGAGGGACGTGACTGGGTGGATTGTGAAATGCGTACTGGCTGGACGGGGCAGGCAGCGCCGCGGTCTTCAGCTGGCCAGGTTCTTGCAGGTGTGTGGAGGTGGGTGGGGGTCGGTGGAGGAAGGGATCGAGGAGAGATGATTCTTCAGCCGCTGCCAAACTAGCCACCTGTCGTTCCGTCATTTTTAGGATTTCCTTTTCATCCGGTCTTCAGCACAGCTCCCTGTTGGCCCACCGTGTGTCCGGCCAGAAGGCCTGATTGAAACCAACTGCCAGTGAGCGCTGTCATCGGGGAGGGGGTTTGGAGCGAGCGCCTGCCGTGGGTGAGAAGGGGTCACGCGGAGGATTTAGAGGAAGGAGAATTCAACACTTTTCCCTTGACGCATACCTGTGACAAAAGCTGTCTATTCTATATCGCAAATCTGGACCTTTCATACATTTGATCCATCATGACAGATTTTCATCACTTTGTTTTTTCACTATTCAGCACTTTACATAGATGAAGTCAAGTGAGGCGAGCTCTCTCCCTAGCTTTATGCACTAACGTTCTCCACGTCTCTACTTTCTCTGAAGCAATAGTCTACCTTTCGTTTCTCATAGTTAATAGTAAATGACAAGATGAGTATTTTATACCTAAAGAAACTTTTAAATCAAACTTTTTTTTTTTTAACCATAGTATAAGGAAGAGAAATAAAAGTATGTGCGCGCATCTAAACATCTGGATGTTTTGGGTTAAGGGTTCAGAAGGAAAGTTGCAATCTCGTGCAAACTGTTTGCTCTCCTGGCTCTTACTAAATGGCTTTCACTTCTGTCATAATACTGGAGTCTGTAGTGAGGAAAGCTTCAGGGCATCATTAGATATTTAATTTTCAATAAATAACGACTTTTCTCTGAGTGATGTACCGGATGCTTGCAGGCCAGGTGGGAAACCCATTTGAAACCTGGTTTGCCAAAATGCAAACTTTCCACATGCGTTTTCCAAGGTTAAAGCCCTGTGTACAAGAATCTCCAGGTTATTTATTTATCAGGAGTAGAATGGCGAATCCATGCTGAAAGTAACAGCTTGCGTCAGCCTTCGTTTTTTTTGCTATGAATAATTGCTCGACCTCCGAGTGACCCCTATTTCAGGACTGTGGTTTTTGGTGTTTTAGAAATAATGATGGGATTTGTTTTATGGGTTTTGGGTCATAAAGCCAAATAAGATGGTGAAGACGGAGGTGTACGGGGGGAACCGCGGCTCGCGGCTGTGTAGCTCAGATAAGCGGTTCTGGCCGGAGATCCGGAAGGTTCCGGCTTGAACGAAACGGCGAAGCGTAGATTTCTTCCTACTCCGTTAAGTGCCATGCTCGCCGGGACGGGACGCCTGAAGCAAAAAACGAGCTGACGCTAAGCAGAGCAGAATCAGGCCAGACCAGTCTGCTCGTCATCTGCTAACCATCCTCCAGACAGACTCGAGCTAAAGGAAACTTGGCCATTGGGACCATTATTACAGTCACATCCAGTCTTTTGGTGTGGAGTTGGAGCTTGAAAATGGCCGGTGTGCCCTGATGGAATGACCGGTCTGTCTCTGCAGATGGTCATGGTCAGGTTAGGGAAAAAGCTTTCCTAATGATTGAAGGTGGAGTGCCTCGGTACGTTTAAGCGCTAGTGGGTCATTAGTCTCAGCGTTTCAAGGGAAATAGTAAAAAAACACTTCACATAATGATCAGGAAATGATTGTTCAGCTCCGTGGAAATCTGTCCCGGGCTTGGGACGCTCGCACTCGAATCATTTTTGACCTTTACCTTATGCATCTATGTCCTATGGATGGACAAAATGTTAGGCATTTAAACGAATACGTGATTAATTAAACTGCACCATGTACATATTCAAAAGACTGATTTATACCTAAAAAGAACTGCAGTGTTTATGGTTTAGGTCCGTGTTGTAAGTAGTGTGTAGCGTGTGGGGGGGGTGGAGGAGGTTAGCGGGTTTGTGCGTCGTGGATGTCGAGCGCTGCTGTCTGTAGGAGTCTGAGACCGGACTGGTACTGGTAACCTGACCTGTACTGGTGAAAGTGATCTGGATGCGAGCCTGGAGAGGGCTGGAAAATTCAGCTTGGGAACTCAGTGGGCAGTTAGACAAGACATGAGAACCCCAAAGCCATCCAGATCTCCTCTACCTACGACTTCAAGACCTGAGAACGTGTCCCAGATATTAGGTGTCTATTAATGGAGGCTTAATTATAGCAAGATGTGTAAAGTTTACTTTGCTGTCAGTTTGTGAAGGGACTGGACCCAGTATGAGCTCTACAGTGGGGGGAAAAAAAAAAAGGTCGGGTTTCTTCACTTGCCGTCATCCTGATATCATGGAAGGAAGAAGAAAGTGTTTAAGGAGGTGCGGTGAATCGGGAGTGTTTCATATAACCAGTGTGCAGCTTGTGTTTTATTTACCAAGCTACATGTTTAAAGTCAGACATTACATACAGATATGTGGAGAAAAACACACAGACGAAAAAAACAAAAAACAATCAGAATAAAACTAAAAACCTTGTTTTGTTTTGTGTTTTTTTTTAATGTATGTTTTTAATTTAATGAACAGCGAGTATATGAATTTTGCCATAATTAATATACAGTATATCGTGTTAAATTTATTAAATTATTGGCTCTTTATTATTTGACTAAATGTGCAAGACACATTTCTGGAGAATATCAGATTTGATTCGTTAAGGACGCAAGAAAGCGCTCACGGCGTCATTCTTAATCTTTATATCTGAACTCAGTTCTTCTCTTTTCCAGCAACAGTAGAGTTCCTGCTCGTCCCACAGCGCTGCTCCTCCGTCTGGATGTTCACTCGCTCGTCTCTTTTTTTTTTTTTTTGTAGTCCAGCCTTATAGTTTGGTGAATATCTTTGTGGGGTTCCTAGTGAGGTGCAGAGCTGAGAATTGAGACCGTGGTGGATTTGAAGGGTTCCTCAGAAAGACACTGCCGTCTCCAGAGCTTTAGTCGTCATCGTAATTGTTTTCCAGGCCAAGGATAAGGGTCCGAGTGTCATTTACATGGAATCAATTAAATATGATTTTATTTGCATATATACACCGTAACGTTGAGTCACGTCTCGAGTCAGAAGTTTGTGATTGTCCATCAGCTGCGAGTCCATCTGTTTCATCCTCTCTCTGTTAATTCCTCAGGGCTGTTTTTCTTTCTCTGTCTTTGGTCTGTAATGAACATGGAGAAAACGTTTATTAGATTTATTAAACATAAATTCAGTCAATATCTGGAGTTCTCTGCTTTTTCTTCGACTCTTCAGTCTTGGGCATATTTGTCTGTAATCCACTTAAACTTCACATCCAGGACACGCACACTGTGTTTATGTAGGCATTAGGTCACCTGGTGTTTTTATGGGCTCACCTTACACTCTGTAAGCGCACACACACACACACACACACACACACACACACACACACACACACACACACACACCTGAGAGCTTTGCTGAGAGCATGAACAGATGTAGTGCCATCGAGCTTCTCCCGTAGATGGAGCTTTTATCCAAAATGCTCAACGCTTAATCGAGTCTGATAAAAATTTCCTTTAATAACAGCTCAGAATGATTCTCTCTCTCTGCACCTCCCTGATGACACTTTTATTCTCCGTACGACTCGCTGATATTGCACCATGAAGGAGAGAAGAGTAAGCGTCTGCGTTTATTTCGTGTAATAGGCTGTAATTCTCAGGAGCTGAAGCCTGGCTTTCTCAGAGGGATTTTTCTTCAGACTCGAGACCAAACGCAAATATTTGGGTTCGTAGGTTGACAGGTGACGTCATGTTTGGTATCTGTTTCAGACGCAGATTAGATTAGATCACCAGCTTTTAATAGACTCGGCGGTGTAGAGCGGGGGGGGGGTGTAATAATATTTGCAAGCTTTGAAAGCTGAACTGTTTTTGTTATTTTGTCTGGCTGGTAGTCTTCACGAGAGATTTTTTTTTTAACCTCATTATTTTTTTTATTTTTTTTGCCACACTGCCAGTGTGAAGTGTGAAGTGTGAGCTTTATTCTTCTTGTGTATCTCATTAGGGTTGCTGTAGGATTCGTGTAATTAAACGGTTTACAGTGATGTTTGTGTTTCAGAAGAGAAATCCGTCTCATCATTTCAGCTGTTCGCTTACAGTAACATAAACTTCTGTCCATATGCCGGTGATGAAGGAAGCTTTAAGCCTGACATGGTGTGTGTACGGAGTGTGTGTACGGAGTGTGTGTACGGAGTGTGTGTGTACGGAGTGTGTGTGTACGGAGTGTGTGTGTACGGAGTGTGTACGGATCTGGGATGTGCTCGAATGTTGATTAGTGACCTGCTCACCTGTCTTTATCTCAGAGAGGAAACGCAACAAGGCTTCTGATCTGAACAGAAAACTCCTCCACACACTCCTGTGCTGATCTCAACTCCCTTTCTTAACAGCCGCAAGACCCCCCCCACCCCCCACCCCAACACACACACACACACACACACACACACACACACACACACTCTATTTCTAGTTTGTTAGTTCCATT
>JAOVYU010000026.1:23640919-23655649 GCA_025674565.1 Synodontis membranacea
AAAAGTAATGTTTGGGAATATGAATTGTTTTTGTACTGAATCAATAAAGCAGAATTCATAAAATGTAATTTATAACAATAAATTTGTATGCAATAAAACAGGATGCCTAAGACCTTTGCACAGTACTGTAGGTGTTTGTCTGTCTGAAAGGTCTCCAGGTAGAACTCTCCCACACACTCATAATACATCTCTAAGTGCTGAATTGGTATGCCATTTTCTGATTTTATTTATGTAATGCAGGGGGTCTTCAAAACATGTCACCTTCAACCAGGTATCTGACTGATCACCTAACTGTACTTAGTTAATGTAGGAGGTAGTTAATCCAATCCTTGTTGATAATTTAAAGCAAGTCGTTGCTTAGAGATGATTTGAGAGTTCACTTTGTGCACCCTTCTACAGCTGGAGGGAATGCACCGGCCTGACCCCGGAAAATCTCCCTTATTTTCAAAGCCCAATGTAGAAAGTCTCCCTTATTTTCTAAGCCCAGTTTTGAAAGGTATGATTTTTCCCTGTGTACCCAAAATAACCAAATGTAATAATGCAATGGTGGAAGTGCCCTCGATCTCTAAATTATGATAATAAACATTCTGATGTGGTGTCAAGTCTTTTTCTTTAAGCACAGATGATTTTATTCTCTTACATTGTTTCCATATGAAAAAAATAACAGGCTTTATATATATATATGTGTGTGTGTGTGTGTGTGTGTGTGTGTGTGTGTGTGTGTGTGTGTGTGTCGATTTCAAATGTGGTTTCTGTGTCTCACTCTGTAGCCATGCTGAGGACCTCATAGTCACCCCTTTTGCTCAGGTAAGCCGTGTTGGAGATTCCACACAGAAATGCGTTATGAATTTTGCTCAAGATTCACAAAGATTGCGTTGACACTCTGCCCTCTTGGCCTTCCTCTTTGTCTCTCCTAGGTGTTGGCCAGTCTCCGAACTGTCAGAAGCAACTTCACCATTCTCGCCAATGTCACTTCGCCTACTGACAAGTTAGTACAATGTCTAGAAAGTAGTTTCTTTACTTTGGTTCTTGTCATTTTTCACATGCACTGCATTCTCGGGGCTATTCAGCATGATGTAGATAGCTTCTCAGCATGAGCAGGCAGCCCAACATGCCTTTTGCCTATGATCTAAAGCACATTCCATAAAGTCACTTCTATGATATGAAGAAGGAATAATACAATTGTGTCATAAAGATGGGACCTAATTTTATTTTATAAAAACAGCTCGATTTTTACACTAATTATGCTTATGGGCAATTCCACCCAAATGTTAACTTAACCATGTTAAATAAAGTTATAAACAAAAGGACAAAGCTACTTGTGAAAATGATCACTAATGTCTTTCAATCAAATTTCACTGTATTTAACTTCTCTGGTTGAATTACAGTAAAGAGAACTTCGCACTGGTTATACAATTAATATATGGAGTTCTGGCTCAGACATTCCTGAAAGTCTCATGTTAAACATATGATGCTTTGTCTGTCGTTTGACATTGCCCTCATTACCATGATAAATTGCTGTGTATTTGAAACATGTAAACCAATTTGAGACTTTTAAAGCTTTTTTCACGAGGTTACATGACAACATATGAACACCGACTCATTGCTCCTAAGCTCGATTCTGTTGTGTGACATTTTGTTAGCCAGTGTGAGTACAGATATCACATCTATAACTCCAGAACATCTGTAATATCCTGTATTTCTTATATTTTACACACTGAGTACATTATGAACCAACAATCCAAAAGCAAATCTTAATATCAGAATAAGATCTGATAAAAAGCAATATGTGAGTTCCCTGTAATTGTATATCCTTCATTTACAGTACAAGCTTGCTTACATCCATCACTCCCATAACTAAGCTGATTTCAAGAACATGTGTCAGTGCATTTACCACCAACAGAGGGCGCCCTTCAGCCATGGAGTTGACTGTAAGTCTCTTTTTGTCCACAGGAGGTCGCCAGTTACAAGCCAATCTACAGTTCCACCAGCAACACTCTCTGGTATGTTTACTGTAATAAATATTAGTCACTGGAGAGCATTTCTCTTTCTCTCTTTTTCTTTCTCTCTCTCTCCCACACACACTAGCGCTCTTCCCACACACTGTCTCTCACATCTACTTGCACCACACTTCCTGTTGTAGGCACTGCTGCCAGGACAAAATGAATTATATCACCGGACGCAGTGGAACCATATGGGAAATGGCTTGGAGGCTTACCAGACTCTTTAATAAGACTAAAAACAGCTCTCAGTGGCTTGCCCCTATGATGAAAATAAATTACAAATTGTTTGGTGCCTGTTGTTGTGCTGAGGCTGGATGGTAAATGTTAGCATGGTCTCATGATGGCAACACCTGAACGATGCCCCTGCTAGGGTAAAAGTGGCATCGAAGTTTGGTGGAGGAGCCTTACGTCTTTCACAACTGCTACCAGTAGTGCAGTTCACTGTGTTCTGTGGGATTAAAGCAAAATTAGGATACGCAGTGTCTGATTTTCTGAAGAATGGGGTTATTATTATAGATTTCTTTTTAAACCAACTCCAGCTGCCTGAGCCAGAATTTATTGGCAAATATTTGCTATAGAGTAAAGTACAGAGCCCCCTAAGGCTCATGGCAGGGATTTTTTTTTTTTTCAGAGCCACGTGATATGTGCTTGTTGAACATCCCATTCCAGACCTGTTCCCAATTTTCTGTTAAAATAAGCGTTACTTTTCTGGGAGGTTTTCTTTAAGGCTTATTTTGGAGCACGGCTGTAGGGATTTGTGTTCATTCAGCTACAAGATCATTAGTGAAATCAGGAAAAAAAATATTGTGAAGGAACACAAAAGTAGAAATAAGGACAACATCATGACCCAGAACTCTAAAGCTTAACTTCACTTCACTTATCTCTTTATTCTCACTGTTATTAATCTACATACTGTACATAACTAAGTATGATGTAAGAGTGCCTATTGACAGGCGCTTCTCAAATAGTAACTTAAATACGTTGCCTTGCTTAAATATTTCCCTTTTGAACTTTTCCACATTTTGTACTGTTACAATCTGGAATTTCAATCAACTTAACTGGTATTTTTCATATCTGATTTGCACAATATGTTTAACAACTGCCAGTGTTGTCACAAATGGTTAATTACCACTGTAAGAACTACCACTGGATAGTTTTACCCATTCTTCTTTGCCCCAATTACTCTGTTAGAATGGATGGAGACTGTTAGTGAACAGCAGTTTGTCAGTGATTCTCCAGCAGACTTTGGTCTGGGCTTACAGTGGGCTATATTATACACATTCAGGTTATTGCTTTTGAAGCACTCCAGTGTAGCTTTAACAGGTAGTATGCTTTGGGTTATTGTTGAAACACTTGCACCAGGCCTTAAATCTCTTTCCACACTACAAAAGGTTTTCTTCTAGGATTGCCCTGTATTTGGCTCCATCCTTGTTGCCCTCAGCGCTTACCACTTTCCCTGTTTTTGCTGATTTCTTGAAAAGCAGTTCCACAACGTGATGCTACCACCACCATGCTTCACTGTTCTGATGGTAATGAACAGGGTTAGGTTTCCACCAGTTATAAAAAGAATGGCTTTAGTATAGTGTAGAGTTATCTGTCCTTTATCACAATAATAGTTAAAGGGAATAAGCAATTCATGTTTTAGCATACACGGTGTAGCTCTGTCACCTCACAGCAATGAGGTTCTGGGTTTGAACCTGCCGGCCGTCTGGGGCCTTTCTGTCTGGAGTTCGCATGCTCTCCATATGCTTGTGGAGGTTTCCTCTGGGTACTCCAGTTTCCAAAAACATGCAATAACATGCAGATTATATTTGCGTGTCATATTTATATAAACGAGTCAAAGAAATCACAGAACTGAATGCTCCACTTCCTGTATACCTGATATGTGCATGCATCGTTCTGTGCAAAATTAAGTACAAAATGTATTTATTTATTTATTTGTTTGTTTATTTAGTAACTTCTTTAGAATTCCAAAATATGTTGTTAATAATCTTTCTCGAATCTCTCGTGATTTGTTTATCGGTATTATATCCTTATATCAGTATTATGTTGAAATAAGAATTATATTTCTGATCTGAAAGAAGTCATACCATGTGTTTGATAAAAAATGTGCCATAGGCTTTTCAGAATTCAGCTACACAGTGACATAATTTCCTGAGAAAAGGCCTAATGCTCTGATTGAGCCAGACTCTACAGAGGGTTGAGCGTAGTAATGGAGCATTGTTCTAAAGTTCGAGTAAAGTTGAGCTAATCTTGTTGATCTTTTCTTCTGTCTATGCAATACAGAAGAGACATACCAACAGCTGGCACGGGAGACCCTGGAGGAGCTGGACTGGTGTTTGGACCAGCTGGAGACCATCCAGACACATCGCTCTGTCAGCGAGATGGCCTCCAACAAGGTGTGCTTTCACCTTTCGTTTGCATCAGTGACACTAGGGATTATTACAATTCCTACAATCCCTTCAGCTGTTAGCCCCATTAATAGAGTTGCCTTGTCTGGTATCATTTTTCATTTCTACATGCATCTAATCCTTCCTGGACAGGATTACCTGTTTATGCTGAAGTAATAGTGATTGAATTTTCTGTACTGTATTCCTCTTCATTCTTTTATACAGCACGAAAGGTCAGATGTTTGAAACAGACATAAATATAAATGCAGAATCAAAATATTATCTTGTTTTTATTATTATTATTATTATTATTATTATTTAACCATGATTGTTTCATTTAAATCTGAGATGTTGGTTTCTGTGTGTAGCTGCTCATTAGTATTAGGAACTGATTAAAATATATTTTCCAACTGAGTACATTCTCTCTCTCTCTCTCTCTCTCTCTCTCTCTCTCTCTCTCTCTCTCGCAGTGTCTGTACACTATACAGTATGTGTAACCTAATGAGCATTTGTGTGAATGCCTGGCAGCCTTTTTATATGCGCTGGCTTCTGGCTTTTAGGAGAGGGAGGGCAGAGAAAAGGGAACAGAAGAAAGAAAAGAAAAGAGAGGGAGGCTTGGGGGAGTGTGAAAGAGCGAGCGAGCGAGCGAGAGAGAGAGAGAGAGAGAGAGGAAGGGATGGGAACAGGGCGCTCTCAGGTCCTGATGCTGTCTGTGCTTTAACCTTGGTTGCTACGGAGCTGCAGCAGGGTCTGCCCCTCCTACGTTTTTATTGGCTCTCTGCAGCCATCACAAAACATGTACTTTCAGTATTAGCCAATGACATATCGTTCCTTCTCTCTGCTACCTTCCTCTCTTAAAGAAATAGGACCATTTTCTTATTTTTGTTATCGTCCCAAAACAGCTGGGTTCTTCATTTTCATGCTTGTAATTGTACAGTTTGTACCTAAGTGAAAGATGGGTAAAAGGAAGACTGTGGTATACAGAGGCATGTGTGTGATATGACAGAGACAGAGTGCGCGTGTATGTTTGGGATGAAAATGCTGATATATCTACAAAGATATATACACAAAGCAATTCATGGAGAAATCGGCGTAAACCTCTGAGCTCTACACACACACACACACACACACACACACACACACACACTTAAAATTTTTCCCCTACACACACTGACATGCCCTCTGCTGCACATGCGCAATCAGGAGAGCACACTCGCACACTCACCCCACACAAACACACACATGCACGCTCCCGTCAGAAGAGGCTGATTAGCTTGCATTAGCTGTCTACAGCATCCAGGGAGACAGGGCTCAAGACGTAGAAACAGGCAGCGGTGGATCGGTTATCCAGACGCATCTGTGTGCGGATTCAAGCAGTTTGTGCTCTAAAGGGAGGCGACAGTGCTGGACGGACAGCAGCTGCAGCTTAAGCTCTTTGCTGGAACAGGATCGGTACACACCGTGGCAACGTGGGGCCCAGCTCAGAGCGCCACTGTGGGGGAGGGGCAACAGACCCAAGGACAGTCAGCGAAAGACAAGCTGTTTTTCCAGAACCCTACTTGAATAGGATTGCTAAAGGCCCTGGCTCTATTTTTGTTTCCTCATTTCCTCCATTTGTATTGCTTGTCTGTTTTCTGTGTATGTTTTGGCTCAAGTGATCCTGTTAGCAGCCAGCTGGCTGTGTTGTTTTGTTCCATCCTATCCTGTCATCACGTTCGCTCTTTCCGTCTCATCCATCGTCATCATTCTGGTCTCACTCACCTTTCAGTCTCCCCACACCTCCATCCTCACACTTTTCTGCCTCTCACTACACTGTCTCTATCCTGCCCTCCACTGCCTTCTCCTCCCCGTGTCCTTCAGACGGTCTGCCTTTTCTGGAATTCTCCATCTTGGTCCACTCCTCTCCTCTCCCCCCTCCCCACGCTGCTGGATTTGGGTCAGCTCTGCTCCTGTGCTGGGATGCAATGTAGCCCTCTCGGAGTGCGGATCCAGGCGGCTCCTGGAGAGCCGTTTACAACTCGCCCTACACCTGACACCTGCATGTAAAGCACTAGGCTTGTAAAGCACTAGGCTCCGAAAAACAGAGAGGAAGAACCCGTGGGTGCCTGGACTCTTGCCAATCTACACTCTGGAGTGGCCTGGCGGGGCTGGCTGTGGCCTCAGCAAGCACACCCTGACTGCGCCCGCATGCCGCTGGGGTACAAGTGCTGCGCCGGCCCCGCTGTACTACCGTGCCTCCTGTCTGTGCCAGCGGCCTGTGCCGCCGGTCTCACTCAGCATGGGTGTGGTGGAGGCCATCGAACCGGCCACCTCACCTGGACCTTCGCCTGGCCCCGCAGCCTACCGGCTGCCCCACTCCTCCAGCTGCAGCAGCCTGCAGGGGAGAGGAGGGGCAGAGCTGGAGCTGGGGGCGGCTGGAGGGCTGGAAGGAGGAGGGCAGGCCGCTGACCGCAGGAGCCCCTTGATGGATCTGTTCTGTGAGACCTGCTCCAAACCCTGGCTCATTGGCTGGTGGGACCAGGTAGGGACAGGAAGTAGTGGCCTGCCAGGCCAAATGGGAAGCAGTCTTTGTCCTGAGTGTTTGTGAAAGTGGACATTAAGAGGGTTAAAGGCAAAGAGTGAGGAACGCTAGGTATTCTGGAAAAAACATTTGGAAAAATCTGATTAAATATTAGATAGCATGTTAAAGGGATAGCTAAAAGTTTTTTTTTTAATAATATGCCAAAATTACAGTACCATGCATGTCTTAGCCACTCCATATTCTTTTTTAAATTTTGTGTTAAATGTTTGTCTTCTATATTAGTGTGTCAGTAGGAAGGAATAAATTGTAGATGTCCCAACGTTAATTTTCATAAAATAAGCAAACAAACAACAACAAAAAAAAACCCAACCAACCAAATAGATAACAGATAGAGGTTACCGATAATAATTACAGAAAGTAAATTTGTTGTTAAAGAAAGAAGAATATTAAGAATTAGACCACTTTTCAAATAGAAAAATCCTTGAGGGAAGTGAAGCCAAAGTATTCAGAAATGTGGCAAGTCGTCTAAGATGCTCGAACAACTGACCAGCTAAATTTCTTAATAAAATGAAATGAAAAGAATGAAATTAAATGTAATGAAAAGAAATGATGAAATTGAAATGGCAAACAGTCAAACCAAAAACTGAGCTGAGTTTTTATTTATTTATTTATTTATTTTGCATGCTGCTAGTTTTTCTAGTAATGAATTTGATATACCGTAAAGAAACATTTCGTTTCATTGTTTTGATTCGAAAGCATCTTTGCCTCACAGATTTAAGGTCCATGTGCAGTATATGTTTTATAAGACCGTGCCTTCTAAACTAAACTTTTGGCTTCTTTACTTTGATCTGCAAATCAATTCTGAGCAGTGAACCAGATCATCAACACCAGGAGCATGTCTGGGACACCTTTTCCAGATCACTGCTGTTTTTGTATATTTGCTCTGTTGTCTTGAGGTTGTCTCACTCTCTCCAATACACCTGTCCCTCTGTCCATCATTTACAGCCTACACCTAAACCTCAGACTAAACCAGTAAATGTCTAATTCGCTGATTATCTCAGATGGATGTTTGATCTTCTAAGAACATTTCATTAGTTTTCATTCAGCTTTGTTTTTAAGAAGTGTGATTTTATCCTTTATGACAGGCTTCATTTGGATCAACTTTCACATCAGGTGGTCTGGTTATTGATATTTAATTTAATTAAAAACCTAGACCCATAGACTCTGACTTCAGAAGTTAGCTGTGCATTAAATCCGTTATGTCCTGAACTGAAAGGTATTTAATTTTTCACAGGAATTGTCTAATAGTAATACGCTTATTTACTGGCAGTGAATAAGAAGTCAGATGACATGGCCCTCTTGAAGAAACATGCTAACACAACTGCAGCAGAATATGCGTGCTGTCGTTTGTCTCGGCATCATGCGAACACCTTCAGGACTAAATATAATTTAGTGTAGGGATTCTTAATGACTGGGCCAGCCTTAGGACTATACTCATCACGTTCCTAGTAATATTAGTCCTAATATTCTATCTTACTATTGATTATATTTATAGAAATAACAAAGACCTGACCTTGATAAATGGTAAATAAGGGCCTTTTGTCTGAATGTGAAGTTTACAGTTATCCTGAGATTGTTACTGGACTGTAATCAGTTTAATCTTTTCACATGTTTCTGAACCAGTGTGCAGTGTGTTTATCTTTCCTATTTGGTATTTAAATCTTATAAGAGACTACAGTCTAATTTCTTGGGGCATCATGATCCATGAAAAGAAGACAACAGAGAGAGAGAGAGAGAGAGAGAGAGAGAGAGAGAGAGAGAGAGTAAAGGCAGAGGATATAGCAGTTTTGTGCAGAGACGCAGCAGCAGAGAGAAAAAGGGGACAAAATGGCACATGGAATGAATGATGTGGAGAAAGATTAGAGGCAGAAAAAGAAAGAGCAGTGGACGTGGAGAAAGAGCAAGTTGCTGTATTGAGCGATGCCCTTGGAGGAGGTCAAAGACAGACACCTGCCTACTCTCTCTGACTGTCACCCAACCAGTTGACTCGCTCCTGTAATGCCGCAGGAGGGAGTGTGAGGAGACAGTTGCTAAGGAAACCTGCTGGTTGCCATGGAGATTGTAATGTGTGAAGGACCAGTCAGTGCGATCGCACTGGGGTCTCATCCGAATCCCACAGCGAGTCTGTTGGGTCTAGTTATGTCTTTTATGCTGTGTTTATATCATTTCAACCATAGCATTAATTTAGCAAGGTACAAAGATATGCCTTTGCAGGATGTGAGTCTTTGCACTCGGGTCGCAAGATATCACAAATATATAGCGTTGCTTCATTTCAGTCATTTGTACCAGGACTGCTTGATTGGCCTGCGTTTAATTAAAGTTTCACTGAAGTATAGATGACATTGACATGAGAGTATATCAGAGATGAGATTGGGTTTAAATGAACATCTATCAAAAAACACCAGACATATGTGTATTGCATAATTAACATACACAGAATAGTGAATGACACAGAATAGTACATGATGAGTTGTTTTCAGGAGACTCATATTATCATATCTTTCTTGACTGATTATTTCTAATTGGGTATAAAAAAGGTTGAAATAATAATTAAAAAAAAGGTTATTTATGAAAGAATAGCTCTGAACAATCCAGCTAGTCAAGCTTATTATTATGGATTATATTGATATTTTATATCTTTCTAAATTCGAGATTAAACTGATCACTGGATGTTTGAGGTATTCTAATTTTTTTCTAAATTGCCTCACTGTTATTTTCTTTAAAACAATGTGTCTATGATGTAGCATTAGTAGTAGAAATTCAGACACTGTTTCCGTCACTTACACTCTGGTAAAATTGGTCTACCGGCTCGGTCAGCTTGGCCTGTGTTTTGGCTGGTTTTGGTAGCTGGTCAGACAACCCTGGATTCTTGCAGGATAGTTATTAAGTCAAATTGTAGTTGTGCTTGTACTGTCCTTTGCTGCCTATGAATTATTAGGATTAGATAGTTGTAGAAGGATTTGCTTACTTATTGACAATGTTTTTCTAGAATGTTTGAGTGGTGTTCTTTGAGTTTACATGTTTATTTTTTTTTCTAGACTTTTCTTTTTTAAAAGACTATTACATTTTCTGGTTGTCTGTCCATCTGTCTGAATGAGATCTAATCTCAAGAACGACTGGTTTGTAGATTTCATTTTGAATTAATTTTAACCAGGTGAACCGATTCGATTCTGGAATCGATCCGAACAGGGTCAAGGTCACAGCTAGGTAAAAAAATGTCCAAAATGTTAAGGCTATTGTGGCGTACAAGTTGGAAACAAGAAGGACTAGACTTTGGTGTTGGAATTCTATGTGTTGTTAAAGAAATGCGATGAATACCTGCAAATTTCTATAGCAGCATGGACTACACACCATAAATCGCACGATGTGTTGTATTCACCTGCGTTCTGTTGATTATTGCTGGTAACGAAAGCACGCTTACTCTCTAATTGCGATTAGTATGAACACCACTGGTAGACAGTTATGTGAAATTTTTTAATAATTGACTTCATTTGCTACAAACAGTTTTGCACTCAAGTCTCCATCAGTGAATAGTTGATAATATCGACAAAATAGACTTCATGTTAAAAGTACGTATAATGAATTTCTTGGTTATACAATTGTACTATTTTACCATGGGACACTCAGTTATAGAAATGTTGCCTCTGGGAGTTTTTCTTTGCCACCATCACCACAGGTGTGCTCATTAGGGGAAAAATTATAAATTCATATGCTGAACATTCTGTAAAGCTGCTTTGTGACGATGTCCATTGTTAAAAAAAAAAAAAAAAAACGCATTATACAAATAATATTGAATTTATTTTTGTACAGTATTACATACCAAATATCATTACAAATACTGTAATATCATCCAACCTGACTATTCTATTTTTCATCAGAGACATTAATCATTCTCCTCTCTCCGTCCTTCAGTTTAAGAGGATGCTAAACAGGGAGCTGTCTCATCTGTCTGAGATGAGCCGTTCAGGGAACCAGGTTTCTGAGTACATCTCCACTACCTTCCTGGGTGAGTGAACCCGCTCGTTCTGTTGTACCTCGTCTAGGTCAATTCCACTGCTATTTTAAAAATCTATTGAGCTCCGGCTTTATAGCAGACAAAATGATGCCTTTTAGTTCCTAAATCTTTGTTGATTTCAATGGCTGAGCTGTGTATGGTTCACAGACAAGCAGAATGAAGTAGAGATCCCATCTCCGACACTGCGGGAGCGTGAGAAGCCCATGTGCCATATCAGTGGTGTGAAGAAGCTGACGCACAGCTCCAGTCTGACGAGTAAGGCCCTGCCACGATTTGGGATCAAGACTGAGCATGAGGACGCACTGGCCAGGGTACCGACTGCCTTCCTTTACACACAAAAATGTCTTTAAGCAAGATAAGTATATATAAATATCTGCGTGCTTTCTGCAGGAGCTGGATGACTTGAATAAGTGGGGCCTTAATATTTTCCGAGTGGCTGATTTTTCCAATAACAGACCTCTCAGTTGCATCATGTTTGCCATCTTCCAGGTAATGGAGCTGATAAAAATGTCTGGTCTCTGTGCTGCCCAGTAGATTGTAACATTAGTCATTAAAAATCTGGTTAATATCGCTAAGAGAAACATAGTGTACCATTTAGTACATGCTGATCGTTGGTCTCTTCCAATTCCAAGGAGCGTGATCTGTTGAAGACATTTCGTATCCCTGTGGATACATTTATTACCTATGTGATGACACTAGAGGATCACTACCACGCCAACGTGGCCTACCACAACAGCCTGCACGCGGCTGACGTCACACAATCAACACATGTGCTGTTATCTACGCCGGCACTGGATGTAAGTCCAGTTTTTTTCTCACACACTTAGATCTCTGGGATGCCTCCCAAAGAAACCGTACCAATCCACCAGAACTGTTGCTTTCATGAGTCTCATGCTATATTGGTGGGTAGATTCTGTCATGTCTCTTCAACAGGCTGTCTTCACTGATCTGGAAATTCTGGCTGCATTGTTTGCTGCTGCCATCCATGATGTGGACCATCCTGGAGTTTCCAATCAATTTCTCATTAATACCAGTAAGTCCTCACGGTAGAAATGAATATGACTATCAGCATGACCAGCTTGAATGAAATCTTGGAAATGAAATGTTTGAAAGCTACCCAAGAGGTTTCACCTAAAAAAAAAGACTAGCATACGGTAGATAGTTTACAAAAGACAGTCCACTGTATGTTTGGAGAGATTTTTTTTTGCCTGTATATATAAAGAAACATCCTGTGGTCAGCGGTTGACTAAAACAGGCAAATATGACTAAAATCATCAATAGCTGATGATTGGCAATCAAAAATTGTACATCATGCCTAAAACCTCCAGCACTTCTTCTTCTTCTTCTTCTTCTTCTTCTTCTTCTTCTTCTTCTTCTTCTTCTTGGGGTCACCACAGCAGCTCATCAGTTGTCCATCTTCCCCATGTCTGATTTGGCACAGGTTTTTTGCAGGTGATTTGGCACCAACCTAAACGCACCATGACTTCAGTGGAACTCCCTTGGTGAACAGCGGCACTGTAATGCTAGAACAGGTTTGGGAATTTTAGTTAGAGTGAAGGGAAGTGGTAATGCTACAGCATATAAAGACATTCTATGAACTTGTGTGCTTCCAAGTTTCTGGCAATGGTGTGGAGAAGAACCACATATGGGTGTGACGGTCAGGTGTCCATAAACCTTTTGCCATGTATTGTAGGTGTGCCTGATAAATGAATGTATCCTAGGCATATCTAATAAAATACCTACGATCCAATTGAATTATCTGAATGAGACATAAGTATTATACTAGGTCATTTTTATCAAGGAAAATGATCCAATATTACATATCTGGTATGTGAACTTTTGCTTTCAGACCCCCTTCTGCAGCAATAACTTCAACTAAACGTTTCCAGTAATGGTTGATTAGTCCTTCCTATGAGCTTAGAGGAAAATTACTCGGCCATTCCAAAATATATACTTGTTTCTTCTTTAAATAATTTCTTCTAGTTTTGTAGAATGATTTAGGGTAATGCGTAATGCAGTTGTCTTGCTGTATGATCCACTTTTTCTGTAGATTCAGTTCATGGAGGGATATTTTCCTTTAGTATTCGCTGGTATAATTCAGAATTCATTTTTCCATCTGTGATGGCAAGCTGTACTGGCCCAGATGCAGCAAAACAAGCCCAAACCATGATACTACCACCTCCATGTTTCACAGATGGGATAAGGTTCTTATGCTGGAATGCAGAGTTTCCTTTCTCCAAATATACAGCTACTCGTTTAAACCAAAGTGTTCTATTTTATTCTCATCCATCCACAACTTTTTTTTTTTTTTCTAATAGGCTTCTGGCTTAGTCAATGTGATCTTTAGCAAACTGTAGAGGAGCAGCAGTCTTGTTTTTGGAGAGCACTAGCTTTCTCCTTGCAGCCCTGCCATGCACACCATTGTTCTTCAGTGTTCTCCAGATGGTGGATTCATGAACATTAACATTAACAATGTGAGAGAGGCCTGAGAAGTTAACCTGGGTTTCTTTGAGACCTTGCAGAATATTAATGCCTTGCTCTTGGAGTGGATCTTTGTTGGTCGACCGCTCCTGGAGAGCATGAACTTGAGTTTCCTTTATCTGTCGAGGAGTCCAAACTCATTAGCGATTGTTTTGTAACCTTTTCCAGCCTGATGACCATAAACAACTCTTTTTTTCTAAGGTCCTCAGAAATCGTCATTGTTTGTGTCATGATACACTTCCACAAGCATGTTTGTGAAGATCAGACATTGATAGATCCCTGTTCTTTAACTAAAACAGAGCCCCACTCACACCTGATTCTCATCCCATTGACTGAAAACACCTGACTATAATTTCACCTTCAAATTAATGGCTAATCCCAGAGGTTCACATACTTTTGCCACTTACCTGCTTAACGTGTAAAATTCTGTCTTTGCAGACTCAGAGCTGGCTCTGATGTATAATGACGAGTCAGTTCTAGAAAATCATCACCTAGCTGTGGGTTTCAAGCTCCTTCATGAAGACAACTGTGACATCTTCCAGAACCTGAGCAAGCGGCAACGACAGAGTCTACGCAAGCTAGTTATTGACATGGTGAGGCACTGCTAGTGCGGTGTGTTTCGACAAAATTAAGATTGTAATTTAGCTTTTCTTCATGGTCTGGTTTTTTTTGGGTGTCTTCCAAGGTCCTGGCAACAGACATGTCCAAGCATATGAGTTTGCTGGCGGATCTGAAGACCATGGTAGAGACTAAGAAAGTGACCAGCTCAGGAGTACTACTGCTTGATCATTACACTGACCGCATACAGGTAAGACAAGCATTTCTGTAGAGACACGGCTTTAACCATGACTAGAACCAACAGCAGTATTATGTTATCTGGAGTGTACCATATTTATTCTTTATTTAATCTTCGCTAATACCAACCCATTAGGTAGTTTTGTCCTATCCTATCTCCTACCAGAGTAAGCATGGGCCAGAAATCTTATTCAACTGCTGCTCATGCAACATCATATGCCAGAGCAGTCAGCATACAGTGCTGCTTGAAAGTATGTGAACCCCTTGAGCAGTTTAGATGTTTCTGTTGTTTTACCGTGATTTTCTTATTTTATCATCGCCAGTTCTTATGTATGAAATGCCAGATATACTGTATATGTTTATCAATTGCATGTACTTGTTTAGAGGGACTTGTTTAAGTAGCCCAAAAACTACATGAAACATGGAATTAGTGTATGTGCAAAAGTAAGTGAATCCCCAGCTGCA
>JAOVYU010000026.1:23690676-23709221 GCA_025674565.1 Synodontis membranacea
TATATATAGTACTGGAGGATAATAATTAGCCAGTTACAAGCTACTGTGCTGTAATGGATCCCAAATTTAAATACGATCTTTGGTGCATTGAGCATGGTAAGTATGGGCGATAGATTACCTTTGAAGCTAATCTGCAAAAAAAAAAAATTTGATGAGATACTTGGATATAAAAGTGCCACTATCAGTTTGCAGATATCGAGCCTTCGTGGAACAGATTGCAGCTAGTTAATATTGTCCCTAGTTACGCCATAGGGTTTCACTGCACCGCCGCTGAAGCAACTTCAGAGAAAATGCAACTTCTTTTATTCCTAATGCGTACATTTATCTGTCTTGTTATTCATTTTTAGCATAATGCGAGCTTGCTTGCCTTTTTTTTTTTTTTGTAGTTGTTTTAACTTTTTTTTTTTTATTATTTAATTATGTAATGGTTTCACTGCACATACTGTACGTTTATAAGTCCCCAACACTTCAGTCCCCTCCCAAACACCGCAGAGAGTCAGGCGCTCTCTCCCCTAAAAGCTGAAAAGTCGGAAAAATAAAAGCCATGCGGTGTGTCCCAAAGGTTTCCACGCTTTAAGAATCTGTAAAAATGTTGCACAAGGTCTTGTTTTTTTTTTTCTGTAGATATAAAAATATATTAATCTCTAATGTAATCCATATTTTCAAAGAGATCATTGTCCTCTTTGGCTAACACAACATTATCAAGAAAAGCAAAATGTCATTCGGTTTAAATGCACGTTTTTAAACCCTTCTCTTTCATGTTAAATTCTTATGTTTTCTTCTTCTTCTTCTTCTTCTTCTTCTTTTTTTTTTTTACAGCAACGTCTCTCTCCCTGGAGCACTTTTTGTTTTTATGGGTATTCGACTTTCTGTTGGCAATGTGGGCATCATCATTCAGTGCATCTTTTTAAAGGGGATTAAACATTAAATATTCAGTGGAGGTGAATGAAGTGCTGATTATTTTGCTGATCTGGCGGCCTCGTCTTTAAAATGGGCATTAGAAGGGAATATCCTAGCTTGTGTTGGAGGTATAGATGGTCTGTGTTTGCATGAAGACCAGTTAGGAGCACAGAGCTTATCAGTTTAATCAGAGGAGAGATAAGAATGATCCAGGAGGATGTGGAGAAAGGGTAGCAGCTACTAAACCCTTCTCTCTGTAGTTCTCATTACATCAGACTTTACACATCAGCTTTTGCTTGTGTTTTTTTTTTTTTTTTTAAATGTCCTTTTTTCCAAGGGGAAGCCGAGAGAGCCTCACAGCACACCCTTTATAGGAAATCAGATTTCTGATGTTTTTGGAATTTACAATTAAATTGATCTTACTCTAGACGTACCCTTTGCCTTTTCAAAAAGAATTACGCGTACATCATCACCGTGTGAACACTGGCAGATTGCTCCCGACGACGGCTGCTCTAAACTATACAGTAGAAACTAGAGTGGAAAAATACAGGGACGTTTTAGGTGACTTGACTTAGTTTTTTTTTTTTGAGTGTGTTTTTGCTTGTGTCTGTGATCTGTGATACTTGTAGTGTCTATAGTGAAGTGACTGATGGCCTTCTAATTTTCCTCAGCCTTTTGTAGTTTATGCTGTTTCTGCACATTATTCAGCTGACTGCTGGACCGGACCTTTAACGGGGTCGTTACAGTGCCCTAAAGCTAGAATGCAACCATTGGTGAAGCCAGGAAATTGTAATAAAAGTTCTAGAAAATGCTTACATACTTGGCTATTATAACCACCTTAAATATTGAATATATAGTTATATAATAATATATGAGAGAACACTGTTTTTCTTCTTTTTTTTTCTTTTTCTCTTAAATCTAAAAAAATCCACTGATTCAAAATGCCCAAGTGTAAAAAAGTGACTACATGCTCTCCATAAATACAGGAGAGTTACTGGGGCAAGAATTTGGGTAGGTTTTTTTTTCTTTTTCGTATATATATTAATATATATATATAAAGATCAATTTTGTTCAGTGATGCTTCTAATTTGCCTGAATTAAACCGAAGCATTTAGCACACATTCTACGTCACATTCATTAAAACTGTGTCCCTTGCAAAACAATCCCACCCACTCACCAAGTACCCACTTCTACTAATTCAATCCAGGCAAATGTAGGGAAGGATTGGCGTGTCATGTAAAGAGAAACCAAAAAAAAACGTTTGTGTTTGTCATTTTTGGAGACTCTGGCTAAATGTGTGTATGTGTGTGATGTGTGAGATAAATGCGTGTCAAAGAGAGACTCAGTCCAGGCCCATGTAGAGTGAATGTGCGGGGAAGCTTAGTGCCCCCTCCCCCTCTGGCTTAAGGGGTGGTAGCGGCCAGGCCACACCTCTCATCCTTAAGCCTTGTGTTGCTTGCTGGTCTTGAAGGAGACCTGCAGCACGCGGTCACCGAGACGGTAGCCATTAAGGCTGGCGATGGCCATGGCCGCCTCGTCGTAGTTGGTCATGGTGACGAAGCCAAAGCCCTTGCATTTGTTGGTTGTGAAGTCGCGGATGACCTTGACGTTAGTGACGGCACCGAACGGCCCGAACAGCTGCCACAGAACGCTCTCGTCAGCCTCAGGAGAAAGGTTGTAGACAAAGATGCACCAGCCAGCGCCAGTGGGACCCGTCAAGTTTACGCCCGCCAGTGTGGTCATGCTGTCGATGGTGATGGGCGAGAACCTGGGGAGGAGAGATGGAGAACTACCATGGGTGTCATTCTGAAGTTCCATGCCATATGCAATTCACTACTTGCTCTACGCATGCTCTTTCGCGATTTGATATCTACGCCTTCAGGGCTCGACTGCCGATCCTCATCTCCACTACCAGCTAGGAAAAAAAAAAAAAAAAAAAAAAAAAAGAACACTGCTTTGCTCTCTAAAACATGTTAGCCCACATTCTCTGAGTATTTTAGTCATATTCCCTGGTGACCAAAGCCTCTGTTGAAACAGGACACAGGAATTACAATGTTCAACAGAAATCTCACGATACTGAGCAAAACACAGAAACCTAGAGAGGGATGAAAGCAAACAAGAAATAAATCAACAAAACTGGAGCCAACAGAAGAGACGCAAACGGAATCTGGTATGTCCATGCTGGTGGAAAAAAAATGGACATTAAAGCAACTGAAACTGAAAAGAAATTAAATGTTAGTTCAAGAAAAAAATATACAAATCGGTTCAGTCGAGTAATCAACCAAAAGAACAAAACGATTCAACAAAGCCATTCCAGAATGTCCTGCTGTGCCACGATGTAGATTTTCACATGGCCCTTATTGTTTATTAATTAGTCTTATGGTGGCTATGGAGTGCGACTTTGCATTGCAAATCACCTAATTCAAGCTTATTTCAGCAGGGGGCATTCCGGCCACTTTGTTTGAGGCTGTTGTAGGCATGGATGCTTTTGAAAAAGACACCTCTTTTGGAAATTACCTCTTGACTCCGTAGGTGGCGTTTAGTAAATTGTCGAGTCTGCAATGCAAGAGGGAGAGTGAAGTAGGTGGAGATATTAGTGGCAGGATCTGATAAACCAGAGAACAGGGTTTTCATTTAACATGCAGCCTGTGTAGCCACTAGAGGGAGCACCGCATAGTTCTCAACCTGTCTCCGCACAGGACTCGTCCAGTGACGCAATACTACCATGGCCCCCAGGCGATGCACTGAACACACGGCGTGGATGAATGTCTATTACAATTTAGTTGTCAATATGAATAGCGTTGTTTTTCACATTGGATCTTTTTTTTTTTTTTTTCTCCCCTCCAATGGCATGGCAGAACTGCATTTTAAACAAAAGGCCAGCAGAGAGGAGCAGAGAGAGGTAATAGCCAGCAAGCGGTACCTGAACCGTTGAGTGGGGTGGTGCAGAGGCCCTGTATAACGCCGGGCGGCGGTCTGGTAGAGCTGTGTGAGCAGCGCCTGGCCTGTCTTCTGGCTTGGGTTGTTGGCAAACTTGACAGTGATTGGCTCAGCAGCGCCCAGGGGCTTCTGGCCATTTAGGCCCTTGATGGCCTCCTCAGCCTCATTTCTCTTGTCGAAGCGTATGAAGCCCACTCCTCGTGAAATGCCTGTGCCAGTAGTAGAGAGCAATATTAGCATCGGGTTATTCACATATACAATCATGATTAATCCCCACTAGAGGTCTGTCATCACTAGCCATGTTCACGTGCATTATTAGAACTGTTATCATGTGGCTTCCTACAGCATGTCAATATCTTGGGTTTACAGAAATACTGTATAGTGAAGCTCAGGCTGTACCTGTGACCTGGTCCACCAGGATGCGTGAGGTGATGATACGGCCATACTGGGAGAACAGCTGCTCCATGTCCTTCTGGCTCATGGTCTTGGGTAGTCCACTCACGTAGAGGTTAGCGTCACGGATGGAGGCTGAACTGGGTCTGGCGTACGACACCTAAAATATGACACACATGACGTGTGTGTGAGAGGGTAATGCAGGTCCTCATGCCAGTGTCATTACTGTCTTTACACACACTGTACACGTTCCCTCCTGGGTTCAGAAGGGTTCCATCTGCCTGCTTGCTTTCCTTTTTCATCTTCCCTTTCTCCGGATCCGACGCTCTTAAGCAAACACGCTCTAGTACCCTTATTAAGCACTCCAGCAGGATGCTTTCTAAATTCAGTCCCTCTGGTCCCTAGAAATTCATTTCTGTACTTACAGAAATATAAAGTTCACCTTACATTCCTTGAACTAAGCTCTCCATAGTGACGGAGATGATGATGATGATGATGATGATGATGATGATGATGATGAGAATTTCCCATTTTCCAACATTTTCACAAAAATGTTACATAATTATTGGCATGTAAAGATCATGAATAACTGTAGTTTAGTAGAATTTATATTTGAAAAAATAGGTCTGTATATATTGTCTCCCAGCACAGAATTTGCTTTAATTGCAGAGAGAGCAGATTTGGTTATTAAAGTAACAAATTAAAGTCAGAATGGTTTTGTTGTCCCTTTAGTGGGAAGGGTCACTGTAAATCAATACAAACTTATTCTCACTGATGTCAAAATGACGTATGTTATGGCCTTCAGCGTGTCTCATCACCATATAGCAACCCAGCCGCACACACTGGAGATTTTGATTTGACATTTCCTGAACAGTGCCCGTCCCTTTAGTACCGTTCCAAAAACTTGTAGGATCTCTGCTAAGACTCGCCGAAACTGTTCTGGCGGCTCAGCTGAATGTTTTCCTTTAATTTCTCTCAACTCTGTATTTATATATGAATTTGGGGCTGAGTGAGATTGACTGTGATTGATGGTAGCACTGTGACTGTGTGTTTTTGTGTGATAGAGAATCTGCCCCCCCCCCTCTCCTCCCTCCCTTCTTTGTCTTCTGCCTCAAGGGGAAATTGCTCCTCTGGCAACCAACAAACCAAGTAAACAGCTTACAATATGTCCAGCATCCCTGAAAGCTCCCATACTCGGCTCCTGTGCTTGCAAAATGCTCAATAAACCTGACAGTTCCAGCTGTAGATTTGTGTTCCGTTATTTAAATTACTGCACAACGGTTTGCCCAAGTATATGTGTGTTAAGATATTATTTTCACAAACATATATTTTGAGTATTTTCAGGCATACTAATCTCTCTTTTGTGCTTATACGTGGAGTCTTTTGGATGTTCGGTGTTTCATTGCTCTTTGTATTTCCTTATATTCTCTCAGTTTCTTATATTCTTTATGTTCCCACATGTGTACTGTAGAACACTAAGGCTAATTGCTAGCTGGGTCTGAATGGCGTAGGCTTCATGTCTGCATCATCTGTGCATGCATACATGTTGGGGGTGAGTATGACTAAGCAGATGTATTGTTGGGGTCCGGGGTGTTATTGTTCAGCGAGTGGGTGAGTGTACGGTGCAGATTGGACTGTTGGCTGGAGGGGCGGGGCGGGGTGTTTTATTAGAAGACTGGATTCTGCCCTATAATTAACCCTCTCCCTATCTCTCCCACACTACAGATGGTGCCTGCAGCCCATATGGCCTCTAATCCTGTCATTGGCATTCCGCTCGCAACGCTGCCTCCTCTAGCCTTTGCTCTTGCACCTTCTTTCCCTCCTCCTTTCCCTCCTCCTTTCTCTCCTCCTTTCTGTCCTCTCATTTCTCTAACAATGCCTTTTTGACATGGAAAATATGACATTTGCTCAGCTTGAAGATTTAGATTCACCATGCATACAAATGATAACTGCCTGCTAACACTGTTGAGAAGGTCATCAGATCAAAAAAAAAAAAAAAAAGAAAAAAGCACTGCATATTTTAAATATTGTTAGGTATATTTTTCATTTAAAAAAAAAATACATATTTGAAATAAATATGCAATTTTCTCTTGAAGGAGGCTTGTAGTTTTAGAATGAAAAATATACACATGCATGATGGTTTTTAATTCGATTTTTTAAAATTAAAATAAAAAAAAATTAAATTAAAATTAAATGGAAATATGTGTTAGATTTTTTTTTTTCCCCCAGAAAGTTTTCTTTCTTTTTTTCTAACCTTCCTTGGTTTGAACTTTGACACAATCTTTGATCTGCTATGATCAGGTGGTGTTAAACCAGGCCGAGTTGTTTAATTTCTTTCTTCACAACCCCTCCTTCCCTGAGTCGAACCCCTTCCCCTATCCCCTGCTGAATTTGGAGACAAAGAAGGCCCTAATTAGCCAAGATTGGCGGCAGATGGGGCTTCCTGCACTGATTCAGCACCCCCACCCCAAATGCCCTGCACTGCACCTCCCTAATTACATTTCCATCACAATCACCTTTGCACACAGCCCCCTTGCTTTCTGACCTCTTCTTTTGCCTTTCTCTCTTTCTTTTCTTCTGTTCGCTTTGTGCCTGCTGTTGCCTTCTCTGCCCTCTGTCCCACCCTCTCTCCTCCCTTCCCTCTGTCCCGCCTGTCACTTCCTCACTTTCTCTCCTTTCTGCTCGCAGGCTCGCCTGTCAACTCTGGATGATGCAGGAGCGTGAGGTCAAGGTGTGCTTACCTTGATTGTTTTTGTCTGCAGTTTGAGACCGTTGAGTGTGTTGATGGCCTTGTCGGCGTCATTAGGGTCAACGTAGTTTACAAACCCATAGCCCAAGCTCTGACCTGTAACATATAATTATGCCATTTATGATACCGTGATATGTTATATTGTTATGCACTGTGATTTTTTTTTTTAAATAAATAAGTGTAGAAATATGCTACAAGGTAGATAGCCTAGGTAGGTAGTCTCATATATATATATATATATATTTATATATTGTTAGCAGTGAACATAGACTACTCAGAGAAAAAAGGGTATTTTAAGAAGTTTTGGGATGTTTAGGAAGCTTGTATGTTTCTAAAGAAGTACCTTTAAGAGTTTAAGCAGCTGGACAAGCTGATAACTGCTTTATGGTTCTGGATTTAACTATATTTCCCAAAGAATGCAGAAATACCATAAAAGAAGTGTTTTTATAAAATAATAATAAATAATAAGTGTTGTCCCAAAACAATCTTGGTTTGTTTGTTTTTTTTTTTTCATTTGCAAACCTTGCCAGCACATCTAGCGAGACTCACACACTGATATGTGTAAGGTTTACATCACCTGTGATTTTGTCTCTGACCAGCTTGCAGGACTCGATCTCTCCGATGCTGCCAAACAGGCTCTTGAACTCCTCCTGGGTCATATTCTGAGGCAGGTAGTTGACGATCAGGTTGGTCTTGCTGTCATCTGTGGCACCGTTGGTGCTGATAACCGGGCCATTAGGCATGTTGGTTCCACTTGGACCATTGGACACCTGAGTTTCCATGGTGCTGATTATCTGTGGAGAGAAGAGAAAATCAGAGAGATCAGTATAAACACTGTATTCTGTCTGTGTCTGTGTGTGTGTGTGTGTGTGTGTGTGTGTGTGTGTGTGTGGGAACTTAAGAACAATATCCAACTTCTTCTCATCTATATATATATATGCATTTTTCTCTATGTCCTCCTTCCTTTCCCCAGTCTCTCTATCTGTTCTAGGTCTGTGGATGTTAGTGAGTTTTGCCCTGTCTAGACGGGGTGGATCAGTGTAATGTTAGTATTCAGACATGCGACCGATGAAGGGTAAGTGAACGTGACATCCTGCACTGTAGAGACTGTTGTAACGTATAAATAAATAGATAAATTTGGAGGCTTTGCAAAGTTTGAACTGCCAGTAACGAACATATTGTGTGCAATGGAAGTGTGCCATTATTCTGTGTGTGCATGTACGCATGTCTACTGTGGTTTGTCTGTTGCTCTGGACTACAGCATGTTGCTTAATTTAGCCTATGGGGAATTTTCAAAGAACAGATGTAGCCTGTGCTGGTCAGCGGTAATCTTTTTTATTTGCTTCTTTCTATTACTTTGTCACTGGTGGGAAATAATTTCAATATTTTTTTCTGTTTTCTGGATGCCAAGGTGGCATTTTTTCCCCCTATAGTATGAACTGTATGACCTTTCATGAGAGTGATTTACTAAGGGAATATAATTTGCATCTGGTCAGTGAATCTGTAGATCCTTGACACAATGAGGACTTGTAGTGGAACTTGGAGTCTCGTACACCTAATGAATGATGAATCTTTTAATCTTTAATATGTATGATCTGCTGATATCAACAGTCAAAATCATAAAAATCATAAAAACATCATAAAACCTTTTAGATGGCGTGTCCTCAGTAAACACCGTAGCTCTGAACGATCGAAGTGGACTGGAATCGGACGCACCAGCTCTGTGTTTTAGACCACCACTCCTCTGCCTGCATGCTATCTTTTTCCCCTGTAGGTGTGGTCTGAGCCCTTGTTTTTCCCTTTCCATTTTCCTCTAATCCATCTCTAACACTCTCCCCCATGGAATCATTTCTTCACGACTTGAGTCTTACCTCTACTCAGGTTGCCCAGGTAACTGCTGCTTGACAACAGTTGCTATCGACTGGCTTCCTGACTTTTAGCAGTGTGTTTGTGTGCATGAATGTATAATTTAATGTGTTTATATATGTTTGTCATAGAAGAGGGGTGTAAATGAACATTGGTTATATCTATTTGAGATCACTTTTCATTATGGATAAATGAAGCAAGCCTTCTGTCTCTGACAAAATGTAGATCTCAGGCAAATTAACCCTGACGAGGAGAACACATCAGATGTGAGTGGGTTATCAAGGCCTAAAAATAAAACTCTGCAAACATAGAACTAGGCACAAATGCTGGCTCAACATGACAGAGAATCTTTCTGACCTCTAAATATCACCTTCCCCATTCTAAAGTTGTTTTAAGTCCTAAAACGTTGTGCATTAGCAGACACTAACAGAACTCCTACAAGCTCACAGCTACAGAGTTGGAACGAGTTTGGACTAGACTGAAGTAAACCTTCCCATGGCGTACGCCAATCCCTGGCAACAAACATAAAATGCTGTGTAATGTGCAGGCAGCTCTTTCTGCCCTTAGGCCCCAGCTATTGCCAAAACAAACCAGAAAAAGAAGAAGAAGAAGAAGAAGAAGAAGAAGGTCTTTTCATCCCCAGATGATTCACATAGACGAGCCTACTGCTGGCTCCCGCATGCCCAAGTTTCTGTACCAAGTGCTGACACGGCATTCCTCAGGAACCTGCATTCCACCAGTCTTACCTGCAGTTCCACGAGGGGCACTGACCCTGTACACATCACACACAACCTCAACTGGCTTCACCTCTCCTCCCCTGACGTCTAATTTCGAGGATCACATTCACCCGGCCTCTAATGCAAACATAAGCTTCCTGCCACAAAACCACCTTCTGATTCTCATCTAATATAGAAAACCATAACGTCATTGTAGGATTTTTAAACGATATGCGATCAGACCCGATACATTATCGCCGTCTCTAATTGAGGACGCACTCAGAACTTATTAGGCTAACAGGAAACATGGGTATTGGCTAATATTTACTGGAGCTCATGGTGGCTGTTTGAATTGCATTTTCTTTGCATTGTTTTTTTTTATGACTTTTAAGAGAAAAATCAAACTTAAGCGATGTCATTGAGTTCCTGCTGAAACACTGGACGAAGTATCCCTACATTTGATTAAATAAATGAATAAATAAATAAATGTCACATGAAATTCCAATGAGCACTCTGACATCACTGACATGTCTTCTTTGTGCTTACAGGAAACCATTTTCCTGAAACAAGTGTGATTCCTGACTACTGTTAGATTTGCAGGTTTCTTACCGATCAGAGTTAGATTTAGTTGGTGTTTGTAGTCATTAATTATTCCTTTATGGGCTGAAAATGTGGCTTAACCAGGAGCACCACTGCCTCAGGCCTTAAATATTTTTTTTTTGTTTTTGTTTTTTTTCTCAAAATTTTTCTCTCACATTTTTTTAAAAATCAATGTCAATTCAGCGATCTCAATTAATCTCAACGTCAAAGATTTCTGTGACTGAAAAAGTGAAAGCCACAAAAAGCCGTCTCAGTAACTCAGATTACAGGATTATTTTAAACAAAAAAAAGCATGATCCATGTTCTCAGAGCAGCTTAGAGGAGGAGGCAGCTGGAGAGCTACAGGACCCCATCATCATCATCATCATCATCAGATACATCACAGATCAGACCTCTTTTACATTTCACCTGACTGAATTAACACATGCTTGTGGATTCTCTCCCATTATTATTATTATTATTATTATTATTATTATTATTATTATTTTTGGGAACCACATCAACGACAGCATCATAGCCAGGTTATAGAAATCTATTACAAGCATATCATCATGTAGTCTGGATTTCTTTACCCCTTTTTTATTTTATTTTATTTAATTATTATTATTTTTTACAGCAAAGTGGAAACCTAACACAAAACAGATGTTAAGAAAGAGCAGAGGTAGTGCTTATGGTCAGGTCCTGTCTCTATCCAGAGTGCTGAAACAGAGACTGTGCATACTCAACCCAAAAAATAAATAAATAAGGAAAAAGAACCAGCTTTAATTTAAATAAATAAATTAATTAATTAATGCATAAAAATCCTCCTTTGCTGCTTAATTTGGTCCCTCTACCGGAATCGTTTAAATCGTTATCCCCTCTGCGCTTTGATTGAACAGGGATCTGTGCGCTCTTTAGGCATTCAGAGAAAGCGAGCCCCTTTTTTTTTGCGCTGAATAAACGTATTGACGCGCGCGAACAAAAGAGCCACCCGTTCCTCCTCGCGCGCGCAGGCCGCGGCAGCGCTATGAATATTAATGTAAACACTGGCGCTTTGTGCTGCGGCCTCTCCGGGAACAATGAGCACCACAACTTCACCATTTTTATAAAATCATTTCCCCAGCACAACAGCCTCGACCATAGTCAAATGAATATAATTACAAAGAAATAATAATAATAATAATAATAATAATAATAATAATAATAATAAACTCAAGATGACTTCAAAAGATAAAACATTATTAGGCCTAATCTCATACAGGCTGATGGATGTGATGTGTGTTTTGTGTCGTGTTGACATCAGCTCCTGGATCTCCATTTTTCAGCCCTATCTTCTAGATGTTCCAGTCCAGGCTGAGCTTCACACTGAGCTTCTGTTCTCCAGGCAGGGTGATGTGCTGCCTCTCTCTCTCTCTCTCTCTCTCTCTCACTTACTATGTCCTTGAATTGTGTAAGAGAAGGTTATCTGACTCGACGCTTTTTTTTTTTTATTTGCTTTGCACTGCGGTACAGAGAGCTTACTGAGGACTGTCGAGATCTGATTTCACCAGAAACACCTTTTATTATCATTCCTCTGGACAGGCTAAAGCACTCAGTGACGGATTTCGACGTCTATGTAGGGAAACTCTTTAAAGCGTTTATATAAAGAGGAGCCGTTTCTGCAAACACACCGGCGCTCTTTGTTTCAGGTTAGGTCTTAATCAGCATTTTGACGCCCATCAGCCGGCTAGACTAGAGCTTTAGGACCTGTACTGTCACTGGGGTGGCCGAGGCCCACCTTCTTAACACAGACACCTCCATGAACAGGCTGCTCTAGAAAATCAGGCCACGTGTGTGATTATCTTTCAATCAGGCATTAAAGTAAGAATTAAAGAAGATCATAACAGCTTTTCATTCTGTAAAGCCCACGATTAAAGCCTGCTTATTAATGTCAAAATAGTCGATTCATGTTCTTTTAGCAATGCACGGCGGACGCTAGAGTGTAACAGAAGCCCACACTGAGCATGCACATCATGTAGGTATGAGATCAGATGGTATGGGTTATCGAGCCGCTCAGTCGGACTCGGGACTGAGGTGTGTGCGGTGCTGAGGTTTGTGCGGGTTTGTGCGGTGCTGCCAGCGCGTGCCGTCGTCTTCGAGAGAAGAAGCCACGCCCAAAAATGCTCTCACCCAGGGCCTGTCCGTATTACATATTTCTCATTCAGATCAGCCACAGAGGCAACAAAACCCTGCATGCTTCAGAATTCTGCCCCCGTGCCTCCCCGTGCTCCTGGATATTGCTCTTGCATCGCAACGAAAAGCCCTTTAGGAATTTCTAAACGTCTGATTCAATACGAAGCGACGGATGCGTAAAAGCCCCCTCCATTCCTCCGAGTGACTCGACCCTTTTCTTTGCGCCTCTCTCTCTCTCTCTCTCTCTCTCTCTCTCTTTCTCTCTCTCTCTGTATGTCTATGTCTAGTCGGACCCTGGTCATCATCATCAAATGCACGCAATTTTGTGTTTTGTCTCAGCAATGTCCTCGTCTTGCTCAGAGAAATGCAGTAGTGCTCGGCCTCCCAACGCCCTTCTGCCTTTTCAGCACATCTCTCTCTCTCTCTCTCTCTCTCTCTCTCTCTCTCTCTCTCTCTCTCTCTCTGCTCCTGCGGAATGGCCACAGAGCCGTGTCTTCTATGGGATCAAATGTCATTAGCGTGGAAAAAGGCTTAGACATGAAGGAATGTTAAGGTTAATGACCTAGCAGTAATCTGTAGGAATAAATAAAGAAAGAAAGGAATGAGTGCATGTGATGCTCCGTCGAGAGCGCGAGCTGTGGTGTTGCGCATCCATGGATCACGTTTCTAAAACCCACCACTGCTCGTTAATCTTGTTTACACAATCCGCTTTAAGGGAATGTCAGTGAGAAAATGCCATGTTTTCCTCAATATTAGGCCTATATTAATATGCAAAGCTGCATACACATAAGATTAATCCAAGTGTGATGCAAATTGATAACAATGACCCTGAGAATATTCTCCATTTAGATATCTTGCAAAGGTTTGTTTTGAGGACTGAGAATGTTAAAATATTTTTTTTTTTTTGCATCATTAAAATAACTGGCCTAAAAAAAAGACCAAAAAAATAATAATAATAATAATAATAATAAAAGAAATGTATATATATATACGTACAGTAACCATTCTTGTACAAAGATGATAGTGATCTCGCTCCTTCGATGTGCAGGTCTTCTTCAGGCTTCCTGGAGGGTTTATTCTGGTCTTTTTTTAACGTATGGCTTGGATATAGGCGTCGATTTCCAAAATGAAAAGAAAAAAAAAGAAAAAGGAAAAAAAGAACCTTGTCTTCAGGGATTCTCAGCCCGTGTGATTGTAGGTGTCCTCAAGCAGAGTGAAAATGAGGAGAAAGGGATTTTCTTCAGGATGATGATGAGGATGAGAGAGATTTCTCCCTGTGCGGCGTGGGCGATGGTTCGGAAATAAAAAAAAAAAAAAAGAGAAGCAGTGATCCCCAGTAGGGTGTGTCCAGAGGAGGGTGTTCTGGTTCTGTTGTCGTGTGTGTGTGTGTGTGTGTGTGTGCGCGCTAGTGTGTATGTGTATTTCCCAGCTCTTCACAGTCTCCTTCTGTGCCTCTGCTGCAATGTTCTTCTTTTATGTGTCCTTCTGCCAGTCAGAGGCGACCGCTGATTGGCTAATTGGGTAGGGAGGGCACTACACGGCAGCCATTGCAATGCGTCTCTCTCCTATTATCCCCTTCAGGAGAGATCACCAGGAGCCCCCTCCACGTCCCACCCCTTCATCTCTTCACTCCTTCTCTCTCTCTCTGCCCTCCCTTTTCTTCCTGCCCCCTCCCCCCCCCCTCCTACTCCACACACATGCAGAGATGGGTGAATAGAGCTCCACCTGCACCATCAGAACAGATGGGTGCAGAAAAGGCAGAAGCCATGTCTTTTTCGCTCTTTCCTCTTCCTCCTTCTCTTCTTCCATTTCATTTTTGTGTTTTTGTGTTCATTCACCACCCACACCATCTTCAAAGCCATGAACCTCACTTCATGCTGTGTCCTTGGGTTTGTCATTTTTTTTTAGAGAAGATTTCGAGTGATTCATAAATGACTGACGAAAAAAGGAAAGCAGAGCAGAGTTTATATATTAAGGTAGCTGAGTAATGTGACGACTTAGCTGGATTTTCCCAGACTGCTAGGAAGAGGGTATTGGTTAGTTAGATAGCAAATAGCATGATGGTGTTTAAAGGTGTGAAAGAGAGTTTTGATTTTGTGTGGACTGCTTTGGCAGAGGAATGATAGTTTTCATCTAAAAACATGAAAGTAGAACAGCGTACTATCACACGACCAGTTGAGTAATAGACCGCTGTACTCATATAAAACCTATCCATGACTAACGGTTTTATTTAAAACTATATATATTCAAAACCTCATAAATCAGATGACATTATTCGATGATGCTATGTGAGGAGAACAAAAGCGGCTCATTAGCTACACATGACTCATCACTTAGGTTTGGGTTTTTCCCGAAGATCTCAGTGCTTCTTGGTTTCAGTCTATCTCACCGAGGCCTTTAGAAATCAGAACATCCTGTAGAGCTGCTTGTTTTGGTGAGAAATATTTTTTCACTGCAAGTTTAAATTACAGTGAACCGATGAATTAGGAAAAAAAAAAAAAAAAAAGAAAAACGGCCTTTATTAAAACAGTGATTCCACTGTAGAAAGTTATAGAACTTCATGGAAAGTTCTGGAAAAGATTATGAGACCTCTGCAAAACTAGCAGTTTCTCTGAATTTACAAGTGACGTTCGAAGGAGTCGTCGGCCGTCTCAGTCAGCGGAGACTCGTTTTCACCCTCGGCCCAACGTCCACTGCTTGACCTTGTTCTTATGAGCTGCTATCTTTGAGAATTTTGAGGATGGAAGCAACCTGATGTTCACTGTATCCCTCTGCCAGTAAAGCAACAACTGAACCCTTATTTTTCTCACTTAAAATTTTTCTTTTCAGTTCTTTTAACATGATGTTTAAATTGAAGGTGCTACTGGTACCGTTTTCGCCATCCAAACCGGTCCTATTCTACTCTAAGAGGATGAACTTGATTTTTATACTTTCCATCATTAAAAAAGATTTTGGTGATCACCTTATCAGTGCCTCATTAAGTAAAATGATGTGTGCTTGTGTTGACCAGAGACACTGGGATGAAATGGCTGCCATAGATGCTCAATTTAATATATAAACACACGGGTTTTGTCCTAGATGTTTACTTTAAAAAGTCTGCATTACTGAGTCATTAAAAAACTTTTTTGAAAAATTTGCATAATGGCTGCTGAATTTTTTTTCCTGTAAAAACAGACGCAAAAGCGAGAGTTAAAGTCTCCAGAAGAACTGTGGCAGATTCTCTGAACTTACCAGCTCAATTCCTTATCAAACTGAACTGACTACTGATGGATTTAAAAAAAAAAAAATCGCCAAAAAATCGTTTTATCGCCAACTAATGACTTTGCTTATTATTTTTTTTTTTTTTACTGTTCACTGCTCTTTATAGAAATTGCTTTAATGTAGAAAAGTTTAATTTCATTATTTATGAAGCCATCTTTGCTTTAGAGCATTGAACAGTACTGTACATGGCAGTTAAATGGAAAATAATTCACAGTGGATTAATACTTATATCATGAAATATAGAGTCGCCATGTTCCAAAAAGGGAACTCTAAACTGTTTGTACTTCTGGGGGAACCCCGAAAGGTTCCGTGATTACTCTATGTTTGAGTGCTTCACTAGCAGAGAGGGTTCCATATAGAACCAATTTAAGTAACTAAGAACCTTTGATCTTCAAAGAATATTTCGCATATTGACTGTACTGTGGTAAGACGTCATTTAAAACAGCAGATGCTTTAGGAAAGAGTAGAGAGTAGGACAGAGTAGTCACACATATGCCACAATAATGCATCACCCCAGACTCAAAAGAACAAAGGTGCTAATTAAAATTCTATATATAACACTGAGCATGCTAAACAATAATATACCTACAGTATGAATGCTACAGTACATCAGTTTACATCAAGAGAAATCAGGGCAGGACAGCTACAATGTCTGGGGAGTTCTTTCTTTCTTTCTTTCTTTCTTTCTTTCTTTCTTTCTTTCTTTCTTTCTTTCTTTCTTTCTTCCTTCCTTCCTTCCTTCCCCGAGTGAGATTGACTCCTCCAGCTTTACTTATATTTACTTAATCCAATCCAATTACATTACATTACATTGTTAGTGTTTTTTTTTTTTTAATGTAATTTCCCTGATGATTATGTTGGAACAATGAAAGGCACGTGCACAATTTTTAATACAAAAGATCAGCATTATATAATTTGTAATTACAGAGTGCATAGCATAGCAATACAACAGACATACAATTACTAGCGATATTAAAATCGCTACTGATCTGACATAGTATTCTTCCTTGGTTCTCCGTTGGAAGAGCTTCACACTGATTACAGTAAGTGTCATGTCGCTGCCCCTCCCTCCCTCCCTCTCCCTTCCTCCCTTCCTTCCTTCCTTCCTTTCTTCCTTCCTTCATCTTCTGCTCTCTGAGAGGTCAGAGCTCACTGAGATGAGCTGTTTGGTCTCATCTATAATGCAGCTCCAGCCCTGGGACATGATGTGTGACAAATGACCTATTTCTGCCCAGTCCTCATATCAGGCCTTGACCTCGGGGTGTGTATGTGGTAGCGTTGCATGTGTGTGAGTGGCTATGGATGAGGGCTAAAGCGGATGATGACGATGATGATGATGTGTTCTCATAGGCGTGTATCTGCGCAAATCTGTATATTGCAGATATATTTATCGTGCTTCCTCAATAAAATAAATAAATAAATACAAATGTGTGTGTGGGCAGGCAAGTGTAAAGGTTCAACTTACTCAGTTCTTCAGTCTCCTTGTCTTAAATAGTCAAATCAGTCCTATCAGTGATTATACAGACTGCTGACACTCACTGCTTGGGTAACAGCAGAAAAGCTCCTGAGTGGGTGGGATTGTTTGCATCCATAAGCACTCTAATCAAATCCATTTTCATACACTGCATTATTATACGGACAGTATGGAGGGAGCGGTGCATGCTCATGCTGGCATATTCATGCCCAAGAAGTCTACCGAGATAAGCAGGAGAGTAGAATAGCTTATCCCATGCAGCGACCCCCTCTTGCCTCAGTCTGATTCATGCATGGGCCCTGTGTAATTAAAGCGCATTTAAAGTGTAATTAATGTATAAAGTGTACTGAGATATACAGTAAATATTACAGTATAAGATATATTTACTATAATGTAGTAATGTGCTATGATATATTTACAGATAATTACTGTACATTTAAAAAAAAAAAAGTTGAGATGCTGCGTAAACTGTAAAAAAAAAAAACTGATTTGCAATTCAAGTGAACACAAAGGTATCTGAAAATAAAACATAAAACATATCAAATGCTGAAGATGAGGAATTATATTGTATGATGGAAAATACATGTTCATTTTGAATTTGATGCCCACAACATGTTTAAAAAAACGTTGGTACAGGGGCATGTTTACTACTGTGCTGCTACCCATGCCATGCGCATTAATGCACTGCTATACCATTACAGATGCTGGCTTTTGAACTGTGTGCTAATAAGAAGCTAGATGTTTACAGGGTAAAAAGAATTTTGTTTAGAAAGTTTTGTTTAGTCAGACCACAGGACAGTTTTTCACTTCAACTCAGACCATCTTAAAAGAAGACAGCGGCATTTCTGGATCATGTTTATATATGGTTTCTCCTTTTGCATGGTAGAGTTTTAAATTGCATTCATGGATGCTATAATGAACCATGTTCAAAGACAGTTTTGAGTTGGGGAAGTGTTACTCAGCCTGTGCAGTGGTTTCCACTACAGAATTGTATTTGTTTTTAATGCAGAAGATCACCGCCATCCACTATTGGTTTTCAGTCTTGTCCCTTGTGTACAGAGATTTCTCTGCATTCCTGTAATGATATTATGCACCATAGATGATGAAATCCCCAAATTCTATGCAATTTTATACTGAAGAACATTATTTTTAAACCGTTGCACTGTTTTGCCCACACAGTCTTTCACAGTGTGATGAACCCCTCAGAGGGCTGAGAGACTCTCTTTGAAACTTGCTCTTTTTATACCCAATCATATTACTGACCTGTTGCCAATGAAACTAATTAGTTGTGAAATCCACCAGGTGTTTTATATCTTTTTTTTTTTTTCTTTTTTTTTTTAGCATTACACAACTTTTGCAGACATTAGTTGCCCCTGTCCTAACTGTTTGAATGTGTTGCTGGCATGATATTCAGAATTAATGTATATATGGCTCTTACGGCCCATCAAACATAATGTGCTAGGGCAACCGTAGCTGCCAATGTGTTTTGATCCAA